>JAPQVY010000111.1:25509558-26069558 GCA_028535165.1 Quercus tomentella | reverse complement strand
GCAGGCCGAGGTCTACTTTGGTCATTTTATTTCCAAAAATAGATTTTTTGCTCATTCAAAAGGTTATATTTTCTATTTTAACACTCCTCAAGTCAACTTAATATCTGATTGGGCTGTAAACTGACCATGGGCCTTAGAGTTCGAGTATCATCTAGGAACAGGGGCCCGAGTTGTAAGGGGTACAAAATGCGGTATCTACAACTACATGTTAATTAATAAAACCATTTACATGTACTTTATGCCACTTGTTTAAATAATACTTTTAAATGGTTTTTATCAATTGTCACTTAACTTGTGTTTGGCAACATGTAAAATATTTTCAGGTGAAAATATTTTTGGGAAAGGAAAATATTTTCAAGTGTTTGGTTGCATTCTGAAAATTGCTTTTGTAAAATGTTTTTAGGTGTTTGGTTGCATTTTGAAAATGCTCTTTTTCTACTAGTTTTTCACATTTTCTCAGCTTCCAAACAAATTTTATAATAGAAAATTTCAATACATAAACTTAAAGAAACAAAACTCAAAACTCAAAACTCAAAACAAAACCATTCATTAAACACCGTCATCCTTGGTCAAATTGAGAGAGGGAGGAAGAAAGAGTGAGCAATTGATGAAAAAAGAGAGGTAGATTGAGAAAGAGAGAGGCGATCAGTCATGGGTGGGTCGATCTAGAGGCGGTAGCAACAAGATCGGTCATGGGTTGTGGCGACGAGATCGTAAGGAGACGATCTAACCCAAGTCGTGGGGCTTGCATGCACGACAGCAGAGCTGTGGGTTGAGGACGACAATCTGGGCTTTGCAGGCAGCCAATCTCTCCATGCTTCAGCTTGGGCTTGGTGTGACTCGTGAGTGATGCATGGAGGAGAATGGGGTGGCGTGATCTGATCGAATTCGGGGTTGGGTGGTCGGAGTTTGTGACTTTCCCTTTTAGCTCTCTCTTTCTCTTCAGGTTTGAGAGTCTGAAAAATGGGTTTTGAAGGTAAATGGGATCTGTAAATGAATTTACGGGTGAAGGGGCTATATTTTACAGTCAAATGAAATAATTTTCAGTTTGACTGTATTTTACATGTGAATCCAAACATACGTCAGGGTGTAAAATATTTTCCAAATTTCATTTACACCCAAAACAAACACAGCATTAATGAATTGAATGAGATTCTTCTAAATTGGTTTGGAGGAAAACTATATTTAAAATAGTGAATAACATCTTTTTCTTGAACTACTTTTTAGAGATAGCTACAGAATGACAATATCTATATACTAATAAGACACCTTCAAAGAACTTGAAAAGATAACCATTTCCATTCAACATTAATTTGGAGCACAATGAACAATTCCACGGACATTCACAAATAAATCAAGATATAGTTGAATTCAAAATAAATCAAGATATAGGTGTGTTTGGATACCGCTTATTTGCTGAAAACTGAAAATTTATTGCTGAAAACACTATAGCAAAATAATTTTTAAATCTGTGAATAATTTTGTGAGACCCAAATTTATATTGAAATCTGTGTTTGAATAACTTTTGTGGGTCCGTAAATAGTATCTCAAGATATAGATGTGTTTGGATACCGCTTATTTGCTGAAAACTGAAAACTTATTACTGAAAACACTATAGTAAAATAATTTTTAAATGTGTGAATAATACTGTAGGACCCAAATTTATATTGAAATTTATGTTTGAATAACTTTTATGGGTCCATAAACAGTACCCATAAACCCGCATACAAAACGCAGAATGCAAGGATTGGGCGTTTTGCCCAATCCAAACGTTGCCCAATCCAAACGCACGCATAGTTGGATTCCATACGATTATTTGTTAATGCTTAACAATACAGTAGTCAGTAGTCACTAGTCAACAATAAAAAATGTCAGCATATTTAAATATTTATCCAAGAGAAAAATTAAAAAAATGTGTCAGAAACTTGTACAACTGAAATAGGCTATTATTCTTTCACCCGTACTTATTTTCTTAAAATAATTCATTAAAAAAATGCATAATTACTAAGAACACCTACAAGTCTATGGAGCATCTTTAATTGCATCAGCAAATATAAAATACT
The DNA here is from genome assembly GCA_028535165.1 of Quercus tomentella. Taxonomy (NCBI): domain Eukaryota; kingdom Viridiplantae; phylum Streptophyta; class Magnoliopsida; order Fagales; family Fagaceae; genus Quercus; species Quercus tomentella. The sequence continues at coordinate 26,067,495 of JAPQVY010000111.1, read as the reverse complement.
CTCTATTTTAGATAGTATAACCACAAAATGCTGCTCCAGTGGCCTCTCTATACATGAAATTTTTTTTGGCTCATGAACAGTAGCTTATCAAGTCTGATGAGTTACTATTCATTCTTCAAATCCTTTTTTATTATTATACTCCCTCCGTCCCACTTTGTTTGTCCTCTATTCCATTTTGGGATGTCCCAAAATATTGTCCTATTTCTAAAAATAAAAGTTATTAGTTTACTAATGTTCCTATTATACCCCTAAGCCTCATTAAAAATAACTCTTTTTAAAAAAAGTTGATAAATTTATTTAAGAGTAGTTTTGTAAACTTATACATTTTTATAAGGTAGACAAGACAATAAATGATGTTCCCTTAAAATATTTGACTTTTCAAACAGGACAAACAAAGTGGGACGGAGGGAGTAATAATTAGGTGTTGAATAAAAAAATGTTGGAAGATGTGTAGTTGTTAAAAAAAGAATAAATAATGAATGAATAAATAATATTTAAATGAGATAGAGAATGAAATAGAGAGTCTGTTGGAAAGTATATTTGAAAAAGTTGGTAGACAAAGATAAAAATCACTATTCATTCTCCAAACGGTACAAAAATTTGATAATTCTGCTGGAAATGCCCTTAACCATACATTTTTTTTTATTTATTCTTTTGCTGGGTGGAATATCCGGGTCTTATCAAAAGTTTCAAAATCTACTAACCACGTAACCAATGATACATTTTAATTTTTTAAAATGAACACGTAAGCAATACTTTACTAACATCCAATTATTAACAACAACAATTCAGCCAAAAAAGAAAAGAAAAGAAAAAAGAACAACAACGAAAGGGTTTAATAAAAGGGTATACTGTTTGTGTGAGCCATTTGAGAAAGTTTTAATACCATTCTAAATATAAAAAAATTGTAAAAAAAGGTTAGTTATTTTTTTTCTTGTAAAAAATTTATAAAAAAATTTCTTAAATCAAGCCTTTGTTTACTTTTTTATTTTTATTTTTTATTATTGTTTATTATATATTATACACGCTTTGTTATACACAAATTTTAATTGAAAATTGTGAGTTGAAAATGCGATCTCAAATGAAATTGTGTCTTTAACTCACAATTTCAATAAAAAAAAAAGTGTGTAACATGTTGTGTGTAATAACTTCTATACTTAATTTTAAAAAAAGAAACAATTAACAAATGTACTAAAAATATTAGTTTAAAAAGTATTTTTAGAAATTTTTTATAAGAAAAAAAATTTAAATTTTTGGGTAATTACATGTTTAGTTCTAACTTTTACATTATATTTCAATTTAGTAATTAATATTTCAATTGTGTCAATTTGGTTCTTAACATTTAAATGTTGTGTCGATTTAGTTTGTGTCGTTATATCTTAGATGAAAATTACTAACATGACAAATTACCAAAATAAAATTTAAGTTTATTGTCACATTAATGGAAGTTAATTTTTTGTTTTGGCCATTAGACATGTTATCAATTTTTATCCAAAAGATAATGGTAGAGATTAAATTGATACGGTACTAAAAGATTAGAGACCAAATTGACATAATTAAAAGGTTAGAGATTAAATTAAAATTTAGTATATAAGATATTGATCAAATATATAGTCTACCCTAAATTTTTTATTAAAATTTTTTATAAATATAATATTAAAACTTTCTTAAAATAATTTATTAATAACATGGAAAAAAAAAAAAAACAAAATTAACGATAGGACAAAAAGAAAAAAGAAAAATATTGAGGTTCATTTCTTGCAGAGACATGAGACAGAGAGAGAAGCAAAACCAAACCAAATTCTCGTTCGCTCTTTGACCCCTCTAGTTCGATCTCTCTCTCCTTTCTATTCTCTCAGGTAACCTTCTTCTTATGTCTACTATATATGTCAATTTTCGTATTATTGATCATAATTCAAAAATTTTTTCCTTCTCTTTTTCTTTATGGGGCTGGAATTTTAGTTATATATTGCTGTTTGTTTAGTATGAAATTGATTTAACATAATTATTTTCTAAGCAGAACGAAAATTAATTTTAAGGTGTTAGAGTGGTACCAATCATGGGGATTAAAATTAATTGAAGATACAAGTTTAACTCTACCAAATTAATACATATTTGTCTATGTATGTAAGTCTGTATCAAGACATAAACTTGATCCATGTAGAAACATTAGTTTTTGTGGAACACTTTTTTGGAACCATTTCTGTCAAAACAAACGGATCGTTTTGCTTTTTTTTGGTTCTTAAAAGCTAGCAAATAGTTGTGTTTGTGTTTTTTGGTGTGGCTGTGTTCTGTTTTTTTTTTTTTTTTTTGGTTTTTTAATTGAAAGTGACTGTATTTCTAAGATACCCAATTGGAAAAATGCTGTTATTTCTACTTTAGAATCAGTATGGTGTTTGTTTGGACCAGGATTGGATGAGAATACTGTTTTTTTTTTTGGTTTTTTGTTGGTTTACTTTGTGCAACTGTTTTTGTTTAGGATTGAATTGTGTGATCTGCTCTATTGGGTTTAACTGTTGTAAACTAACTTTTCTTTCAGACATGGATGAGAGTTTAAATGATAGTGAATCCTCGGTGACTCGCATCCAACATTTGGAACATGGTATGCACACTTTGCTTTTCTGGCATTCATCTCTTGGTCCTAAAATGTTTTATCACTGAGCTAGTGTCTAATGTTGACCTAATTCAACATTCAATTTGAACTTCTTCTGGCTTCTCTTTGCTTTTCTGTACTTTTTACTCCTATCGATCTGTGTAAGGAAACAAAGAAAACGTTCCATCTAATAAAATCAAGAGTAATGGGTTATGCCTCGCCTGTCATTTTTTTTTTGGTTGGTTTTTGTTGCCCTTTTGAGTTTTAAGAGTTCAATTTTCCCAAGAGATACTTTGTACACCTCTTGTTGTAGTCGTTCCACTATGTTCTTTATTGATTTCTATTACTGATAAAAAAAGGATTTATTTTCAACTCCTTTTACTCTGAGATACAGCTGCTTGTTCTGCATATAAATTCTCATCAATCAGCCAATTCATGAACTATGTAATTGTACCAATCCCGTGTGAAAAGTGAAACCTGATCTTCTACGCTCTCTTTTCCTGTATGTGGCATTTTTTTATTTTCCGATTAGACAAACTGAGTTTTTAAATAGTTAAAGGATTCATTTCTCACGTATCTAATCTGTTTTGTTATAATTGTTTACTTATTTATTTAATTTCATTGGGTGAATTTCAAGTTCAACAAAGCCATTTTCAAAATCTCAAGTGGATAAATCATAAGATACAATATATGAATTATTTTTTATTTTATAGAGCGTGATGAATTGCGCAAAGATATTGAACAATTGTGTATGCAACAAGCTGGACCTAGCTACCTTGCTGTGGCTACTCGAATGCATTTTCAAAGGTATAATATTTTCTTCTCAGTCCAAATGATCTATCTTCCCCTTTCTCTCATTCCCCCTTTCCATCTTTTGTTGGTTCGGAGGGTGGGATGGAAAGGAAAGAAGGGGGTGCATGTAGCTTGCTTGCTGGTATTGTTGTAATAAAATGAATTGCCTATTAGGACAGCTGGCTTGGAGCAGGAGATTGAGAACTTGAAGAAGAAGCTAGCTGCTTGCACAAGAGAGAATATAAATCTTCAAGAGCAACTTTTAGAGGCTTACCGAATCAAAGTGAGATCTTCATTTCATTTTATTTATTTATTGTTATTGTTATTATTATTATTATTATTATTATTTATATATATATATATATATATATATATATATATTTTCTTTTTATGTGTGCAACTTGCTTAATCCTCATTACATACTTATAAGTTTGCTTTGCTTTCCCCAGAGCCAACTTGCAGATCTGCATGGTATAGAGGTCTCAAAGGTCTCTCTCTCTCTCTCTCTCTCTTCCCCCCCCCCCCCCCCCCTTTCCTCCTTTTAAGGATTTGTGTTATTTGCTAACATATGAAGCTTCCATCAAAATTCATATCTATCCAAAGCTTCCTGGAACTATTGCTAACTTTTTGAATATCATCTTTTACTTGAAATTTTTGTACTTTTATTTGCATAATTATTTATTCGACTGCCCTTTCTTCTTTTAGGATCTAGCTTGATCTGTTCTTACATCGCCTTGAGAGAAGATAGTGATGGTTAAACTACCATGACCATCCTACCTTTTAGTCTTGCTGTTAGCTTCTGCAAGTCTGTTAGTAACAGTATTTGCACATAATTTTGAAAAGGAAAAGATGGAGATTAGTTTTGGGAAGCTGCATGGATAGTAGTTTTTTTTTTTAAAAAAATAGTTATATTACCTCTAGGTTTTGAATTGGCCTCCCAAGAGACAGAACTGTATCTTATGTTTGATAAACATAAATGGAGACCTTATTTTGTGGTTATAATTTGTTTCCTTTTCCTTTTGCAGAATATGGAAGCTGAGAAGCAGCTTAAATTTTTCCAAGGCTGCGTAGCAGCTGCTTTTGCTGAAAGAGACAATTCAATAATGGAGGTAATGACTGATCATTCTTAAATTTGAGTTTATTGTATTATACTCTAATATCTTTTCTGCTTTCGAGTCTTTGAAAATGTTATACTGCTGGTAACAGGCTGAGAAGGCTAAGGAGAAGGAGGACATTATGACGCAGAAATTGAGAAATATCCAGAAGAGGTATTTGTCAGTTCTTAACCCTTAATGTCCATTCAGTATTTGTACTCACCATGCACAAGAGAAAACAAAATTGACTCCTCAGTCAACATTAAAAGTTTTATTTGCTATTGTATCTATCTATAGAATGATGCACTGATCAAATACCGATGGAAATTTCTTAACAGAAGCCATGAGAGGAAAAGAAATAGAATAACTCAATAAGGGAAACGTATGATGACTATAGATAGTTGAAGTCAAAAGACAAGGATATATTTGAGTATTTGACATTTTGGTTAAATTTCAACCCAAAAAAAAAAAAAAAATCCTCTACTAGGAAAGAAGGAAATCAAATTCCTTGTTTTTCATCTCATTCCCCAATGGAAGTGCATTGCTACATCACTCCCACCCCCAAGAAAAATTGTGACAAGTTTCCCCTGTATTGTTTGAAGTTGATATTGCTTTAGTAGGTGGAGTTTACGGTAGGTTTTGGTGATATCTTCTTCCCTCTAGAGTGGGTTCAGTAATTCAATTTACTTTTATGTTTTTTTTATTATTTTATTTATCATGCGGTAATAAGATCTTAATGGTGGATTACATGTTTCCTTGACCTTCTTGATCTGTGCATGTTATAGAAGACACAATGAGAATCATTTGATTACAACTCATTGCACCTTTTCCCCTTATATGGGTAAATTCCTTTAGTAGCTTTAGGAGTAAGCAGCAGTGTTGTTCTCTTTTAAGGAGGTGCTAGAAGGGTGGGAAGCTGGCACTAGGATTATGGATAATAGGATGATGTAGAAAGTCCTGCTCTTTGCAATTGTTTGGTTTATTGGGGAAGACTCTGATAAAATTTTCTGAAGGCTAGGATTACTCTATAGATAAAAGCATAGCATTAGATGGAGATTCATTAGGTCTCCTTTTGTGATCCGTAATCTCATTGAGTTTTGTTGCGTCTTATTTCCTCTTGTTCTTGCTTTCATTAGCTATTGATGTAAATATTCTACATATCCCTTTTATTCTTTTTCCATACTTGTAATAAGTGAGAAGTTGTTTTAAACTAGAGATGACATGTAATTCCTCTATAATTTTATCATTTCTCAAAAAACTTGTGAGTGCATCTTGGTGTTATGAAAGAAATCTGTGGTCTTTTACTCTCGGATGCTTTTAATCCATACCTTAGTACAGTGAGGTGTCTACTGATTTCTTGACTACAAGGTGTTGTGCGAAAATTTTGTTGATATATGTTTAGAGCAGAAAAGGTGCATAGTCTATTTCAATTCTGCTACTTCTCTGACTCTTACATGATAAATTTTCATCTGTTTAATTTGCATGATATTGGTGACACAGGCTAGAGGAGCTCACATCAGACTGTCTAGAACAGAAGAAATTTAGTGATACGTTGCGTATTGATCTAGCAAAGCAAGAGGATCAAAATAAGACTTTCAAGAAGGTGATTGCCCTTTTAATTGTCACCCCATCTACCCTTTAATGTTGTAATGGACCTATTCATTGATGTTATGTTTTCTTAGGTGATGTCTTAGCAAATTTACTTCTAAAATAAAATAAAATAATGTTTTTCTTAGGTGATAGCAGGACCTCGTTAACATCATCTACCATGCATATAACATCATTTTTTATGTGTAATTATTACCCTAATGTAGCCTAGGAAACTGGATGTCTGGGAATCTAATATGCTCTTTGGCATCTAGGTTATTGGGTTTGTGATGTCTAGGAACCTGGATGCCCGAGCATGTAAGCATGCAGATGTTTGGTTGATTAGGAATCTGATAAGATCTCCGGAATGTGAGATCCCCATGTTTGGTTTATTTCTAAGAATCTTATACGATTTTTTTTGATAAGTAAGTGATATAACTTTATTAATGATCAAATAAACTGTGTCCACGATGATGAACACAAAGTGTCAAAAAAGTACAGACATATCAAAAGGAAAATCGAAGAGAAACTTGAAACTCTTAAACAGAAGAACAATGTGTAAAACCCCAAATCTGGGACCAACTTAAGAATCTTATAGGAATTATTTATTCTTCACCAAATCCTTAGGTTTATCATACAATGTCGAAGTGCCAATCACTTTTGTGTGGCTCACTATAAATGAATAATAAGAAAAATAATATGACCCGTAAATTAAGGTTTTTTTTTTGGTTATTTTGTTATTGTTTTTTTCTTTGATAAGTAAATTTATTGACTGAAAGAAGAAGGCGCCTTCAAGTATACAGGTTGTGTATACAAGTTTTGTCAATTCTTCCAAAATAATAGTCTTACATTAACAAAAACATGACCAAAATAATTATTTAATATTTTTTAATGTTTTTTCAGGCATCATGCCTTGTCAAACAAACATATATATTTTCTTAGAAGATAAAAACAATTCCAAATAGGAGTTAAAAATAAAAGTAAAAAGTATTCCTTAAAGGTGAATATAACCATAATATTAAAAAAAAAAATGAATGTATAGCATAAGCACTTTATTAGAAAAATTTATATATAAACTTGTTAGAAGTATGTGGTTAAATGATTAAATTTCCCATATCCCAAGAGCTTAAGCTTTTGAGACAATCGACTATTTAAACACGGTATTAGAGCAGGAGGTCCTGAGTTTGATCCCTATCTCCTCCACTCTACCTCCCATTTAAAATCCCATGCGTTGGTAATTTAACACAACTAATCAAAATGCTATTAAATTGGGATTATAATTGTCACTTAAAAAAAATTGAAATTTTCCAGGCCATGAGAATGTGGACGCCTACCTTTTTAAAAGGGACTACACAAATCCCCAAAATGGGAATCCAAATGCTTGTGGGCATCTAGATTCCCTTGAGCTGTTTGCAACTAAACATAGGAATGCTTGGGAATCTTTTGATTTGCCACTAAAAGATTACCCCAAACCAAATGAGCAGTAAATTTTTGTAGCATTTGCCAGTTACAATTGGTTACACAAATTTTTTGAGCCTAACTCGATTGGGTGTAGCTTCATGTACTGGAAAAATTCACCTTTGGCGAGAATAATTGTTTCTGTTTTGTGTGGAGTGTTGACTAAAAAAATAGTAGGTTTTTAGGTGATCTTTGTTTTTTTAATGAACACCTTTGATGTTGCTAACAGTTGGTGTTATATTTGCCCAATTATGGAAGCTTTGGTATTGTGGCCTCCAAGAATTATAAGCTTTAATGGTTTTTTTAATGTTTACAGCTTTTTAATGTCAGTAGTGTGTGTATGTTCCCATTAAATTGGGGGCAAAAACTACTTTCTATAGAAAGATAAGAAACTTGTCAAGGAGAAACTTGTATCAGAGCCGCTTTACTGTCAAGCCTGTTTGGTAGGGAGAATAGGGAGTGTAGAAGAGAAAGGAGAGAAAATGAGAGGGGGATTAATGTTTTCTACTGTTTGGTAGACTTGAAAAGTGAAAACACAAAGGAAAGAGAGGGGGCTGGGTAATTATTATCCATCCAATCCCACCGGCTCTCATCAGCCCAAATCTGGGTGGAAAAGTGGAGAAAACATGGTTCTTTAAGTAAAGAATGAAATGGAGGTACCATTTTGCCCCTTGTGACTAATCAAACCTCTCTTATGTTGGCATTTTCTTGGGGTCAGAACTTGTGTGTTTGTATACTGTTTTGTTTATGTTTTGGTAAGTATGAATATTACATTACCTATAAAAAGGGTATGAATATTACTGTTGCAACATTATTGTTAGTGAGATTTTACCTTAAAAAAAAAAAAAACAAATTCACTTCTTTGTTTTTGTTTTGAATAAAATTTTATACCTAAAAAAAACGAAAACATTTCTTTATACAATAAAGTACAAAAAATTCATAATAAATTTGAAGCATGCTTATTGAAAGTCATTTGTGATGCAATACTTTATTTCATGATTTATATTATTGTGATAAACATAGAAGCACTGTTCAATTTATTAAAAAAAAAAAAACACTTATACAATTACAAATTCTTTCCTCACGTTCTTCTTCTAACCGAATAAAGGAAATTCATAACTATTTTTAATCCCTCATGCTAAATCTACATGATGCAAAACTGGTGTCTTCTCCATCTTCCCATTTTTCCGACCTACCAAACTGACCTTAAGTTGTCTTCTGCCACATCATCGGTTGAATTTGTAATTCTGGGCAATCATGGTAATCAATTGATCACTTCGTTTTATTTTGTATGTCATTCTTGGACTTCTACTTTGTTAGGTATTCAGGATCCAAAACTAGTATACACTTTTTAGGGTTTCCATTAAAGAGGATTGGATTTTGGTTATTCTTTTCTTTGAAGGCGTTTGACTCTTTAAAGTGTTATTTTTTTATTTTTAATTTTTAAAATCCATAAAGAGGCTCGAAGAGCGGTGATCATGAGATCTTTTAGAAATTTTATGCTAATATATATATATATATATATATATATATATATATATATATATATATATATATCAGGGTGGAAGCGTCTCTATTTATCTAAGGGTGGTAGGCTCGCATTACTGAAGAGTACTCTCTCAAGTCTTCCAACATACTTTTTATCTCTTTTGACTATTCCTAAAGTTGTGGCTGCTAGATTGGAAAGTATTCAGTGGAATTTTATTTGGGGGTCTTCTGAGGGGAGTTTCAAATACCCTTTGGTGGCTTGGGAAAAGGTGTGTTTACCCATGGAATTGGGCGGTTTGGAGATAAGAAGTGTGGTGTTGTTTAACTAAGCTTTATTAGGGAAATGGCTGTGGAGGTATGGTCATGAAGTTACCCATCTTTGGCAGAGAGTAATCTCCACAAAATATGGTGAGGGTCAAGGGGGGTGGAGTACTAAATTTTGTAGGATGGCTCATGGATGTGGTCTTTGGAGAAGCATTCATGAAGGGTGGGAGAGTTTCTCTAAGCATTTATCTTTTGTAGTGGGTGAAGGCACTCGTATCCATTTCTGGCACGATAGGTGGATTTGTGATAATACCCTAAAAAACTCTATCTGGAGCTCTACATGTGTTCAGCAGCCAAGGATGCTTGTATTTTTGAGGTTTTGTGGACTCCGGATGGGGGTATTGTTAGAGTGTGGGATTTAAGGTTTTATAGAGCTTTTGAAGACTGGGAGCTAGTTGCACCTTATTCTCTCCTTCAGTTTATCTAATCTCGTATTCCTCGGGGTGAAAGGAGCGATACTCTTTGTTGGCGGCTAAAAGGAGATGGTAAGTTTGACCCCCGGTTTTACTACCATGCGATTCGGGGTACTCCGGATTCTTTGTTTCCTTGGAAGGGTGTTTGGAAATCAAAGGTTCCTATGCGAGTGGCTTTCTTTTTGTGGACAACTGCTCATGATCAGATTCTCACTTTGGATAATCTCATGCTTAGGGGTCGTCCTTTGGCAAATTGGTGTTGTATGTGTTGTTGTGATGGGGAGTCAGTGGACCACCTTTTTCTTCATTGTCCTGTTACACATACCTTATGGACTTTTATGCTTTAGGCTTTTGGTATAAATTGGGCTATGCCAGGATTGATGGTGGGATTGTTATTTTGCTGGCATCAGTGGCTTGGGAAGCATAATTCAAGCATCTGGAATTTGATTCCAGGCTGCTTAATGTGGACTGTTTGGTTGGAACAAAATCATCGTTCCTTTGAGGACACTGAGAAGACGTTGGATGAGCTAAAGGTTTTATGCCAATGTAATCTTTTTAAGTGGTTTCGGTGTTGGGGATTTACTGATTATTCTTCTCTCTTTGAGTTTATATTTTCTCTTAGATTAGTTTCTTGATTTCCATCTTTTTTGTTGTTTGTTTTATCTTTTTCTTGTTGTTCATCATCATGAACAACTTGTACTATTTCCTATTTTTTCATTAATAATAGTTCTCTGATTACCTATCAAATATTATATATATATATATACATATATATATATATCCTGGACTTGAACTAGAGACCTCGCCCGTGAAGTAAATCATCGCACCTACGGTCCAACCAATTGGGAGAGAATCAATAGATTCCTTTTTGGGAGCGATTCCCCCCAGACCGCCCGGATCCCATGATTGAATAGAAAGTTGGATCTACATTGGATCTCACTTGAATCACCTCATCTATCCTCCTGAGGAGAAAAACTCTTGGACTCTCGAATTTGGAGTATCTTACTTTCACGCAATTTACAGGGATTACATATCTGATTTGACCTATGGACGAATACGCAAGCATATGTTTCTAATCAATTTATATAAAATTCAAATCCGAGGTGAAGTGAAACCGCGAGACTCTTAGTTTTATAGCTTAGTTTTATAGTATAAATAGAAATAGTATAAAAGTTATATATATGTGTGTGTGTATATACTTTATTAATATGATAACGCAGTTAACATAAAACCTAATTTTGTGAATCTGCTTAGGATCTTTCCAATGGTCTTTAGACCAAATATCATCTCCCTCCCCTATTTTTGAGAATTGCTTACAATTTTGCCAATGATCATGGGTTCAATCTTGAAGAGTGTATGAGTTGTATTTATGCATGCATGTGTATAGAAAATCTGCTATAGAATTTCTTGTATGTTTATATGAGCTTATTTTCATTGGCTTATTTTGTTTAAAAAGAAGTTGTGTGAAAGTACAGTTGTGTGTAGGAAAAATTGAGGCTTTAAAAACTTGTACCTAGCTAAATAAACAAAATAAGCTAGAAAATAATCTGGAACAACAAGAATAACTCTATATGTATCTGGAAATTAGGTTTGTAAAGGAACATTTAATGTATGCTTAACAGGATATGCATTGATATAGTACTAAATTTCTAGTTGCCCTGGCTATTTGGACCACATGGCATCTACTTCCCTGACAAGCAAGGAGTGGGGGATGATTCATGGATTGCATGCTCATGTGAGTTTTATTTATCCATCAATAAAAGAAATATTAACAGCATATGTTTTCACCTGATGATCAACAGCATATATTTTCACCTGATAATTTCTGTTTAGAATTCTACAGGATATTGTTTAAAGACCTTACACATTCAGGGTAGCTATATGATTTTAATTTTCCTGGTTGAGTGTGTTTGACTTCTCATTTAATATGTTGCTTTCTTACTGATTGAGTGTTATGGTTAGGACCATACTCTGAAATTTAATATGCTTTTCTTTTGTACCATTTTTTTTAAGATCTCATGTGTACATGTTTACTTTTACAGGTTATTGATAAGTTTTTTGAGATTAGGCAACAGTCTCCAAAAGGATTTGAAGGTACAACTTGGGATGATAAATGTGCTTGTCTTTTGCATGATCCTCAAGAAATGTGGAGTTTTAATGATACTTCCACTTCTAAATACATTGTAAGTTTTAATGGCTTTTAAGTTTCATTCATCAGCCATTATTGATCACTAATTTCATCTTATGGCTTCTTCACATGATACCCAATCTAATTTATTGTGATCAATCTCTGCAATATTTATTAAGTTTTGCTGTATATATTTTGTCATATTTTCTTGTGAGGATGTCAAATTTGACCAAAGTCATAATATTGTTTCGAGGCTGTTTCTTTTTTTTATTTAATTTAAATTTTATTGGGACAAAATACTTTGATACCAGTGCATTTACCATTTTGTTATTACTGAACTGGTGGAGTCACACACACACTCACACACGCACACACATCCCATGTTGACTAGTGATGGAGAGGTTGAAAAGTTTATAACTCCCAGGCACTTCTTTCCTGTTGGGCTTGAAGGACCGGGGTGTTACTTGCTCTCCCATTTTGGGTTCCCATATTGAACAGTAACTGTAAAAGAACTGAATAAAAAAAACTGAAGAGGCAACATTGTTTCAGTTGTTGGGAGTGAATGTTGCACCCCTAAATATTGGCCCAATTGCCAAGGCTCATGTAGCTTAGTGGGATTACCCAGTTTCCCCATAAAGAAGATCTTGGGTTCAAATCCTCCCTCACCACTTAGGGTCTGTTTGGGATCCGCTTATGTTGTTGAAACTGAAAACTTTTTGCTGAAAGTACTGTAGATAAAGGTAAATATTAGTTAAAATAATACAGTGAGACCTATGAATAGTACCAAAAAGTGCAGTGGGACTCATGAATAGTAGCAAAAATAAGCTGAATAGTAAAATAAATTGACAAAAAAAATAAGCTAGCCAAACAGAAACTTATTATAAGCCAAAAAAAAGTCCCAATCTTTAATATCACATGTTGAATGAGAAAGTTGTTCCCTTTCGTTTAGAAATTTAGATGTATAAGAATATTAATTATTAGTGCATAGGTTAGGTCCACTTTTTTACCTGTTCATTCCTGTGGTTGTGTTAACCTGCTTGTGCGATATACTGTATATCATGCACAGGTTTGATGATAAATATTAATTTACCTGATGTTCCTATAGCCTGTAAATCTTGGGAATTAAACATACATTAGCAGTGCTTCTTGGTTTCCATATTAAATATGATAATTGAAATGCATAATATCTAGTTGTCAATTGATTGAGATTTTATTTTCTATCTGCAACTCGAATAACTTATTCCTCAGACAGAGTGCATTAGAGGAAGAGCTGGAGATGACAAGGAAATCCATGGATAATCTTCGAAATAAGCTGCGGGTGGTATGGAATCTCCAATATGGACTTTTCTGTTTTCTGAACTGAATAACTGATTGTGTCTTATCAAATATTTATTTTCTTTTTGTCTATAGGGGTTGGAAATTGAAAATCATCTAAAGGCCAAAGCTCGTGATTTTGAAAAGAAGAATGTGAGTTCTTTAATGCCCTACAATGCAAATTTCTTCCCCCCCACACCCCCCCCTCCCAAAAAAAAAGAAGAAAAGAAAAAGAAATAAATATTAAATCTTGATCTCTTTGTTTAATTTTCGATCTATTTGGCTCACTAGCAGATATGTTCAACCAAAATGATTAAGGATGGAATAGCAGAGTTGCATCAATACCATTATCAGCATAGAGTTCAAGTCATGAATTTGCTTGATGATGGGAAATCTTATATGAAGTCAATAGTTGACATGATAGAGAAGAATATTAGGCAGTTTGAAGTGAGCAGAGTACAAAGTTTGGGATCTCCTCGAGGAGAAGAAAACCCAGAAGAATATGAATGTCGAGATGTACATATGGCCACTGTTGTAGAATCTGACTTGTTACCTAAGGTTGGTTCCCTGCAGCTTATGCTGCACATTTTTAGGTTTCTTCTGTGTGTGTGTGAGGTATATTTTGGTTATATTTTTATGGCCTTGTTTTCTGTTGCCTGTGGATTTAAAAAAAAAAAAAAAAAACTCTATTGATGGATGAGAATGAGGGCTTCCTATATAATCACTGCACTTCAAGTTCTGTCCTATCAGTTCATTCACAATGATGTACATGCACTTGCAGGTGTCTTTGAAGTAGATAGCTGGATGATAGGTAAAAAAAAAAAAAAAAGGATAATCTAAACCAATCACACTAACAAAGCCTATGGATTTTAACATTCTGTCCGATACTTTATTAAAGTATCTCTTTCCGTATATAAGCTATATCCAGATAGCCAGCAAGCTATATCTAGATAGCCAGCTAGATGCCTTAGTAATCTATATAAAACATGAGGCTTTTTGTCCTTTCTGAAGCCTTCACATTTGATGTCTATATGGACTTTTAAGTAAAAAAGGCAGTAGTTTCTTTCCTTCCAAATAATTTCAAGGAAAGAACTATACAGAACTTTTGTTTCACCTTATCTTTCTGTTTGGGGGTCTCAATATGCAAGCTAGATTAATGATGAAGAGAAGAAACTGGGAACACCACAGCAAATCCTGGACTAGGAGATGGCGAGCAGCGCAATACTCCACCAATTGTAATCATAATGCTGTTCTGACGCAGGGTTATGACAAATTACAATTGGATAGGGCTTGTAATTGTTTTACTTTTCATACTATTATCATCGTTTAATGTTTTTTTTTCTTGGAATTAAGGTGTGGGCCTTGTCTCACATAAAGGAAAGAATTGAAGATCTATATGGGTATAACTCACTGTGTTAAACCCTACAACAACAACAAAACAAAACCTTAGTCCTAGAGTTTTTGGGATTGGCTATGGATCCTCCATAGATTGGTTAGGGTTGACTACATGTATAGGGGACACTCCAACGAGTATCTGTAGTGGATCCATTCATAATAGAGTGACTAAGTTTTACACTGGCTGTCAACTTACCACAACTGCCTTTTCCTGGGCTAGGGACTGGCTGTGAATACAATATATAATATTAAGCACAAGCACAAACACTGTGTTACTTGCCAAAAAGGGGAAAAAGAAGAAGAAAAGAACCTACTATGTTAAATGGAATATACTGTAGGAGTTCTTTTTATTTATGATTGATACTCTAGAATTTTAAGTTTTCTAATAGGTGTCATCCAAGTGATCAAGGAAATTCTGTGAATTCCATGACTTCTGTGTCATTGGGGATTGATCAAAATTAAAGTTGCCTGCCACTCTTTGAGACAGTGAGTATAGGTGCCAAACTGTAGCAGGAAGAGGTTGTAACCAATAAAAATTTGTGAAGGCCAAATTATATGATTAATGGTATCCTTTGTCTTACGCCATGTTTGTGGTTCGCACCCCACCTCTCCCTCCCTCAATATTTACTTATCAAAAAATAAGGGGAGGAAGAAATTCCAGGTAACCTGCCAAAGAAACTTCCAGGGATTTCATTCTCAAGTCCAGGTAGCCTAACAAAGAAACTTCCATTGAATCTGTTGACTCTCTCTCTCCTCTTCAAATGGGGGTTGGGCTTTGCTCTTAGCTTGCTGCTATTGTTGCTTATGATTACAGATTGCTGTAAGGAATTCAGCTCCCTAGAATCTACAAGCATTTCATACATGTAGCTTTATTCCTGGAGACTGAAAACTAAGTTCAGATATTTTTATATGGTTTATTTTTGATGCCTGACCTATTAGTCCTTCCCAACCCAGGCCACTTGTTACTGTTAAATTTCTCCCAAGTCCTAAGATTTTAGCAACGTTGACTGGATTACTGGATATGGAAAGGAAAGAAACGGTATGTTTATGCTAAAAATTTGGTTTAATGGAATTTAATGTTCATATTTGGTATACAGTCTCCCTGTTAGAATCCCGATCAAAAGGAAAATAAGAAAAAGATTGCCTGCCCAGTTTAGCTTAATTGGTTGGCCTCTTAGTAATCTGCCATGAGGTTTCCTGTTCAAGTCCCGGGATTACTGATACATGGTTTCTTGCAGACAGGGTCGTGTATCTGGGATTTACTTGACAGGGGTGGGTACACAAAGTGGCCCTGCCTTGAAGAGGTTCCTTGTCATTAAAAAAAAAAGGGAAATTGTTGTGCAGTAACCCTCTACATTGTTCATAAATACTTTACTTGACTATAACAATCGGTGTTTGTTTACAAGACTTTGTCTCTAATATTATTTCTAGTGGAGTTATGATGTAATGATGATATATACACCTTATATGAATATTGGTCCTATTTTCCTGCAACTTCTAATTTTAGTACCAATTTATTCCATTGCTTCCAGAGGAGTTGTCCCGGCTTACCAGACATTATGGCTGAAGCAAAAGGCAATGCTTCCCAAGCCCTTGCACAGGCATTGCAAGAGAAGGTTTATTTTATTTTATTTTATTTTAAAATATATATATTTTCTCACGTCTTTCTCTTTCTCCCACTCCCCTCCCCTGCTTTTCTGTTAGTGTGCGTTGTGTGCTTTTCATGTGTGTGTGTGTGTGTTCTTCTTCCTCACGTATGGAATCTTGTCAGGTTGCAGCATTGTTGCTTTTATCACAGCAGGAAGAAAGACATTTACTGGAGAGAAATGTGAATGCAGCTCTTCAAAGGAAAATGGAGGAACTCCAGAGAAACTTATTACAGGTAATTTCAGTGTTTGTTTCTGGCACTTTAGCTCCATGATTTTAAAGGCGTGCTGCCTTGAGGGACTTTTAACATTATTTGTTTGCATCATCACCAAATTGATGAAGAAATTTATGTGGTTTTTGGAAGATATATTTGAGTGGACGGGGATTTTTGGAAGCACATAATTATTATGAGGTTTTGCTATTTGATTATTGGGTCCTGGTTCATATTGATGTATTACCTGCTCATCTTCTCGTCTTTTCTCCATGTTGGTGTCCTAGTCTTTTCTGATTAACTTCCATGTTTCACTGACAACAATCTCCACCCTCCCCCCCCCCCCCCCCCCAAAAAAAAACGAAAGAAAGAAAAATGGCAAAAAACAATAATGCTTCATACCTTTTGGAAATTGTACTAGCAAAAATGCGTTGATCTGCATTTTTTTTTTTCCAAAAATAAATATTTATTTATTCTACCAATTGTCGGATGGGTTCTTGTTTGAAGTAGGAAAATCTCCCAGTCATGGCCTTTTTTTTCAGGACTTGTTAGGGTTGGATTCTTCGAGTGTATTTAGTCCTGAAAATGGATCAAATATGATTGTTCTCTAGTCTCAAGATATTGATTGGTTAATCAAAGGATAAGGTGAATTTTTTAAGTGAAAAATCAGTGGAATTATAATCAGACAGGATAATTGATTATTCAATAGCTCAAAACACTTCAAAATATCCAAAACAAGAAACTTCTGTGGAGTACTCACCTGTCTGAGTCTAGGATATATCTGTTGAAGGCATTATGATTTTACATAAAGTCGAGTGGCTTTATTTCTTTGGGTAGGAAATTGTCCAGTGGAGTGCACACATTCTGATTCTAGAATTTTAGCTTCTAAATTTGTAGTTTGACGCACTATTATGAATGTGAAATTTTTGGTGTCCTTGTGCAAAAATTAAAATTCTTCTACCTTTCATCTTTAATTATGCTCTGTAACAAAGCATGGATGGCTCAGTTGGATTTATTGGTTCTGTAATTCTTCTACCTGTCCAGGTTACCAATGAAAAGGTGAAAGCTCTCATGGAGTTGGCACAAATAAAGCAGGAATATCAACTACTTCAGGAGTATGATTTCTTTTCTATTGGAATCTTCCCTCTGTCATATAAGTTATTATTTTCTTTTTTCTTCTGCAACTGCTTTTGTTTTCCTGTTTTGGAGCTTCAGTTTTATCACTAATTGTTGGTATACATCCTTACATTGATGAATGGGTGAAGTATTGATGATGTGTCAATATGATTGGCTATGGCACCCTGTGAACTGAGATTTGATTGGAATTGAATGTGTCCTGTACTTTCTTTTGAGGAGGTGTGGGAGAAGCAGGGTCTCTTTTTGATAAGTAAATGGCCATTTTAGTGAAAAAAGGAGAGTGCTCCAGTATTTAGGGAATATATTAGAGAAACTCTTAAAGAACTACAATCTTTAATTTTAAAGTTCAATAAATGTTACATTAAGGCATCGTATGAACAGAGCCTAAGGCAGAAATCCCATCTTATAAAGTTCATAGAAATAAAGTTTTGGTTGAGATTAGTGCTTATGGCTTCCTCATAAGTCACCAGTATTAAAAAAAAAAAATATTAAACAGCAGATGGAGTAACAATTATTTGGAGATAGGGAAAGTCAAAAGAAGTTCTTATTGGTGTTGTATGTGTTTTTCAACACTGCCTGGCATATGTCATCAAACTTAATGACATTGTAGTCCAACTGATTTAGTAGGGCGCACAAGAAAAATGTCTCTCTTACCTTGAAATGCACAATAAGACCATCTTGTTCTCTTCTTCCTTGTCATTTCACTGGAGGTCCTTGGAAATTGGTAAAGAGTAAAACCTTTCAGTTCTGAAGTCTCTCCACAAATAGATTTTGGAACGAGCCTGTTCTCTGATTTTGTGAACTAAAATCATAATGTTGATGAACAACCTACATCCTGGAATTTGTTTGTGGCATGCTTTGTAAGTCTTTCATGACCAAAGGCAGAGGTAAACACTGAACCTATATAAGCCTCTTCTTGGAGTTTGAACCAATTTGACCCAAAGTTATTATTCTATTGTACACATCCTTGCTCGCATCAACACATGGTGCCCTTTCTTTTTCAAGACCAACCACATATCCTCTCAAGGAATCCTATTAGATTCTCTTTTCTTTTAAATAAAATGTTATTGTATCATTTTAAATTCATGTATAAAATATTGAACTCTTATCTTCTTGTCTCTTAAATCATTCAAGTGGCTTCTGTTGTAGATTTTCTTTCATCAGACTGTGCACATTTATGTCTCACATTGCATAATAATGTGTCACCACTCACCACTTGATTTTATGCAGGAATGAATCCAATTACACTTCCTATGATCTTGTTCTGAACTGATAAATTCTGGTGTTCAGTTAGCTCCCTGTAGTTCATTCAGGAGATGATTTGTTGTGACCTGTCTATTTCTTTTGCTTTCTTGCTTTTTGTGCAATTTTCTACACCTTTGGCAATAGTTGGTTTTACTGCTAACTTATTACTGTAGTACTTGTACCTAACCATAATGTGATGCATTTAGCAGGAAAAGTGGTCAGGAGATTAAACAAGGAAAAGGTTTGGCTGATATTGTTGGAAAAAAACTTGTTCCTTATGAAAGAGATGGAAAGTTAACAAACTTGCTGAAGAGAACGTATCTGAGACGTTGGATTGGTACACTAGATGGTAGTGGGAACGAAGCTGAAGTTTACCATAATAATGAGGGGAAACTCTTCAGCAGAAGGTCCAATAGCATGGACTTTGCCAGGTTAGTGAAAATTTTTTTGACCCTTTCTTTGAACTGCATGATGCATGATTGTATAGATGTGTGGTTCTTACGCATGCAAAAGTTTCACATGAATTTGTCCACTTATCTATAAGAAAAAATTTAATTTACGAAAAATGTGCTTTTTCTTCCTACATTTTCATTAATGTCATAATAGTTTTTAAACTTTTTCAGAATGAAGATTGAACATGCAACTCTTAAGGAAAGCATGGAAAGTATGGAGCATCTCACATCTTCAATTCATAGGCTTCGTCTCTCGCTTATGAAGGTATTAACACTACCATAGGTACATAGAATTTTAACTGCAAGCAGGGGGTGTGCAATTTATTTTTCACTTGGCCAAGGCCAGGGATGTGTGATTCTAAAAGTAATGTATATATTCTGAATATTGACCTGGTTCAAGGTTTCCTTGTTTTTGATGGATGCTTGAGGTGCTTTTCATTTTGTTAACTGCATGTTGAAAGAGTCACAATTTTTTTTTTTTACAGCACCTTCTTGAAAGCTAGCAGCATTGTTCCAATTACCTGTTTGAAAATAATGTGCCTTGTGCTTGTGATATAACCTATCTTGTAGGCCAAAGAATCAGGGACTTCCGAAGGTACAGTCACTAGCATTTCAGAAGCTCTTGATGATATTATTTGCGAGGCAAAACTTGTCAAGACTGCACTTGGCAGCTCCCTGCCTGTTAGTTGGTCAGCTGAGGCTGATGTTGATTCCATTGATGAAAGCATAAGCAATAATCTCAAAGATTTTTATGGGGACTCCATCAATGAGAAGATAGATGCCGTGTCTGCTGCAGGATTTGAGATGGTGGAGCTTCTCATACTTGCAGCTCAGATATTGAAGGACAGCTCAATGAGAAGTGGTTTATGAGATGGAAGTTGAGTTCTGATAATGTTTGGTCTTGGTTCCTGGTGACTTTTGGTGCAGTGTAAATGGTTAATATCGGTCCCGTAAAGGCAAGGCTATGAGGAGGTGGATAAAATGAAAGATTATTTTGGTGGGATGGGGGGAGAAACTGATATATGCGCTGTATGAGAAGGGAAAAATATGAATATATGTGCAGTAAAATGGGGGCAGAAGCATGTGTAGTATCTTGTCATTGCACATTCATGTATTGTTATCCTGGTGTCTTGGGTGGATGTTGGGGAAGTTCAATCCCTTGGGACTTACATGGGGTGATTAGTTGCCCAGGTAATGTATTGTAATATTGTAAATGGGTTGACATTAAAATTCGAATTCAATAGTGGTTATACTGATAGATCACCTTCATTCAGTAGTGCATTTTGTTTCATGCTTTTATATATATATGGACAACCAAGTTTTCAGTCTAATCATTAAAAAAAAAAAAAATCCAATATCACAAGCTTCACGCCAGCAGTTTATTTTCACTTTTTCTCGCGTGTAATTGGTTTTATTGGTATTAATCTACTCTGTATTAAAAGATTTTATTGGTAAGGATTGAGCCCAACACACTTTGCCCTCGGTTGTATGTTAGGTCAAGATTGAAGAAATATCTTAATCCAGCAGAAAATAATGGAACAAATCGTTTGAGGTGAAATATAGATACTATAATAGTATAATGTAGAGTTGGGCCTTGAAATTTGAACGAAATTCAAGTTACATCATTGCTATGAGGGTGCCTTGATCACAGTTTCTTCCCTAACCTGGCCTGTGTATCACCTGTTTGTTTATTTGACTCATGGTGTTCATGAACTAAGGACTCAATAAACCCAAAGTAGTGTCATGCAATCCTATGTGTGTGGAGTGGCGAAGGTGGAGCACAACCACGGTTTACCCCTCCACAGTGCTTAATAACTTAGAAGTCAATGTTGATACCTCCACGACTAAGCTGGCAGAGCGGTGCAACACCCTGAGGCAGCCTATGCCAAGGCCGGACAGCCTTGCCTTATGCGCTATGTTTGTGGTGCTTTTTTTTTTTTTTTTTTTTTAATTATCTTTTTTTGAACAATTGTTTGTCATGGTGGATGGGTATGAATCTAACTTTAAGCTTTTGCTTCTTTCATCTCCCAAGTGAAACTGCTTTTGACATCAATGTCTTTAAATTATGCTCTGCATCTTCTTTTGTTGTTGCTTTCCCTGCTCAATTTCAACGTGTCCGCAGCATATTACTGTATTAGCCACTTTCATAAATCAGCAATCAGCAGGGAGTGATGACAGAAGTACAAAAAAGAAGGGGGAAAAAAAGAAGAAACAAAAAGAAGGTAAAAAGAATGAAATCTGATATCCTTACTTAAAACATGGTAGAAAAAAGTTTCTTATCCAACAGGTAGAAAAGTGTAATTTACTAATAAATCTATCTGATGATATTTCAACCCAAGCAAAAACTTCATATTGCATGCAGATGCTGAGAGAATGAAACAAGTCACAACTGATAACACGGCACATCTGATCTGAACTCACTTGTCCTTACACATCAAAATCCCCGACAGTACATCAGAACCCGCATAAGTTCATAAAACGGACCTTATTTTACAAGCAAGACACAATTATAAAACTATTAGGGAAGAGTGGAGATTACTTAAGTATGATTAGATGTTGTTGAAGTGGATTATGATTCAGCAGCAATTTCTTGAGCAGTGACCTCAGTCATTTCGTTCTTTTCGTTGTTGCTCTCAAGCTGGCTGTAGTTCCCTTTCTCCTTGAAGAGTTGGATGTGGTGGTGCTTGCAGTAGAGCTTTCCTTCATGTGCAATGTAGTTTGATGGGCTTATGGTGCAACCTCCATGGGTGCATTTGAAGCAGCTTCTATGGTATGGTGTCCCATTAACCGAAACCTTTTGAGGACATAAACATCGTTAGTTCTTCATAAATTGTTTGTTAAATACAGAATTAATGTCAGTATGCCATGCCAATTTCAATTAAATTATATAGTATAATGCATATAATTTTTTTTGGTTTTGGCTTAAATTGAAAGTTGATGTCATGAAAAACAATGAAATTCTGAGAAATTGGACATGAGCATTAAAAGTGTTATATATATTTTACATGTACATTAAAATAATGCTTGTCATTCTCGAAAGTACTCGTATGGTTGTTACCTTCTCGATTGGGTAAACGGTCTTGTTGCACCCAAAACATTTTTCTCTGGTGCCCCCGAACATATTCGAGACTGCCTTAGCATTCTGTTTAGTAGCTGGGTTAAGTTAGCAGCAAGCAGTGCTACAAATGGTTGGTTTGCTGTGGAACTGACTTGAAATATGAACGTTGCATTTAAATTAACATTGAAAAAGGATTCAACACAAGTGTGAGATTACCTCATCAACCTGTCTTTCAGGTTTCAAGATTTTTGGTGTTCCTGAAAGAATGTTTAGAGAGAAGAACAAAATGAGTATCATTATAGAGTATTTCTGACACGTAGAATTTATATGAATCCAGAGAAAGAAAGATTTTTTTTTTTTTAATAAGAAAAAAGGCTTTACCTTCAAAACTCTTGTCCAGGCTGCCAGTGCGCTTGAAGAGTTGATCATAGTGAGGCCTGCAATATAGGACCCCTTCAAAAGAACAGTAGTTGCTGAGCTGCAAGTGTAGAATACAACATGATGAAGTATTCACTGTTTTCATCCTTAACATTGTCTACATTCTTTATTAAATTAGATAATTAAAAAAAAAAAAAAATCTCACAAATCCATTGTGGCAGGAACTAAACCGGATTTTTCCCTCTTGGGGCCAAACTATAGACAAAAATATTTTGACCAATCAAGAATATAAAATATACTAAAATTTGAAACTAAATTAATATATGGAGGATACAATTGGCATCTAAACAACATTAATAAAATGTAAACAAAACAAAAGAAAAAAAGAGAGACTATTTTCAATATTCTTTTGAATTGCGAAACTAATCTATAATTGATTTCGTTCTAAATTTTGCAACAGTTTTCCTTTCAATATACAAATCAAACAATCCATTAGAGAATTTACACTCATTAATGAAAGTTCCCAAAATTTATACTCCCTCCAAGAATTCAATTGTTCCTAAGAAGTCAACAAAAATAAATAAATAAATAAATAAATAAATAAAAGGTCAGCTAATCTTCTTGTAAATATTTATAATCAGTAGGACAAATCAATAAAATAAAAGGTTAAGCCCTTGGAGTAAGGTTAATATCTTATTTCTATTAAAGGTAGCTCCATGTTCTTAAATAATATGTGTGTCAGTTTCCTTTATATATATTTATATGTTTAATATTAGCTTTTGTTCCTCAAAATTTAGATTGAAATTGTAGTAGATACAAAGAACACATAGGGTTTTTTGTTTTTTTTTTGTTTGGAATTATGCCAATGGTGGATAAGAACCAAAAGATCAATAGTCTATCGGTTTCGTTATAGAGTGCTTTCTCAAAAAAAGTTTGGTTATAGAGTAATTCTAATTATATCTACTCTTTTAGTTTCTAATTGCAACTATAGATATTATTAGAGCGAGGGTCACAATAAAAAGGAAGATAATTTTCTAAATTTTATATATTTAAAAGTGGAATTGTTACCAAATTTAGTACATAATCAATCATTTAGAAATAAATTTGAAAGAAGGTTGAGTTCTATTTTAATAAATGATTGATTTAAATTATAGAAAAAAGTAATTATATGAGATGTTTTTTTGTTTATATTTTATTAACATTAAATATGTATTGGTTTTATTTCTCATATATTAATTCAATGTTAATATATATGTTTCTTTGGCCCATCAAAAGTGAAAATTTTGATTCCATCCTTGATTGGAAAATGACAATTTTAAGAAGGAAAACATTTTTTTTTTAAATTTTATTTATTTTATGATAATTCAATAGTTACAACTTATCATGAGAACGAGAGATTTGAACTTTAGATATCTTCATCAGAAACATCCGGACATGTTAACCGCTTAAACTACAAGATTCTTAATTTCAAGAGAAGACATAGCTATCAATAATGACTATATATGTTGTATTCACTTGTACATGATCTATGCAAGAAGACAATGATAATGAACTCTTTCCTTGTTTGTCAACAAAACAACAATCATTCTTGTCCATGTTACAATCTTTGTTTTGTTTTTATCTTTCCCAACAAACTCAATATAAAAAAGGAGGATAGATCCAAGTAAACAAATAAAATATAGCTAGTGTTACCTTGAGGGTACCCCTGCAATGGTGGCATCGAAAGCAGGCCTTGTGGTACACTCGATTATCTGCAGTTAACTTATCAACCAAGTACACAGTCTTATCACAAGCCATGCACTTCTGTGTTGTTCCTGCAAAGCTAGCCATTGATTCCTAATCCAAACCAGTCCTTAGCAAGAGCCAGAAGAGAGAGAGAGAGAGAGAGAGAGAGCTAGTCTTGTCTATTTTGCAACAATTTTGCTTTCTCTCTTTGCTGTCTCTCTCAAGCCAATTCTTTATTTTTATTTTTCCTTCTACCTCTGTATCAAACAGCTAGGCAGGCAAAACCAGAGGAGGAGAAGGAAAGCAGAGAGAGAGAGAGAGAATTGCGGGTTGTAGTGAATTGCGGGTAACATGAAACCAAATTTATAGTCTAATTTATGGGAGTGACCATTTTGCAATCATTTTGTCCGAATTTAAAGCAACTACATGATATATCCTATGTTTATAACACCCGCTCCCTACCCCACTTTTTTTATAATTTTATTTTTAGATATAGTTATACATTCTAATTATGTTATGCATATACCCATTCTGTTCCAAATTGACAAATTGTTAGTCCTGTATTCTATTTTGAGATGTCTTAAAATTTTGTCATCTTTCTAAAATTAAAAGTCATTAATTTACGGAGTTTCTTATTATGTCCCTACCAAATACAAGCACTCTAAGCAATAATTTTTTTTTTTTTTGAGAACTTTGTTTAAGGGTAGTTTTTTGGAAACTTCTGTCTTTTTAATTAATAAACAAGATAATAAACTATGTTCCATTAAAAAGTTGAGTTTTCTAAATAAGACCAACAATTTGAGACAGAAGGAGTAATTATTTGCAAGCATATGCATTAATAATATATCAATTTTTTTAATAGACAAGGGGCTTTACAAGTTAAGTTAATTGGAACGTACAATAATACCAAGAGTTTTTTTTTTTTTTTTTTTGAGGAAAATACAATAATACCAAGAGTTAAAAGCTTAAATTTTCTAATTTTGAACCACACCCTAAGCTAATAGGAATATATATATATATATATATATATATATATATATATATATTTATATATATTGAGAAAAACTAATGGGAATATAAATGCACAATATTAAATCCATTTACTCCAAACTAATGTACATCAATATTATTAAAAAGAGCACCAATAACTAATTGGTGTTTTTGTCTGATAATAAAAGATAATCATCCAGAGTGAATGCCATAGATTGAAATTCTTTTTCAAAAAAAAAAAAGAAAAAAAAAGAAAAAAAAGAGAAAAACAAACAAAAATATTATTATAAAGAGATTATGGTTTGTTGGTTTATTAAATGGTTAAAAACAAAATTCTATAACTACAAATATAGTAAAGAATAAATTTAGGTTTGGAGGAAAATTTGTCAACTCACAATGTGAAGATTGATAAAAAATCATTCATATGTATTTTTAGTCACATAACATATTTAATAAGTCATATGACTTGTTTTAATAATACATGTTGATGGCTTTTGAATCGCCACGTAATTGGTATTTGGAGACTCCTCCCACTCAATTTAGAAGAAAATTTTGTCCAAAAAAATTATAATAACTGGTAGAAATATAATTCATTTTTATTTTATTTTTTTGAAAAAAGCTCTGACTTTGAAGAGACTAGTAATGATAAATTCATGTATCCATTTTCATTCGAAGTGAAGCTACTCATTCATCACAAGGGTCCTCCACGCACTTAGATAATTTGGACTAGTTTCTCTTTTGCTTTATTATCTTTTTCCCTGTAGAATAGGAGACATCATGTTTATTAAAATAACCCAACTTATTTTGGGCACACCAAGTTAGGTTCATCAAAGTATAAGTGATAGGAAAAAAAATTTGCAACATGGTTATGATATCATGTCAAATGGTAGATTTGAACTTCTGATGACTACTCTTTACTGACTACTTATTTTTTTTTTTATTTTTTATTTTTTGGTTGAAAGCCAAAACTGACTACTTATTATTATCATAACAAAATTGCCTTTGATTATGATGAAATTCTACAAAATAGCAAGATTTGGCAGCTCCCCTATCAAATCAAAAGAATAAAAGTAGATTAGGGAGCTGAATCATCATGAACTTTTGTTGATTTTTGGGGGAGGATAATCGAGGATGGGTTTTCTTTTGTTAAAGGTGGTGGGTCTAAAGTTACTGATTACTTGATTTAATCATGACATGCCCAGCTGGATTCCTATTGGCTTCTTTCTTTCTTACTGTATTACTATTTGGAGATTGGAGTATAGTTTGTTCTTTTATAAATGTGTTCATTTGTTTCCTCTTTTTCTGTTCTTGATTAATGGATGGAAAACTCAGAACCTATAACTTTTCAAATTGTCTTTAAGCCAAAAAAAAAAAAAAAAAAAAAATCTCTTTTCAAATGGTCTAGACTGACCTTAATTTTGCGACCGACATCACTTTTTCTGCTACTTTCTAAAATGACAAAACATGATAATGGACCTATAACTACGACCATTTTTACTTTTATCAGTTACAGCATGCCGCTTCAACAAGTTAAAGAAAAAATTGTGTAAAAAAAAAAAAAAAAAGGGCCACTAACACTCATTTTTTGGGTACATGTTATCATGCGATCTCCTAATGCCCTGCTGCATATCAAGGCCAAGTGTCATATTGACACCCCTTTGCAAGTGGGAGCTATAATTAGGGCTGTCTAGAGACTTGGCCAATCCGACCCTCCCGCCGCCGACCGAACCGATTTCTTCGGCGGTCGGCAATGGGTTGTTCCTCCAAAACCCGAGTTTGGCAGGTTGGGTGTCGGTTTTCCTTCTCCAAAATTTGATCCAACCGACCCACAAAATTTTTGCCAATATTTGGTAGATACGGCAAGATCTAGAGCATTTTCGTCAAGATCTTAGCGAGATTTCGTCGGATCTAGCCGAGATCTTGCCGAAAATGGCCTAGATTAGGCCGGATTTGGTGAGACTTCAAGGATTTTGGCCGTTTTTTCTTCGTTTTCATGCCGGATTCTCGTCGTTTTCATGCCGGATTCTCATTGTTTTCCAAATCTTCGACCCTGACCGACCCGCCCGCTGCTTGTTGAAGTTCCAACCCGCTCGATCCGATCATCCTCTTGGCTGGCGATGGGATGAGATTTTGTCCACCCAATCTGGTCGGGTCGGATGCGGGTTGAGCACAAATCTGATCCGACCTGACTTGTGGACAGGCCTAGCTATAATAGATGAATGCTTGGTTCAAGGCTTCAAGCTAAAACAAAATCTAATGGGCCTTAATTAGCCTAATTGGACTATGTTCCACTTATTAGTGTAGCAAAAGGGTCTAGTAGGGCGGATTTGAGTTTGACCCTAGAGGGTATTGGTCAAAACGTACATATTGGAAATGGTTTAGACTAAACGGGTTGCTATTTATGATATAGCCCACATTTTTTTGCATAAAAATAAATAAGAAAACTTGAGTATATTCTTTTTCTCATTTTTAATACAAGAGAATAAAGAAATGAATGCCATTTCCTATTCTCTTGTGTTAAAAATTTGGATTATACATAAAATTTGGGTTATATACATAAACCCTTAAGTTTATGATCCGATAATTAATTTTAACCATACACTAGTCAAATAATTTCACAAAAGAAGAAATGAAAAGCTGAATGCCATAATCAAGGGATCAACCTTAGGTGGCGTGCACTTATTTTATGTAATTTCACCAAATTTTTATTTTTTTTTTATTTTTTATATCTACAATATAACTTAGCATATAATAAAAATGAGTAAATAAAAAAAAATTAAAAATTAAAACTTTAAATTTTATAATAACAATCGTTGTATAAATGGATTAAGTATGAATTCAAAAAACCAATTTCGAGTACACATCAAAGCTTTCACTTTCACTGACAAAAGGGAAGAGAGTTGGATATATTGACTAAGAGAAGAAAATTAGAAAACACAAGAAAATACTTCTCCAAAAAGACCAACCAGTGTAACTTAGGGTCAACCTAACACAACCCATCATTTTAGTAGGTTAAGTGTAGGTTGACACATTTTTTGCACAAATCCAAAATTCCAACCCATATTCATATTTGTCCTTTATATATATATATATATATATATATATATATATATATATATATATATATATATATATTTGATAATAGCTTAATTTTGCATAATTATATCATTACTAGTTGCTAACCCGTGTGATGCACGGGAAAGTTTTTAGTAATTATAAGATTTCAGCAAATCAAATGCTTTAAAATTTGAAAATCTTAAATAACTTACATTAGCACTCATCAATTTGTTTACAAAGCCAATGCTAAATAGATCTACAAATTGCATTCTCATATCCTCTGTCATTTACAAGGTGACAGGATTCTTTTCATTATGGTTTGCCTCCTTCTATCCTTCAAAAGCTTTAAGAAGTGTCATGTGGTCACTGCATAAGAATGTGTGTATGAAAGCAATAATAACACCAATCAATCAATTATCCAACCTATCACACACTATCCATAAGTTGATCCTAGGCACCTATTTCGAAACCCATGTTATACCCTACCATTCAAGAACTTAAGCGCAATTTGCAGCATGAGCTTGGAACTTTTTATTACATGACAATGATGAAACGACCAATTTTCAACTCTCTCCTAAAACAAAACTTTTGCTCTACTGATACCTTAATTTCCCTTCTCAATTGGTTTGGAATTCGAAGAAATAAAAGCCTATAGCAAAATGTAACACTAAAAAAAGAGCTAAAAATAATTGGTAATTTGCCAAAAATAGTTAATCAACTTCATGCAATTCATTTATAAGTAATGTAAGTTAAAACAAATAAGTAACTGTACTAAATATTACATTCGTGTGTGTATATATATACACACACACATTGCACGTATATTTTCTTTCACGTTTTCACACATATTTTATAAGATCCTGGTTAGGCACCTTAACTAATGGTTCATAAGCACTATTTACCACGTTATAAGCTCATGAATGTTAAACACAATTTAATGATTTATACATTATAAAATAAGTGGAAACTAAATGAAACTCACCAGCATTTTACTTTTCACACTGAAAATCACACCTGCATCAGCAACTGCAGTTGGCTTTAAATGCTCCAATAGCCTTGATAGCCACTTGGACATCATTCCAAATTTACTACAAATGGATAATTACTTACAAACGGGCAGAGCAATCTAATTAATTCATATAGGTACATTAAAAAAAAAAAAAAAAACAAAAGAGCATGGCCATTATGATTGATAACTCAATTGAACATGATCAAATTAAATAGAGTGAAACTCCCTACATACAAATTCAAGCACAACTTCTGTGTTATTTATTGTGAACTCTCAATATTCATGGGCACTTGATGGATAGGAAAGGAAAATAAAAAGGGATAGAAAACACAGAGCATTTTAAAATATAAAGGCAGCCAAATGTCTTGTAGCTTAATTAACACTTCCACTACCCTATAAGTTGTGGAGACTCATTTTGCACAAACCACCACATAAAAGAATCTCAAAGAACTGTCCTAAAACAGCCAATCTAATGCAAGCTTAGCAAATAAAAATTTTGGATATAATTTGATTTTTATCTTGTCTTCAAAATTTATCTATTAACCTTGACTAATTTTGTAACTTCAAGTTCAAATCTCAAATATGCAATTCAATCTGATTTGAAGTGAAGATCCTCCTGGGGAAAATCTAATTGTTCTAAATCCAAGATCACAATTCTAAAAATACGGGGTTTCAAGACAGAACCTGAAGCTTTAAGTATAAGGTCAACTGCACAAAAAAAACTTTGTATAAAGGTGTAATATATGCCTTTTGATTTATCATGAATAATGCCATAAGAAACTGTAAATGCATCCATATACCAATAATCACTTTCTTATATGCTTTGACACCAAATGGGTATTAATTAACTAAATTTCACATCACTAATCCAATGAAGCTCACCAAAGACCACAAAACATTTATATGAAAATCAATAGTTTCACTACTTTAAAATAGATCATAACACTATAACTCTGAATTCAGAAATATATTTTGAGAGCAAAACCTTAGAAACCAAAAGTACACAACCTACTAATATTAAATCATGCACAATAAACATGCATAATGCGGTAAACTTATATAATCTCTCAAATTAAACCCTCCAAAATATGGACATCTTGTTGTTCCACAATTAAACTGCACTCCAAATACCCAACAGACACCTATTGCTTGACAAAAGTAGCCAGATCCTAGATTAATGTTCTTCTCAGAACTTGAATCTGCACAAAACAATCACAAAACAATAAATCTGCACAAAACAATCACATTATGAATCAATCATTAATGGCCATATGTCTCCAATTTGTGTCACCAACAATAGAGCAGAAAAATATACAAAACAACAAATCTAATGTTGACAAATAAGTTGTGCTAATTTGTTCCCTTTGCAATCACTTATCACATATCTCTTTAATTAAGATTTTATGTGTTTCATCTGCTAGAATAGCTTAAAAAGAATAATTGCTGGAGTTTCACTACAATTCTACTATAAAACAAAACTACAGCTACAACCCAACTGAGAAGATAAAATTTCTTCCTAAATTTTACAATCAAAGACAAACCAAAACGAAAAATACATGAACTTGTACAGAAGAGGTAGAAGGTTTGAAAAAAAAAAAAATAGGGGACTGAGTGGAGACAAAGAAGGCTGACGTTTTAGGTGCCCAAATAATTATTTATCAAACAAACAATTAAGCTAAGCTAAATCAGATTTGCTAAAAAACCTAGATAGCAAAATAAAGCAAAACTTGAAGGTAAAGCAAAACCTGTAGGATTGTTGTTAGATTTTGATGGTTGAGAGGCTCTTCAATACTATCTCCACTTTCTTACAAAACCTGTAGAATTTGATTTTCTATGAGTGTTTTCCTGACTTCAACAAAAATGAATAGAGAGAAAAAGGGGTTAGGAATTGAAATCCCTAAATTGACAGAAAAACCTAATTAAAAATGAAATCCTTAAATTGACAGAAAAACCATTATGCGCCTGGGCAATCAAATCCTTATGGGGAGGAGTCAAAATCATGGGCAAACTAATAGCTTGAATTTTACTTGGCTTATGGAATTTCATCCCAATATATAAACCCTTCAGCAGTTCTTTTGACAGATTCAAGTCCTTGAAAGTACTCGTCGATGTATACAGGATATCATTCATAGTAACCTACATCAAATTAACCCCCTAATATATCAAAACCCAAAATTGAAAACTGAACAAACATATCTATTAGACTCAACTATACATGTGTGTTTCCTACATCAAATTAACCCCCTAATATATCAAAACCCAAAATTGAAAACTGAACAAAACATATCTATTAGACTCAACTATACATGTGTGTTTCTGCATTCATGTTCCAAGTAACATAATAATAGGAATTAAAACTATAGAACACTATATCTATTACCACATTGTATAAGCATCAAAACAAAAAGTAATATCAATGATAAAGATTATTATATTTTAACCAAAAGTAGCAACAAAGGTATTGAGTTAATTGAAACCCTAATTAGGATCAGGCAAATAAAGAAATTCAAATCTTGGTGATGTGAGAGATTAATGGTACCGCAGTGATGTGAGCGTTTTGGTGTCGTTGATGGTCAAGGCCTCGACGTTGACGAAGTAGCCGTGTCCTCCAAAGGCTCATCGTCTTCTTCGTTGCCCCAGCGTTTCGTCTCCATCTTTGGAACAGGGATTTCCTGTGGCGGCGGCGGTGGAGCAGCAGCAGCAGCCGTGGTGTTTTCCTGAGGCAGTGGCGGTAGCGGTGTCAGCCATTGTGTGCGTGTGTGTGTGTGTGTGTGTGAGAGAGAGAGAGAGAGAGAGAGAGAGAGAGAGTGATCGATAATTTTTTTTTTTTTTTGAGAAGGAGAGTACATATATATATTCATAGACGAAAAGTATATATATTTAATAAAAAGAAAAAAAAATCAGATTTAAAAATTAAAAAGAATGCTGACGTGGAAAATTGTGGAGCTAGCAAAAGCTTTGGTTATATATATATATATATATATATAGATTAGAAAGTATTATCATACTTATTTTGAGTTAATTCATGCATTTTATAGTTGATTTTGGAATAATGCTGAATAATCAATTTTGTGCTTAATTGAATTTTAATGTGTGAATTTGTCTTTTGTAGGATAATGAAATTAAATAAGTGGATTTGTGTAAAGAAGAAAGCTAATGGACTTTACTTTTACAAGGGCCATGATGAAGTCAAAGAAGGCCAACCCAATTAAATTTGAGTACAATTGGAGTAGGGAATCAAATGAAATTTGCACCAAATCCAAGTCCAATTCGGATTATGATTCCAGCCTGTGAACCAGTTAGTATTTGGAGTATAACTTTCGGCTCAGATGTCCAATCAAGATGATTCAAGTTGGGCTGGAAAGTTAACTTAAAGGGCTACAACTTTGTAGTTCACCAAAAGAAGTCCTAATTCTGAAGTTAAATTGGCCGAAAACGTCAGTTAAGGGAAGTCTAAAAACCTGAGATTTTCTCCAAACGGGAATTCAACTTGTAATAGGATTCCTTGACCTATTTAAAGGCTCTTTAGGGCAAATTTTAGGAGGGAGCTGCTGTAGAACATAATTTAGGTTTTCTTAAAGTTTCTTTATAGTTTTTAGAGTTTTATTTGTGCTATGGCTTGCTAGAAGCCTTGCTAAGGCAAGGGGTGAAACCCAACCGTTTATTGGTATGTTCTTAACAATTATTTTATGGTTTTAATGCTTATGTTATTATGTTTTTGATTGATTTACTCATCTAGAAGAATGTTTAGTTCTGTATAATCATTTGATTTATTGTAAACTCTGAGCATGTTAAAATGCTTAGTAGTTCCTACGAACTAATTCACTAATTTTGTTTTGCCTAAAATCAATCAATTTTATGAAACTACCTTAGACAATTAATTCTTGAGTTTTTATTGTTAAATCATCCGACTAAGATAATTCTTTGTATGAATTTTAGTTGAGTTATAAAATAAATATTGTTAAGACTACCAATAGATGTGTTGTGTTTGGATCACTAAACCTGAGCGCTTTAATATATTTTTATTTTCTCTCAATTTAAATTAACTTTACTAAACCATAAAAAATCTCTTCAATTAAACTTTATTATTTTAGTTTTATTCTCTTGTGGTTTGCTAATCAATTCCCTTTTTCCTGTGGATTCAACCTCGGACTTACCGAGTTATTACTTCACGATAATCCTGCACTTGCGAGCAATATTTAAGTCACAGCAATATTCAGACAATCTCTCTCTCTCTCTCTCTCTCTCTCTCTCTCACACACACGTGTGTGTGTGTGTGTGTGTGTGTGTGTGTGTGTGTGTGTGTGTGTGTGTGCGCGCCCGCGTGAGTGCATCTACATTATTCTAGTTGAATAACTAAATTTATCAAAAAGTCTTACAAATGCATGGGGCCACAAGGGCCTTATCATCTCCTTAACCCTATGGAGAATGCATGTTTGAATAGCAAAGAGAGTGAAAAATCTTAGGCCTTACAAAAAAACCCTACTTGCTTCTTTGGGAGCAAACTTAAAACCAAGAGGGAAATACATCTATATATATAATAATAGGTGAAACTGAGAGAAACTCAAATTAGAATTTCAAATTAGAGTTCCAATTCTGCGTCATGTGTCTTAAATTATTTATTCTTAAAGAGTTTTATTTCTTAATTTTAGAATAAAATATGAGAGCACATCATAAATATTCATCCAAGTGAGTTATTAAGTACAAAAACTAAAGAGTCTAAAATAAATGAATCGTAAAAAAAAAAAGTGCTTCACAATAATTTTTTTTTTTTTTTAAAACATGGATAATTTACATTTTATACTTAATGATATCCTTACAAAATTTTTTAAAGAGTTAACAAAATATAAATTTTTTTTTAAATTATATATATAAGAATTATATTATGCATCTTATTGTATATTTTTAAATGTATCCATGCATATGCATGGGGTTACAAGCTAATTAATATAATGCATCTTATGTATTTTTCTAAGTTTTCTTTGGTCTTAAGTTTATATATGTATAACATATAATCAAGCACAAATATGTATGTAAATGTTGCTCCCTTGAATCAAATCCTAACTCCGCCACCAGAACCATGCAATGATCTTATCCTCATTGTGCACAATTGCTAGAAGAAAAAGCTTCATGTCGTCCTTCAAAAGTCATTGTCGTGTCTAGGTCCTCATCGAGGAAAATGATATCCTTTGCAACAATACGAGAGAGAGAGAGAGAGAGAGAGAGAGAGAGAGAGAGAGAGAGAGAGAGAGAGAGAGAGAGAGAGAGAGAGAGAGAGAGAGAGAGAGAGAGAGAGAACATTAGAGAGAGAGAGAGAGAGAGAGAACATTAGAAAATGAAAAATAAAATAAAAGAAAGGAAAGTGATAGAGATTGGATTTCATAGGAATAGGGTGCAATTCAATCTACCAATGTACATGTGTACAAAATTGTATGTATTTATTTTGGTCCTTTTTTCCCACTTAATTGCTTAACTAGATTGTTTCAAAATTTTACTCCAAAAAAAAAAAAAAAAAAAAAAAAAAGATTGTTTCAAAATAAATTTCGACGAGGCATCCTTCAAGTTGTAAAATCAAGCTAATTTAGCCTTTTAGGAGTGGTTATTCAAGACAACAGAGGGCACGTGATTGCATCATTATCATAGAAAATTGCTCTACCTCATTCAATAGGAAGCTCTAGTAGCTATGCAAGCAATAAAATTCTCACTAGAAGTTGGGATTAATTCAGATGTGCTTCAGGGAGATTCTGAGATGATAATACACGCCCTGGTGGACGATAATGACTTTATGAAGAATTTGAACCCTTTTGGTCACCTTATAAAAGACGCAAAATTTTTAGTAGGAGACTTCAGGAGCATCGGATTTTTACAAGTTTGTCGTCAAGGTAATGTTGAAGCTCACAATCTTGTTGAACATGTTATACATGTCATAGGTTATTCAGTGTGGATGGAAGATGTCCCTTCACATCTCACAAATATAATTCAAGCCGATATGGCCATTCTTTCATAATGAAGTTTTGCATCCTTCCTCCTAAATTAAAAAAAAAAAAAAAATCTAGGGATGCATAATCACCTCTAAAACATATAATAAATAACATTTGATTAATATAAAATTCTGTTGGTGTGATAAGAATAAAAAGAAGGTAAAATCCAACTATAAAAATTTTAAAATATTAATCTAATAAAAAGTTATAAAAATAGAGTAACATTGATTAAACTGTTTTGTCATTTGAATTCTTGGACGCTGGATCTGATCTTAGTTTTCTGAATATCTAAGAAAACTCTTCATATTTATTATATATATATATATATAAAAGAACTCTTTCAATACTAAAACTATTAGCTTTTCTTTCCTTGGTAAGATGAAACAAATGTGAACATACCCGTGTTCTAGCAAATGAGGAAATAAACTCCAAAATATGCCATTGTAGTATCAATGTAAGATTTACATTGTAAACTAAACAAATGTGTACAATATTGTATTTGTAAGTGCTCTAAAAGTAGAGGCTTAAGCCTACTTAGAATAGTGTTGCCTTGTCCCTCAAATTCAAGCCCAACAATAGAATTTTTTTAGAGAGTGGGAAAACAATTCAAGTGCAATTCTAATCTGAATTCAAGTCAAAGACTGAAGTGTCTAGAATAACAGAAAGGGTTAATGCAAGTATACGACAATAAAAATAGCTCTTCTTGGGCAGATCCGAGGATTAGTCTCTTATATATAAGGTCTGAGTTTTACACCAAATAATGCACCGAATACTTTCTCTTTTTTCTAGTTTTCTCCATCAGGAAAGATCTCCTCCCTTCTGGGAGACTCCTCTCCTTTTATACCGCTTTTCTTCTTATCCTAGCCCTTCATCTGTATGCCTCCAGGCATTTCTAAAGACACTTGTCCCATCAACACTCTACTGAAGGTGGTGAAAAGGGCTGCTAGCTGTGAAGATACTATTCAGGGGTCATTTCCTCATTAAATGCAGCAAGGTTGTTCCAGGACATTTAATGTGGAGGGGGAAGGTAAACTTAAGCTTCCTCCCACCGTCACTGCCCCCCTTATGGTCCTTTCTCTTCCGCATGGGTTTCCATGAAGCGCTACTCCGTGTCCCCTCCCATGCTCAGGTCAATGAGGTCTTCGGGGCTAATATATTTCTACGAGTGTGTTTGTGCAAAACATTTCATGTTTTAAACCTCTTCGGTCCTCGGATCCCACACAGTGTTTATGCAAATGTGTACAATATTATTGTACACATTTGCATAAAAGTGCCAACTATCAAAGTAGGCTTACTATAACCACCTTATAACCTCTTTAGCTTGACTAGTTAGTCACAATTTCAAGATCTAAAGATCCTACCTACCTGAAAACAGCAAGACTGTTAGATAGCTCAATTTTACCTACATTTCCTGCAGCAAGCTGTACGCACTATTATTATTTGGTAACCCAGTAACCTTGCATTTTTACAAGTATTTTAGTAGGGTGGGGGGGAGGATATTGACTTTAATGAAAACTGGTCCATTAAAACTTAAGCACAACAAGTACCAACAAATGGGCATTTGGTCTAGTGGTATGATTCTCGCTTTGGGTGCGAGAGGTCCCGAGTTCGATTCTCGGAATGCCCCCATTCATTAAATTTTGTTTACTAAAATTTTCAAAACAGATTTTAAGAATAAAGTTTTTAAGTTCAGTTTTTAATAATGCTTAAAATAAATTGAGCAAAGTCAAGTCAAGTCAAGAACTGCAAAATAAGAACAGTAAATCCAAATATATCTAAAATATGACAAGACTCTTCATTAATGAATAATGTAATAAATTAGGCTTTAGAAGATGGTGAATCAAGGAAGGGGAGCTAGGAAACAAACCCAATTTATCATAATTTATTACCTGAGGGGGTTATTTACTAACAAAGGTCATGTAATTAACTCACTGCCTCCACATGCAAAAGATTCAGTTCTTTCTTGAATGATGGCATTTTGTGGTGATTGGCATTTCACCTAATTGTTATCCCCCTCACCTCAATATTCTAGAATTAGGTGAATTATTAACAAAAATCAATCACTCACCTGTCAAGACACTTCATCAATAGGTAAGCAGCAAGAAGCAAAAGGTTTCAAATTTTGTACATTATAGTGGACAAAACATAGGATTGTTGCACATCTTGCTGTAAAGTATTTGGAAAGGGCATCTTATGAGTTATAAGTTTAGAATTCAGACTTATAAAAAAAAAAAAACAGGTTTAGACTTCAGAAAATGAGAATATCAGAGATTAAAATTCCAGTGATTGCAGCAACTGCACTTGTGCCAAAACGAATATAATTAGTTTTTATGCTAGACTTCATCTTCAACATGAGTAGTGGTCTTATTTTATCAGAAATATCTTCTCCTCGGAAGGGATTGTGGGAATGATATGTCACGCAAGAAATGAATAATCAGCTTTTACAAAGCTATCAAGCCGTAAAGGTGGTTCAAGCCTTACATTAGATGCATCCTTTGAGGCTCCAGGTCCAAATGGCATGTCTTGTCTTGTTTCATTAGTTGGCACATACATTATTGGCACACATGTGACACAGGCAGTACTCTTATGTTTGAATTCGGGTATAGCACCTCGGAGAGACTCCTATGGGGGGATAATATAACATATATGTTTGAATTTGGGTATAGCACCTTGGAGAGACTCCTATGGAGGGGATAATATAACATATAGAGAAATCACTTGACCAAAAAGCCTAAGTCTATTAACTACTCACTCTTGTTATTAGTATCCTATGTGGGACTTCAATACTTAACTAACTACACTACTCACACAAGAATATTTCAACAGGGTAATATTCTCCATTTTTCAAATTATTATCATGTTCAAATGTCATAGCTAACTATCAAACTAGGCTCACAGCTTACTATAACAAGCTAAGCTCATCTCTTTAATTTGAGCTATATAGGTCACAATTCCAAGATCTATAGAACCCTTGATTAAAACACCAAATTGTGAGGTAGCCGACATTTCCTGCAGCAAGCATTAGACATTAGTATAATTTGGTAAACCAGCAACCTTCCATTTTTACAAGTCTTTTAAGTCTCAGGCTACAAGGTAGGGGGAAAAAAGATCAATTGACTTTAGTGTAAATAGTTGATTAAACTTAAACACAAGATAGTATCACCAAATGGGCATTTGGTCTAGTGGTATGATTCTCGCTTTGGGTGCAAGAGGTCCTGAGTTTGATTCTCGGAATGCCCCATCATTTAATGATAATTTATGATAATGTTTTTCAGTCCAGATTTTAATATAGCTGAAAAATAAATTGAGTAAAGTCAAGTCAAAAACTGCAAAATTTGGTCTCAATAGATCCAAACCCATCCAAATATATTTTAGATTTGACAAGACTCTTCATTAATAAATAAAGTAATCAACTAGATTTCAATAGATCCAAATACATCCAAATATATCTTAGATCTGACCAGTCTCATTAATAAATAAAGCAATAAATTATGTTGCAATAGATCCAAATCCATCCAAGTATAGCTTAGAACTGACACTATATTTGGTGAATGAATGCATCGATCATTATTGATTATTCCTTATCTTTGTGTTCTGTTGGAGTTGGATTCACATATACATGCAAATGCTCCTTTAGCAATTCAATGGATTTCAAATTTTTGACATATGGTTTTTAATTTGTAATTGAACAATAAAAGTATGTTGGGAGTCAAACAAACAAACATCAAAAGCCTATGATGAAAGTGGTTTAGGTACATAGATGTGGTTGAACTACTAGACATTTGGTCTAGTGGTATGTATGATTTATGCTTCACAAATAACACCATCAAATGGGCATTTGGTCTAGTGGTATGATTGTGCGAGAGGTCCTGAGTTTGATTCTTGGAATGCCCCATTCATTAAATATTGTTTACTACAATTTTTCAGTTCAGATTTTAATAATGAAGTATTTAGGTTCACTTATTAAAGATTTTAATAATGAAGTTTTTCACTTCACTTATTAATAATGCTTACTCTTCATTAATGAATAAAGTAATAAATTAGGTTTCAGAAGATGCTGAATCAAGGAAGGGGAGCAAGGAAACAAACCCAAAATTTTCTTACTTTATTACCTAAGGAGGAGGTTATTATGTAATTAATTCACTACCTCCACATGCAATAGATTTAGTTCTTTCATGGATGATGGCATTTTGTGGTGATTGGCCTTTCACTTTATTGTCCTCCTAACCTCAATATTCTAGAATTAGATCTATTACTTACAAAAATCAACTGCTCACTTGTCAAGACACTTCATCAATAGGTAAGCAGCTAGAAGCCAATAGCTAAAAATTTTGTACAATCTAATGGACTAAACATAGCTTTGCTGCACATCTTAATGTAAAGGTATTTGAAAAGGGCATCTTAAGAGTTGTAAGTTTAAACTTCAGAATTACCCAAAGAAAAAAAAAAAAAAATTAGACATCTGAAGATGAAAATGTCATAGATTAAATTTTGGTTTCTGCAGCAATTGCAATTGCTGCACTGATATCAAATCAAATATAATTAGTTTTAATGCACGTCGAAAATGAATAATCAGCTTTTAGAACCCTATCAAGCTGCAAAGGTGGTTCAAGCAGTGCTCTTATGTTTGAATTCAGGGGGTATAACACATTGGAGAGACTTCAATTGAGGAGATAATATTAAAATAACACATAAAAGCTTAAGCCTATTAACCACTCACACTTATCATTAGTATCCCATGTGGAACTTTAACATTTAACTAACCACACCCCACACATGTGAATATGACTCATCATGTTTAAATGTCATAGCCAACTATCAAACAAGGCTTACAGCTTACAATAACCAGCTTATTTCTTTAATTTTAGCTGTTAGTCACAATTCCGAGATTTATTAAAGAACTCATCATGAAAACACCAAATTGTGAGATAGCTCAATTATACCTATATTTACTGCAGCAAGTATAATTAGCCGCAGACCCACGCGATACATGGGAATATATAAATATTATGTAATGGGGTGTAGTATATAAAAAGTAAAAATTACTTCAAGTATTATCTATTTTTTGAAAAAGATTTTTATAAGTATTTGTTCATCTTTTTATCTCTACAAATATACCATATTAATTTTTTTTTTTTTGTATGTTTGATTAATATTTTTTTAAGGTGAACCATATTTTGCTAACTTCTGTTGTAGTGTGTTACATTTGCCCAATATACAACTAAACTTTATAAGTTTCAAATTTATTATTCAAATTTTCATTTCTTAAGGAATAAGGAGATTATCGTAATAATAAAAACTCATCACAAAATTACATTGTTATCTTAGCCAAAATTAAAATGAAACCATAGGAATAAGAGATAGACTTTATAATAATTTATTACTCAAACAATTGGTAGGCATATTCAAATTCATATAGCTATGTAGATTGTGTTTTGATATAAACTCAAATTCCTATTTTCAAAAAAACTAAGTATTAACCCAAACTGAAATTCAAAAGCAATACAAGAGAGAGAGAGAAGACTTTGTGATGGGAAATTTAAAAAACACAATACCAAAACACATATTTTTTATATAAAAAGCCCACCAACCTTAATTAGAGTTATAAGAAAGAACAAAAATCCATCGAGAGAGAGAGAGAGAGAGAGAGAGAGAGAGAGAGAGAGAGAGAAATCATATCGAATTTATACAAAATAAAATGGGGAGAAGAAGAGTCAAAATATAAGAAAGAGAAAATGATGAAGGAAATGTAACGGTAAAGTAGAGAGTAGTGGGGAGATAAAGAGGCAAAGAGGGAGGAGAAATGTTGGAGGAAGTATAACAATAAATGTGGACTAATAGGAAGAAGAAGAGTTGTTTTTATTTTATTTATTTTTTAAATAGGGAGAATAAAAGTGAGA
Organism: Quercus tomentella; assembly: GCA_028535165.1. NCBI lineage: Eukaryota > Viridiplantae > Streptophyta > Magnoliopsida > Fagales > Fagaceae > Quercus > Quercus tomentella. Next base: position 26,026,119 of record JAPQVY010000111.1, on the reverse strand, counting down.
AAAGAAGAGGTAGAAAATAAGTGGATGATATGGCCACTGATGTGGCTCAACAGGAGCGTAGCAATAATAAATATTATGTTTCAGTTTTTAGATATATATAGATATAGATTTGGTAACCTAGCAACCTTTCCATTTTTACTAGTCTTTTTAGTCTCAGGCTACAAGCATGGGGTAGAAAAGATCAATTGACTTTAATGAAAATGGTGGAATAAACTTAAAACACTAAATAGTATCACCAAATGGGCATTTGGTCTAGTGGTATGATTCTCGCTTTGGGTGCGAGAGGTCCCGAGTTCAATTCTCGGAATGCCCCATTCATTAAATGTTGTTTCCCACAATTTTTCGCTTCAGATTTTAATAATGAAGTTTATTTATTTATTTATTTTTTTAATAATGCTTAACATAAATTGAGCAAAGTCAATTCAAGAACAGCAAAATTAAGTTTCAATATATCCAAAATATATCTTAAATCTGACAAGACTCTTCATTAATGGATAAAGAAATATAAATCGGGTTTTAGAAGATGCTGAATCAAGGGAGGGGAGGTAGGAAACAAACTCAAAATTTTCATAATTTATTACCTAAGGAGTTTTTTTACAAAATGAGGTCATTATGTAACAACCTCACAGCCTCGACATGCAAAAGATTCAGTTCTTTCTTGGATGATTAGCAATTCACTTAATTGTCCCGTCCTCCCTCCTAACCTCAATATTCTAGAATTAGTCCTATTACTTACAAAAATCAAAAGACACTACTTCATCAATAGGTAAGCAGGTAGAAGACAATAGTTACAAATTTTGTACAATCTAATGGACAAAACATAGCTATAGCTTTGTTGTGGCAAAGCTTAATGTAAAGGTATTTGGAATCAAGGCATCTTAACTTAGAGAGTTGAGACATCAGAAGATGATAAATGTCATAGATTAAAATTCTAGTGAATGATACCAAATCAAATATATATTTATAATTAGTTTGTATGCATTGCATTATTCATCATGTGACTTTAAATATCATAATAGATAGCCAAAACTATCAAACCAGGCTTAGAGCATCTCCAACAGATTCTCCAAATTTTTGTACTATTTGGAGAATCTACAGTAACTTTTACATTTAACTACCTACTTTTTCAAATACACTTTCCAACAGATTCTCTATTCCATTCTCTATCTCATTTAAATATTATTTTTTCATTCATTATTTATTCTTTTTTTAATCATCATTTATTCTTTTTTTAACAACTATATTTTTTAATGAGAAGTTCTATGTTCACAACATTTTACGCAATACTTTCATAACAAAATTTATATGGAAAGTTGTTATTAGTTTTAATTTGAACCCACCACTAAAATTATTTTTTTACTCATCAATATTAACTAATAAAAATCTATTACTTAAAATTTATTGTGAAAATATTGTGGTAACATTTCTAAATTGTATTTTTTCTTTCTTTCTTTCTATCATCCATACGTTTCCATTTCTTTTTCTTTCTTTTTTTCTTTTTCTTTTCTCTTGATTTTTCTCCACCACACACGTATACCCATTACCTCCATCCTCTCTTTTTTTTTTCTTCTTTTTTCTCCACTTTCTACTACATTCCAGAACCTCCCTCCCTCTTTCTTTCTCTAGCACTTTTCTTTTTTTTTTTTTCTTTTCTTCTCTAGCAGCACTTCGGCTGGAGCTCTAGGAGCACTTTTTTTTTTTTTTTTTTTTTTTTTTTTTTTTTTTTTTTTTTTTTTCTTTTCTTTTCTTCTCTAGCAGCACTTCGGCTGGAGCTCTCTCTCACACATAAAGATCGTCCGCTTGTCCTTCTCCCACCACCGCATATCCTCCTCCCCATCGAGGCTCAGATGGGTCAGCTTTGCTTTTTTTTTTTTTTTTTTGTTCTAATTTGATTAGTTTTAAAATTGTGATTTGAGTTTGTATTTTGATTGAGACTGAGTTTAGAGATGTTTGAGAGAAAAGATCAAGAATAGTTCTGTTGTTACCGTTGTGATTATTGAGTGAAAATTAAAAATTTTAATCGGTTGTGATTATTGAGATTGAATTAATTCTTTTGTTTATGAATAGGTCTCTCTCTTTTCTTATTTTTTTCTTTTATTTTTCTGATTTCATTCGGTTTATGAGAAAAATTGTTTTCGTGTTTGGATTGTATTATGCTTTTTGTTGCCGTTGAGATAAAGAAGAGAGAAAGAGAGTGAGGAAGAATGAGAAAGGGTGGAAAGAGAAAAAAGTCATTTTTTATTCAACCGGGTATTATTTTAAGGCTGAATATTGATTTGGAGTTGCTACAGTGGTCTGTAAATTAAGAGAATCACTGTAGCAACTTCAAAAATAAATTTGGAGAATTTGGACGTTTGGAGAATCGGCTGGAGCATGAACAGTAGCCTTTGGTGCTCCAAAAATAGCTATACAAAAGCTGTTGGAGATGCTCTTATAGCTTACTATAACTATAACTAGCTAATTTCTCCGCATGTATCTTAGATATGACAAGACAATTAGGTATCAGATTCAGAAGGAAGGTTAATTGAAAGCAGGAAGGAAGGAAGGGAGGAAGGAAGGAAGGAGAAACAATTAACAAACCCAAATTAATAATAATAATCCTTTAATTTTAATAATACCACCACCACAAGTATAAAATAGAAGTCAACTACTTTACCTGCAAAAACACTTAAATATTCATCAATCAGCAAGAAGGCAAAAGGTTCTCAAATGCTGCTACCGAATGCACTGGGAACATCTTTAGCAAATTCTTCAAATTTTTGTATTATTTGGTGGGTAAATAGTGACTTTTACCTTTTATTTACCAACTTTATAAAATACACTTTCCAATAGATTCTTTATATTTTCTCCATTCCATTAAAATATTACTTATTTATTATTTTTTTAATTCTTCTTTTACTCATGCTGGCACAAAAAAGTTAGCTCTAGAATTTTTTAATGTGATAAATTCTTTTGCTAATCTACAGTAACTCATCAAACTTGATGAGTTACTGTTCATGAGCAAAAAACTTTCTGAGAAGTAGAGAGATTGTTGGAGCAATATATTATGGTTTCATTCTTTATTATAGAGAGAATTTTGGATTTAACTATACCATTGGAGATGCTCTCAATGCACCGCCCGAAATTTGAGAACCTTACTAATAAATGCTTTTTTTTTTTTTTTTTTTTTTTTTTTTTTTCAATCCTTATAATAAAAGTACGTCGTTTTGGATATGTCATAACGTTCTCCCTTTGACGGCGCTATTTTGGTATGTTCTTCTCTGAATCTTATTTTTACTTTAATTAATGAATTAATTAATTGAGAGTGAGTTTGTTTGATTTTGAGTAAAATATTTATTTATTGTTGCGTTATGCTTTGTGCTTGGGCATTTGGCGTTTGGCAGCAAAGAAAGAAAGAAAGAAAGAAAGAAAGAAAGAAACACTCTGACTCAGTCTCAGTCTCAGTCTCAACAATTCAATGGCTAACGTAAGTAAGTTAATTGAACTCACACTCACATATTCCTTCCTCTGATCTGATGAAAAGTAGTAATACGGACTCGTCCTTGCCTGCCACAGGAAGGAAGGAGGAAGTAGTAAATATGGGAATGTGAAGCGAAACTCGCGCTTAAGGTAACGGTCACCGATGTAGTAGTAGAAGCTTCGGTCGCTGCTTGCACCGGAGAATTTGGCTATGGTTCTATGGTCTAAAATTAAAGGAAAGGAAACTCAGTTTAAGGGTCCCCCTCCCCCAGCTGTTGGACAAGTTCTACTACTACTACTACGTACCTTTGTATCTGGTAATGGAAAAAGGGTTGTGAATTCTTAAATTAAAAAAATTGATGGTGTTGGATTGGATAGGATACCTTTTTTGTATTTGTATTTGTATTTGTAGGCTTCCAGTCAAAACAAAAGGGCTGTGGTTGATTTTTCTTCACCCAATATAGCAAAAGAAATGCATGTATGTAGGCCATTTAAGATTTACTGATGATGCCAAAAAATCGTCAGTAAGCCACACGGTCCTCACATGCTCCTGACAAGATCCTGCATGACACAAAAGCTGAAGACCTTAAGAGGAGTGGCGGTGTGGTACCGGCCAAATACCCTGCGACGGTCAAGTTAGAGAAATCTCTTGTTCACAACTCTAGAGTACCCGAGCTGGAGTGAATTATGCGTACCGTGGTTTGTGAAGGTATTGGAGCTTTTATAGCGGTAGAGGGTTGACATCTCTTCCTTGGTTTGAAAGTCTTTTCCTTATAGGAATCCTTATAAGCGTATATTGCGGAATCCTTTCCTTGTAGGAGACTAACATTGAGCGTGGGGCACAAGACATTTCCTTATACACGTATGCGTGGTGGCCAAGTCAAGATTATGTCAGAACCGTCAGTCTCGTATATCTCCTTCAGCTTAGTGGCGTCAGTTTTCCATCCTGCCGAAGTTGACCTCATCAGCTTAAAGTTGTAGACTCCCTACTGTTGTTGATGGACTCAAGTAAAGCCGACGGGTTTGTTTGGAACGTCGCTCTACGCCTTCCCGTTAGTGAGTGTATGCTTACAATTTTACCCTTATCACGTGGAGATCAAGCAAGGCCATGTCAGATTTGACGGAGGTTTGCTTACCCTCTTTAGCTTGTTCTCGTCAGCTTCTGGCATCGTCACCAACGTAGGGTCGTCAGCCTCGGTATGAAGCTGTAGATTCTATGATGTAGTCGTCTGCAATAAGCAATGCCGATAAGATTATTGTGTCCGTCACCTTTTCTTTCGTCATGGTTTTAACTACAAAATTATCCTTATCAACTGCCCCCTACTCCATAGCCTCGTCAGCTTTAGCTGACGGGTTATGGAGTTAACATCGTTAGAAAGGTCATTCATGTGTGATGCCTCGAGCCGCCTTTATTAAATGCTTGAGCACGTGGCGTGAACTGATTGGTTCCGTTTCTGGACGAGCGTGTCGCTTCGCCTTTCGTGCATTCTTTGCCTATATATATTTCAACTCCTCCCTCATTTCCAACATTTCATCCTTCGCTGATCTTGAGAGAAAGAGCCCGTCGCTTTCCGGACTCCTTTGCCCTGTCGGTCTTCTACTCGCGTCATCTTCATTACCGTCGCCTTTTCAAGATTGTCCCCCCCTTTTTTTTTTTTTCAAGGAATCGCCCACTTGTAAATTCTCTTTCTTTACTTTCATTTTTCTAGTTAATTAATTCCATAGTGAGGTCATCATCTTAGGTTCTTAGAATGAAACTGTCGCTTGTAGGTAGTCGGATGTCTAGAGAAGCGACGAGTGAACAATCGTCGATCCGCGAGGGAGCGGGTTATGACGAGGTCTTCCAATCAGGTTGTGAGCCCGAAGAGGGCTTCTCCTGGTCGTCAGAGAGGGAAACGTCAATCCAATCTTCTAACGAGGAAGTAGGAAGTTGTAGAGGAGAAGATGAGGAAGTAGTAAGTGAAGACGAGGGTGATGAAGAGAAGGAGGAAAAAGTAAGTACGGGGATGAGAGTGACAGTGGTGAGGAGGTCTTAGAGAGTACTTCGGGAGGCCTCGGAGATGGCTGTCCTTTCATTCTACCCAAGAAATGGACCATCAATGAATTCTTGCCGACGATGTCGGTCAACGTCTTTAATACTTTACGTGACCGTTACCAAATTCCGGATGACATTCCAATCCGCCTCCCTGGGGAGTTTGAGAAATGTTATTCAGGGTAGACCACAGATGTTGGCATGTACGACGCCATGTTCGCGGCAGGTTTTAAGGCTTTGCAGCCTTTCATAGATGCTTGTGCCATCTACTACGGTGACGGGTTTGAGGACTGCCTAAAGCAGGTCAAGTCCGTCTACCCTAACTTGGATTTATCCAAGTTTACTATGGACGAGCCTCTACCGTCAGCACCTATAGGCGACACTATTTTTGGAGGAAGGTGACGATCCTACCAAGTCTGAGGCGAACCTAAAATATGATAGCGTTGTCCTTGCCCAGCCTGCCATGGACCAGCCCGTCGTTCCTTTGACTCCGTCGGCCAATCCTCATGCTGAAGACCCTTTCGCTCTAGGCATCCAGGCCCTTCTTCCAAAGGGTGATGAAAGCCTCAAGACCCCCTGGCTTCATGAACTTAAGCTTTTTTCTTTCTTTATTGTAAATGTAAGCTAATTTCAGACAATGTTTGACGCCTGCTTGTTTTTGGGCTTTTGCTTGTAAAAACATCACTTTATTTGTAGTATTTTACGCTCGTCACTTTTAGTATATATGGGTTACTTTTTATTTGGCATGTGTGTCTATCCTTGGCATTTGTATGTATGTTAGGATACGTTCGTACTTGGTAATTTAAGGCGAATCCATCCACTTAAGGTGTCTTTTAGACACGTCTTCTTTATCGGTTTCAAACCATCTTCTTCTTTGAACGCGTCCCTTTTGTGGATTGGTGGATTTGTTCATGAATTCGTCCATTTGTGGATAATGGCGTCAGCTTGCTTTTACTTGGTGGACTCGTCCACTTGTGGAACAAGTCATACATTCGTCCACTTTGTGGATTTTGTAATAAATTCATTCATTTTGTGGGTTTCGTAATGAACTCGTCCACTTGGTGGACTTTATATTGAACCCGTCCACTTTGCGGCCTTAACAAACTCGTCCACTTGGTGGACTTTGTAATGAGGTTGCTCATTTTGTGGATTTAGTAATAATCTCGTCCACTTTTGTGGGGTCGTCCACTTTGTGGACTTAGGCTCGTCTACTTCGTAGACTTGGTAATATGCCCGTCCACTTTGTGAACTTAGGCTGGTTTGCTTTGTAGACTTTGGTCAAGTTTGTGGATTTATATTAAACTCGTTTACTTTGTAGACTTGGCAATAGGCCCGTCCACTTTGTGGACTTATGCTCGTCTACTTTGTAAGCTTGGTAATGGTTTTTGTCCAACTTTTGGACTTATATTAAACTTGTCTACTTTGTAGACTTTGGTGATAGGCCCGTCCACTTCGTGGTCCTAGACTCGTCCACTTTGTCGACTTAGTAATAAATTCGTCCATTTTGTGGACTTAGTAATAAATTCGTCCACTTTGTGGACTTAGCAATAGACTCGTCCATTTTGTGGACTTAGTAGCAGACTCGTCCACTTTGTAGACTTAATAAATTCGTCCACTTTGTAGCTTGTGAGCCCGACCTCAGCAGACTCGTCCACTTTGTGGACTTAATAAATTCGTCCACTTTGTAGCTTGTGAGCCCGACCTCAGCAGACTCGTCCACTTTGTGGACTTAGCAGTAGACTCGTCCACTTTGTGGACTTAATAAATTCGTCCACTTTTAGACTTATATTAAACTCGTTTACTTTGTAGACTTTGGTGATAGGCCCGTCCACTTTGTGGTCCTAGGCTTATCTACTTTGTAGACTTGGTAATAAATTCGTCCACTTTGTAGCTTGTGAGCCCAACCTCAGCTGGGATGACCGCCTCACTTTGTGGACTTAGCTTGTGAACCACTACTCCTCTTCTGGCCATACGCCCTTTACCCCCTCGAGCCGAGTCTTGATGATTCGAAGCAAGGATTGGTTCGACCTTAACTTGTCTGTTGGCTTGAGGATGGGCAGGGGAGGAATAGTGGTTCCTGATCCCTAATTGTGAGCAAAAGTCTCTGAAGGAGTCATTGTCAAATTGCTTCCTGTTGTCTGAAACCAAGACCCTCGGGATTCCGTACCTGCAAATGATGCTTTTCCAGACAAAGCTTCGTACGTTCTTCTCAGTGATGGTGGCCAGGGCTTCAGCTTCTACCCATTTGGTGAAGTAGTCTATGCCAACTATTAGGAACTTCAGCTGCCTTACTGCTATCGGGAACGGGCCCATGATGTCCAGTCCCCATTGGGCAAAAGGCCACGGAGCTGTTATTGGGGTCAGCTCTTCCGTCGGCTGTTTGATGATGTTGCTGATCTTTTGACATTTGTCGCAGGCTTTGACATAAATCTGGGCGTCCTTCTGCATAGTTGGCCAGTAATAACCAGCCCGAATCAATTTATGCACCAATGACCTTGACCCTGAGTGGTTGCTGCAGATCCCCTCGTGTATTTCTCTCTTGACATAATCCGCTTCTTCGGGGCCTAAACATCTCAGGTATGGTCGGGAGAAACCCCTCTTATACAGGACGTCCTTTATCAAGACGAATTGCGTCGCTTAAACCTTCAGCTTTCTTGTGGCTTCCTTCCCGTCAGGTAGCGTACCATTTTTCAAGTGAGAAACTAAAGGGGTGGTCCAATTGCTTTCGAAACTTATCTCTTGCCCATTGATGACATCTATCAGTGGTAAGAGCTGAATAAAGGAGAGTACCTTGTCGGGGATGATCATGTATTTTGCTGATGCGGCCTTGGTAAGACAGTCGGGTCGCTCGTTTTCTCCCCTTGGAATTTGAACAACCTTAGTCTGCAGCTCGTTTATCCTTCTCTTTGCTTGCTCCAAGTACTTCTTCATCCCTTCGCCTTTACATTCATAATTGCCATTCATTTGGTTTGTGACGACTTGGGAGTCACAATGGATAACCATGCTCACGGCCTCTACTGCCTTGGCGAGATCTAGCCCTGCTATTAGGGCTTCATACTCCGCTTTGTTGTTAGTCGTGGGGAAGTCGAGACGAACCATGCATTCTATCTCGTCACCCTCTGGAGATCGAAGTACGATGCTTGCTCCACCAGCTTGTCTGATGGACGATTCGTCCGTGTATACATTCCATTGGGGATATTCACCTGCCCCCTGGCCTTCAGATCCTCGAATGCCTGCTGACATTCGGTCGTCCACTCAAAAGACTTCTTCAGCATGTGGAAGAATGGTAGGCACTTATCTGTTGCTCTAGACACGAATCTATTAAGCGCGGCTACCTTGCCGTTGAGGCTTTGTACTTCTTTTACGTTTTTAGGAGGTGCCATTTCTATTATAGCCCGGATCTTGTCTAGGTTAGCCTTAATACCTCTCTAGGAGACCATGTATCCTAGGAATTTTCCCACCGTCACTCTGAAGGCACACTTGCCTGGATTAAGCTTCATGTTGTAGGAACAAAGAGTGTTGAATGTTTCCTTGAGATCCTCCAAGTGATTATCTTCCCTTCGACTTTTCGCTAGCATGTCGTCGACATAGACCTGGACATTTCTCCTAATCTGTCGTGCGAACATCTTGTTCATGAGTCTTTGATATGTTGCGCCCGCATTTTTTAAGCCGAAGGGCATGACCTTGTAACAAAAAGGCCCTGGCTAGTTATGAACGAAGTCTTCTCCTGATCAACTTCGTCCATTTGGATTTGATTGTATCCTGAAAACGCGTCCATGAAGCTCAGCAGCTGGTGTTGAGCCGTAGAGTCTACCAGGAGGTCGACCCGCGGGAGGGGGTAGCTATCTTTGGGGCGTGCTTTATTCAGGTCCGTGAAGTCTACGCACATCCTCCATTTTTCGTTGCTCTTCTTGACCATTACGACGTTCACTAACCAGTCGGGGTAGTAAACTTCCCTAATGAAGCCTGCTTCTTGTAACTTGCGGACTTCTTCCGCCACAGCCCAGTCTCTCTCTTAGGTGAACACCCGCTTCTTCTGATGGACGAGCGGGAAGGAAGGCGACACATTCAACTTGTGTACCACGACTGATGGATCGATCCCTGGCATGTCTTCGTGGCTCCAAGCGAATACGTCCCGATTTTCTTTGAGGAAGGTTGTGAGTGCTTGGTGGACCGTCGAGTTTGCAAGGTTGCCGATCTTAGTTGTTCGCTCTGGTCGAGAATCATCAAGAAGTATATCTTCAAGTCTTTCAACGAGCTCTGCCATTGTCCGATGTTCTTCTATGCTTATGTACTTAGTCGACCTGTAAAGCACTTCTGACATGGTCTTCGGGTCGTTCTTATATAGAGAAAATAGGAACTTACCCTTCCGTAGCCCATTGGTGAATGCCACCACGAGTATCTTGTTGTCTGCTTCGTCGATCGGGATGGCCTCCTTGTTAAAGCGGGTTATGTAAGACCTTAGCGTCTCGTCTTCCCGCTACTTAATGTTCATCAGGCATGCGGTGGATTTCTTGAAGGTGCATCAGGGTCTTGAAAGACTCCAAGTGATCTAAGGGGTCCTTGGACTCGTCGTAACTTTCTACCTGCGGCATACGAAACTTTGGTGGAAAGGGGAATGAATTGACGAACACTATGAACGGCGAGTTAGTTCACTGGACCAGGCCATCAAGATCGCTAGACACCTGTCCTCTGAGGGCGTTCATCATACAGTCCATCTGCTTTTTCATCATCTGCATCTTAGCGACTATGTGAGGCAGGACGGTATCGGTGACAGATGGCCGGCTCGTGTCCTGTCGTTTTGGCCTGCTTGGGGCGTTGCTACCTTTCGGCCCTTCCTAGTTCCTTCTCTCCGCGCTAGTTCCTTCTTGGTCTTCCTCCTGGGTGTTAGCACCTGCGTTCCTTTAGCGCAGTTGTTCTTCCAAATCCTGGTTCTGTTTGGTGAGGCGTTCCACAACGGCAGCCAGAGTCTGGACTTGTCTCTTGAGTGCCGTCGTGCATGATTCATCTCTTTGAACACTGTTGGTGGTCGTCATCAAGCAAGTGAGTACCATGCAACTCTTTGTCCGGGAAGCGATAGCACGGCTTTACAAGTCGCTAAACTTTCCCACAGACGGCGCCAACTGATGATACCAAAAAATTGTCAGTAAGCCATACGGTCCTCACGTGCTCCTGACAAGATCTTGCATGACACAAAAGCTAAAGACCTTAAGAGGAGTGCCGGTATGGTACTAGCCAAATACCCTCCGATGGTCAAGTTAGAGAAATCTCTTGTTCACAACTCTAGAGTATCCGAGCTGGGGTGAATTATGCGTACTGTGGTTTGTGAAGGTATTGGGGGCTTTTATAGCGGTAGAGGGTTGACATCTCTTCCTTGGTTTGGAAGTCTTTTCCTTATAGGAATCCTTATAAGTGTATATTGCGGAATCCTTTCCTTGTAGGAGACTAACACTAAGCGTGGGGCACAAGACATTTCCTTATACACGTATGTGTGGTGGCCAAGTCAAGATTATGTCAGAACCGTCAGTCTCGTGTATCTCTTTCAGCTTAGTGGCGTCAGTTTTCCATCCTGCCGAAGTTGACCTCATCAGCTTAAAGCTGTAGACTCCCTACTGTTGTCGATGGACTCAAGTAAAGCCGACGGGTTTGTTTGGAACGTCGCTCTACGCCTTCTCGTCAGTGAGTGTATACTTACAATTTTACCCTTATTATGTGGAGATTAAGCAAGGCCATGTCAGATCTGACAGAGGTTTGCTCACCCTCTTTAGCTTGTTCTCGTTAGCTTCCAGCGTCGTCACCAACGTAGGGTCGTCAGCCTCGGTATGAAGCTGTAGATTCAATGATGTAGTCGTCTGCAATAAGCAATGCCGACAAGATTATTGTGTCTGTCACCTTTTCTTTCGTCATGGTTTTAACTACAAAATTATCCTTATCATCTACCATTATTGGGGACGGGGACACGATAGCCCGTATGCTTGAGTTGAGTTTTCACGCGTCGGACTTCTTTGCCAAAATCATATATGTCCATGTTGGAGATTGCATGATGGGCTGTTGTTTCAAAAAATTTCTATAACTATCATATAATATTCAAAATCTTTCCCTTTTTTTCATCAGTACCATTACAATAAGGCTGAAAATTTTCCTATGTCTATTGCTGTTTGGCATGTTGAAAAGTTTTCAAATTGGGAAGATGTTAATGAAGCAGCAGCAGCTATTGGAGATCTACAGGTAACTTTAAAGTTGTGTGGATTGTTATTGGATCTTTCTTTATTCTTTCACTAACCTCATATATGTTGCTCAGATGGCATCTCCTCTCCTTATAAGAACAAGGTAGGTGGGGTGTCAAGACCCATTGGATGTGTGTATATTATAATTATTTATTCTACTAGAAGGTGATATTAGGGAGATCAGACGGAATTATTTTCTTAGGAAATTTACCTCATCACCTTTCAGTTGCAGTTCCTACAAAATGAAACTTGGGGTAAGATGTCGTCAAGAAAGAATTACCTTCATTTTAATATTACTGTATTTTTCACTCTGATTCTTATACTTTTGAGTTCTTTTACACGTTAGGGCATTTTATAATGAATGATTTTGTGACACATTACAAAAATGAAAAATGAAATGATGAAATGTGATTCTAACTTGAATGCTACTGGTTAGGAATTCTATAAAGAATCAAAAAAGAGGTTTGACAGTGATCCTGATTTTAGGAGAGGGCATAGAAGGCAGTGGTTCGGCTCCAGGTGATTTTTTTTTAAAAACTTTTGTAGCTTATGGACTGAGGTTAATCTCTCAGATAATGCAAAATCTTAGGTCACTATTAAAATTTTGAATATCTAGGTTCACATTATGTCTGTTTGAGTTTCTCTTTTACTAATTTTTCGTGGCTTAACTTTCTACTGGGTGGGGATCAGAAATATCTTAAGGCATGGACACAGATTTGTGAAATCAGTCAAAATGAGTTTATGTCTGTTTGAGTTTCTCTTTTACTAATTTTTTGTGGCTTAACTTTCTACTGGGTGGGGATCAGAAATATCGTAAGGCATGGACACAGATTTGTGAAATCAGTCAAAATGAGTTTAACAGGGTTTATCAACGCCTTGGAGTTTAGTTAGAGGAAAAGGTATGTGAATTTCAATAATTTTATCCCCAAAAAAAAAAAAAAAATATATATATATATATATATATATATATATATATTTTTGGGGGATAAAATTACCACTTGGTGTTAGTTTGGATAGCAATGCGATTGTGTTTGTGCTGGCGGATGCGTTTTTTGGCTGGGTCCTATGCACTGTTCACGGGATCCGCAAGTACAGAAAATTGTAAATTTAACTTTAAAACTAGGTCCCACGACACTATTTACACATTTAAAAATTATTTTGTTACAATGTTTTCAGTTTTCAGCAATAAGCGGTATCGAAATAGACCCTTATAGTGTGGATTCAATAAATTGAAAATGATGATATAATAGATTTCATTAAAGTTGCCTGAAATGCAGATGGTCCTTGCTGCATATAGACTGCAAAGATCTTTGTTTATAGTGAGGTTTCCAGAAAATTAGGCAACCAACTGACAGTTATACTTTTCTTGCTGACAGGGGGAAAGCTTCTGCAATCCATATATTCCTGACGTTTTGAATGAATTGACTAGTAAAAATTTAGTTGAGGACAGTCAGGGGGCTCGTGTGATCTTTCTTGAAGGGTTTAATCTACCGCTTATTGTTGTGAAGAGTGATGGTGGTTACAATTATGCTTCAACTGATCTAACAGCTATTTGGTTAGTAGTTTTTACTACTATTATCTTAGTTTTAATAAACTTTGAAGTTGATGATGCCTTGGTTGTTAGTTTTATGATCATTTAGCTGTTCTCATATTTGCATCTGTTTCCTGTAGACTTTGATTTGCATAATTTACTAAGGCATCTTAAATGTTAGTACTGCCAAAAGAATAAAACTGACGTTATAGTTTCCATGATCATCTAACAATAATTAACACTTTAATGCACATGTTTTGTTTTTTGTTTTTATTATTATTTGTATGCAAGCATGTGTACCAATGTAGTTAATACCATGCTGAAGGCTATTTCGGTTTAGTAAGGGAATTTTTTTTTTTTTTAATACTAATTACCAGTGTAATGTTTTGAGATCACTGCTAATTGTATAGATAGATAAATAAATAAAGATATTTATGTATTTATTTATATGTTAGTCAAAAGCAATAGGTTGCAAGTTTGAGTTTGAAAATCAGTCTCTCCAAAAATAAATTGGGGGTAAGACTACCCTACCTACCATGACCTCTTCTAGACCGTACAAAAAGTAGGAGTATTGTGCATTTGGTATGACCTTTTTTATTTATATGTTCATTAGTCAAAACTCATGAAATTTGTCAAAAATATTTAAATTTATAAGTCTATATCTCATTTAATATGCTAATTTTCTAGCTAAAATGTCAGCTTCTTAAAAATAGACAATTGTTGTACTTAGATGATGGTGATGATGATCATAATAACAAAAGCACATTGTCTCCATGTTGTTTCCATGTTTGACAGGTGGCAGTGGCAGTGGCAGTGTACAAAAATTTAATTAAGTTGAATTGTGCAATCAATTCACATGGATTTCAGGAAGGGGCAAACACGCTTATAAAAAAAGACACAAAGGATTTGTTTGTATATTGTTTATTTTGTTGAAAACTGAAAACACTGTAGTAAAATAATTTTTAAATGTGTGAATAGTACCGTAGAACCCATTTTTAATGAAAAAGTTGCTAAAAAAAGAGGTTTGTGAGTCCCATAAACAATACACGGAACCCAATGGTGTGACATATTCCTGTGAAAATATTTGTTGGTCAAAGAGGTAGTGGGTCCTGTGTATAGTGCACAAGACCCACTGACAATACCGTGTCCCACGTAAAACGCGGGTCTCAATAAAAAAAAAAAAAAAAAAAAACACAAACGCAAACGCAGCATGGAGAAATGCAATCCAAGCGTATATTAAACTAAATTAAACCAAAATTAAAAAGAAATAGAGTGGTGGTGTGAAGTGGGTGGGGGGGGGGGGGGACGATCTGCCAAATGGGGGTTACTACCTAAAAATTGGTAGCAACGGCAGTGATGTGTGCTATTTTTTTCCCCTCTGGCTGTAATCCAATACTTTCTCTGGTATTGTCAGAATGACCCCGTATATGGAATGGCACGAAACATCTGTGTTTCTGTACTAGCCTAGGTACCAGTATGGCGGTATGGCATATAATTGGTTGGTACTGTACAAAATTGACTCCTGATAAGTATAATTCCTGAAGCCTAAGTAATAATTGACTACCCTATAGTAGCTGACGACTTTGCTTATATTCTCGTGACTGACCCCAAAAGGTTGATGATCCATATTGGGGATGATGGGAGCAACTGAAGGTCATCAATGCATGGGTTAGGGACGACCAAAATGACGTTTCATGGAAGGATAAGTTGACGGGATGAAGCTGACGGGTCCAACATGTCTCTTGCGTGGTTCGCACGCATAAGTATATAAGGAAATATCTTGCGCCCCACACTTAACCCTAATCAAGAAGACTCCTACAAGGAAAGGATTTCGCAAGATACACGAAATAAAGAGTTTCTCTCCTACAAGGAAACATCTTCTTGATCAAGGCACAGATGCGAGCCCTACACTATTATAAAAGCCCCGAGACCCTCACAAATCAAGGTACGCATAATTTACCCCAACTTTGGCACTCTAGAGTTGTGAAAAGTTCTAACTTGACCTTTGGAGGGTATTTGGCTGGCACCATATCGGTGCTCTTTGTTAGGTCTTCTCTTTTTGTTGTGTAGGCATGGTTGCGAACGCGTAAGGACTGTGTGGCTCACTGGTGATTTTTTCTGCATCATCAGTTGGCGCCGTTTGTGGAAAATTGCGACTTGTAAGCCATACTATCGCTTCCCGGAAAAAGAGTTGCATGGTACTTACTCGCTCGATGGCGACCACCAACAACGTTCAGGGAGACGAACCACGCACAACCGCACTCAAGAGACAGGTTCAAACTCTCGCCGCAGCCGTGGAACGCCTTACCAAGCAAAACAATGATCTAGAAGAGCAGCTGCGTCAAAAGAACGCATGGCATAACACTCAGGAGGAAGACCAAGAAGGTACTAGCGCTGAGAGAAGGGACTAAGAGAGGCCGGAAGGTAGCAACGCCCCAAGTAGACCAGAATGACAGGACACGAGTCGTCCATTGATCACAAATACGTCTCTACCTCACATGGTCGTAGAGATGTAGATGATGAAGGAACAGATGGACTTTATGATGAACGCCCTTAGAGGACGAGTGTCTAGTGATCTCGATGACTTGGTCCACCGAACTGATTCACCATTTACCACGTCCGTCAATTCCTTCCCCCTTCCGTCGAAGTTTCAAATGCCACAGATAGAAAGCTACGACGGAGCCAAGGACCCCATAGATCACTTGGAATCTTTCAAGACCGTGATGCACCTTCAGGGGGTGGCGGACGAGATCATGTGTAGGGCCTTCCCCACCACGCTGAAGGGTCCTGCAAGGATTTGGTTCAGCAGATTGACACCTAACTCCATTGCTACATTCAAGGAGCTAAGTGCCTAGTTTGCTTCACACTTTATCGGGGGGCATAGGTATAAGAAGTTTATTGCGTGCCTGATGAGCATCAAGCAACGGGAAGATGAAACACTAAGGTCTTACATAGCCCGCTTTAACAAAGAAGCACTTTCAATCGATGAGGCTGAAGATAAGATACTAGTAGCCGCGTTCAGCAATGGGTTGCAAAAGGGTAAGTTTCTATTCTCCCTATATAAGAACGGTCCCAAAACTATGTCGGATGTGCTTTACAGAGCGACTAAATACATGAACGCGGAAGACGCACTTTTGGCCCGAGAGTAGAAACCCAGGAAGAGAGAAAGACAGGAAGACACGCGGCAGGACAGAGGGCGGAAGATGGCAAGAACTGGAGAACGAAGGGAGGATAGGCGCTCTAAGCCTCCCACAGGGAAATTCACGAGCTTCACCTTGCTGACTGCCCCAATCGACCAGGTCCTGATGCAAATCAAGGACGAAGGGGCCTTAACCTTTCCTAACAAGCTAAAGGGAGATCCCAACAAGAGGTCTAGAGACAAATACTGCCGTTTCCACCGTGACCACGGTCACAACATAGCCGACTGCTACGACTTAAAACAATAGATCGAAACCCTTATCAGGTAAGGGAAGTTGCAGAAGTTCGTCAGCAGGGAGAGAGCGGATCCACCTCAAGAGCAGCCTCCCCGACGGGACAACGAGCGTCCAAGGCCACCCCTGGGAGACATAAGAATGATTGTAGGGGGCACAACAGCTGCCAGATCATCCAAAAAGGCCCGTAAGACTTACCTAAGGATGGTCCATAACGTCCAGTTGACAGGGTCTGTGCCGAGGATGCCACGGATCGACAACCTCGTCATTGAATTTTCAGAAAAGGATGCCCGACGTTTTCACCACCCGCACGACGACGCACTCGTCGTCAACATACGAGTAGAAGATTACAACACGCACCATGTCCTAGTTGACAATGGTAGCTCCGCTGACATACTTTACTACCCAGCATTCCAACAGATGAGGATCGATAAAGAGTGACTAGTTCCGACGAATGCTCCGCTCGTTGGTTTTGGAAGAACAAGGGTATACCCCCTTGGCGTAGTTACATTATCCGTGACGGTGGGCGACTACCTCCAACAAATCACTAAGGACATGACATTTCTTGTGGTTGACTACTCATCCGTCTATAATGCCATCTTGGGATGGCCTACCCTCAATTCATGGAAGGCCATAACCTCAACCTACCACTTAATGATCAAATTCCCCATCGATTATGGAGTAGGGGAGCTACGTGGGAACTAGATAGCCGCACATGAATGCTACGTAGCTATGATGGAGATAGATGACCACCTCTAGGCCATGAGCATAGAGGAGCACCGGACAATGACGGAGCTCGTAGAAAAGCTTGAAGAGATACTTTTTGACGACTCCGAGTTTGATCGAACGACCAGAATCGGTACTCTAGCCAGCTCGATGATTCGCCGAGCACTTACTACTTTTCTCAAAGACAACCCGGATGTATTTGCTTGGAGCCATGAGGACATGCCAGGAATTGACCCTTCGGTTATGGTGCATAGACTGAGTGTATCGCCTTCCTTCCCACCCATCCGTCAGAAAAAACGAGTATTCCCCCCAGAGAGGGACCATGCTATAGCAGAAGAAGTTCACAAGCTACAAGAGGCGAACTTCATTAGAGAAGTTCACTACCCCGACTAGTTGGCAAATGTGGTAATGGTCAAGAAAGCCAGCGAGAAATGGAGGATGTGCGTAGACTTCACTGACCTAAACAAGGCATGCCTTAAAGATAGCTACCCCTTTCCACGGGTCGATGTCCTAGTTGACTCTACAGCCTAGCACCAGTTACTAAGCTTCATGGATGCCTTTTCCGGTTATAACCAGATTCAAATGGATGAGGCAGATCAGGAGAAAACTTCATTCGTTTCCAGCTAAGGCCTCTTCTGTTACAAAGTGATGCCGTTCGGCATCAAGAACGCAGGGGCGACGTATCAGAGGCTCATGAACAAGATGTTCGCGAACCAGATCGGGAGGAATGTTCAAGTCTACATCGATGACATGCTGGTAAAAAGCCGTAGGGAGGACGACCATTTGGAAGATCTCAAGGAAACATTTGACACCCTTCGCTTCTACAACATGAAACTCAACCCGAGTAAATGTGCATTTGGAGTGATGGCGGGAAAGTTCTTGGGGTTCATGGTGTCTCAAAGAGGTATCGAGGCCAACTCGGATAAGATTAGGGCCATAGTGGAGATGGCCCTGCCAAAGAACGTAAAAGAAGTTCAAAGTTTAAACAGCAAGGTAGCTGCCCTGAATAGGTTTGTATCGAGGGCAACGGATAAATGTCTACCCTTCTTCCGCACACTAAAAAAGTCTTTTGAGTGGATGGTTGAGTGTCAGCAGGCATTCGAGGATTTAAAGGCCTACCTCTCTTCACCACCGCTACTAAGCCCTTTATAACTTGGGGAAGAGCTTTTCCTCTATTTGGCCATCTTCCAGGCAGCTGTCAGCACGACCTTAGTTAGGGAAGAAGACAAGGTTCAAAAGCCAGTGTATTACACCAGCTGGGCACTTCGGGGTGCAAAAGAAAGATATTAGTTGATGGAGAAGCTCGCCTTCGCTTTGGTTATGACGGCCGCAAGCTCAAACCATACTTCCAAGCCCACACGGTGATCATCCTAACCGACAAGCCCTTATGGCGGGCAATGAGCCCATACTTCCAAGCCCATATTGCCATCAAGGGATAGGTCGTCGCTAACTTCATAGCGAAGTTCACCAACAGGGAAGACAAGGAGGTAGATGAGTGCCCTTGATGGAGCATACATATAGACGGATCGTCCAACAGACAGGTTGGTAGAGCAGGCATCGTGCTTCTTTCCCCAGAAGGAGACAAGATTGAATGTATGGTTTGCCTCGACTTCCCTACCACCAACAATGAAGCAGAGTACGAAGCACTAGAGGTAGGGCTTGACCTTGCCAAAGCGGCAGGGGTCGCAAGTGTGGTTATTCATTGCGACTCCCAGGTCGTCACCAACCAAGTAAACGGGGATTACGAATGTAAGGGTGAAAGGATGAAGAAGTACCTGGAGCAAGTAAAAAGAAGGGTGGACAACTTGCAGGCCAAGATTGTTCAAATACCCAAGGGAGAAAATGAGCAAGCCGACCGCCTTGCCAAAGCTGCTTCAGCATAATATATGGTTATCCTTGACAATGTACTCTCCTTTGTTTAGCTTTCTCCGCTAATAGATCCCGTCGATGTGCAGGAGTTAGATTTTGAAAATAATTGGACCACACGATTAGTCTCTTACTTGAAAAATGGCGTGCTACCAAACGAAAAGGAGGCCGTAAGGAAGTTGAAGGTCCAAGCAGCGCGATTGGTTCTAATAAAGGACGTCTTGTACAAGAGAGGCTTCTCCCGCTCGTACCTAAGGTGTTTGGGCCCTGAGGAAGCAGACTACATCATGAGAGAAGTTCACAAAGGGATCTACGGAAACCACATAGGATCACGGTCATTGGTACACAAACTGATTCGAGCAGGGTACTACTGGCCCACTATGTAGAAGGATGCCCAGACTTATGTCAAAACTTGTGACAAGTATCAAAGGTTCAGCAACATCATCGAACAGCCATCCGAAGAGTTGACCCCGATAACTGCCCCATGGCCATTTGCTCAGTGGGGATTAGACATCATGGGACCATTTCCGATAGCGGTGCGATAGTTGAAGTTCCTTATAGTAGGCATAGACTACTTCATAAAGTGGGTAGAAGCTGAAGCTTTGGAAACCATTATAGAGAAGAACGTGTGATGCTTCGTTTGGAGGCACATCATCTGCAGGTAGGATCCCTAGGGTTTTGGTCTCAGACAACGGAAAATAATTTGACAACGACTCATTCCGGGATTTTTGCTCACAGTTGGGATAAAAAACCACTACTCCTCCCCTGCCCACCCCCAAGCTAACGGGCAAGTTGAGGTCACAAACCGATCCTTGCTCAAAATTATGAAGACTCGGCTTGAGCTGGTAAACGGTATATGGCTTGAAGAGCTACCAAGCATACTATGGGCGTACAGGACAACAGCAATAACACCTATCGGAAAGACACCATTTCAGCTAACATACGGGAGCGAGGCGATCATTCCAGCCGAGGTCGGGCTCACAAGCTACAGGGTGGATAACCATGATGAAAGCAAAAATGACGAGGCTATGCGTCTACAGCTCGATCTACTGGACAAAATCAGGGCGATAGCCGAACAAAGACTCGCATGGTACCAGGACCTCATGGCCAAGCATTACAACTCCCGGATCAGACACAGAGACTTTCAAGTTGGAGATCTCTTTTTGAGAAAGGTAATGGGCGCCGCCAAAGACTCTACCCAAGGGAAGCTCGGCCCTAACTGGGAAGGGCCTTACAGGATTACGTCATGGCAGAGGAAAGGCACCTACCACCTAGAGACACTAGACGGACGGAAGTTGCACCATCCGTGGAACACCGAGCACCTACGAAAGTACTACCAGTAGAGTTGACAGCGGGGAAAGAAACACTCTTAATTTTCCAGTTTACTTTAGTTAATTTTAGCTACACTCAGTTTTTCAGTTTACCCTTGTTAATTTTTGCTACAATACTCTTTAAGCCCAAAGGGCAAGTCTTTTTCTTTAGAGAAAATTTTTTCTATGAATGCATGGTTTATCATAATAAGAGGAGTTTATTCAGATATGACTAATGTGTTTTTCTACAAGTGGACGAGTTTATTAGTAAGTCCATAAAGTGGACGAGTTCACTATTAAGTCCGTAAAGTGGACGAGTTCATTCTAGGAGGATGAATCATTATAAAATGGATGAGTTTATTAGCTTGTCCATAAAGTGGACGAGTTTAATAATAAGTCCACAAAGTGGACAAGTTCACTGTTAAGTCCGTAAAGCGGACGAGTTTATTAGCTTGTCCATAAAGTGGAAGAGTTTAATAATAAGTCCACAAAGTGGACGAGTTCACTGTTAAGTCTGTAAAGCGGACGAGTTTATTAGCTTGTCCATAAAGTGGACGAGTTTAATAATAAGTCCACAAAGTGGACGAGTTCACTGTTAAGTCCACAAAGCAGGTGAGTTTATTAGCAAGTCCATAAAGTGGACAATACTATAAAGTGGATGAGTCCATAAAGTGGACGGGTGTATTAGTCCATAAAATGGACAAGTTCTTTTTAGAAGAATGGGTTGCGATTATAAGGTACATGAAAGGACAAATACTTTGATGTTACCAGGTTCGCAAGTGGACGGACCCATCATTAAAGTAGACGGATTTATAAAATCCATGAAGAGGACGAATTCATGCCTCGAGAATGACTTATAACGCATAATTAAGGTGGATGGATCCACAAGTGGACGGGTCCATAACTTAGTCCACAAGTGGACGGATCCATGATTAAACCCGTAAGTAGACGAGCTTGTATCATAAGGGTAAAAGTCCACAAATGGACAAGATTCATCACATGAAGAAATTAAAATCCACAAAGGAACAAGTTTCTTAGCCCACAAAGTGGACGAAGTCCAGTGTAAAGTTTATTAGTCCACAAGCGGATGAGTTTGGAACAAATGAATCAGAATTCCTAAGTCAAAAAATAGACGGATTCGCAAGGGCAAGGGATGAACATACACACATATTGAAAGCGACGAATATAAAATACCATAAATAAAAATAAAGTTTTTACAAACAGAGCCCAAAAACAAAAGGGCATTAAACATTGTTCAAAAATTAGATCAAATTTACAATAAGAAGGAAAGAAAAAGGCAAGGTTCAAGAGGCCAGGGGGTCTTGAGGGATCTCGTCACCCTTGGAGGGAAGGTCTTGGGCTTTTTGAGATGGAGGATCTTCAGCATTCGGAGGGTTGGCCGACGGGGTCAGAGGAACGACGGGCTTATCCATAGCAGGTTGAGCAAGAACGACACTATCATCCTCTGGATTTGCCTCAGACTCGGTGGAGTCATCATTCTCTTCAAGAGTAGTGTTGCTTGCAGGTGTCGACGGCAAGGGGTCATCCATGGAAACCTTAGACAAATCCAGGTGAGGCTAGATGGATTTGACCTGTTTTAGGCAATCCTCAAACCCATCACCATAGTATTCGGCACAAGCATCAATGAATGTCTGTGACACCCTGAATTCCTTCACGGCGTCAGCCTTGGCCGTCTCCACCTGACCTAAAAGGGCCGTCAGCTCCTTTTTCGCCACCTTCTTGGCATCTTGTTCCTTTTTCTTTTGACGACCCTCCTCCTTCAGCTTCTCTCTCAATTCTTTCACCTCCTAGTTAAGGGTTTGGAGGGCCTCCTTATACTGTTTTTGCCCGTCGGTCAAGTTCTTGATGCACTTATGTAGACGGGTGATCACCCCTTTTTTGGCGATGCCCCTATCTTACAACACCTTCATACAAACCAGCGCCTACAAAACAGTACTTCTGTCATCTTTTAAGCATAAAAAATGAATAAATAGAGAGAAATAAGGAAGGGACATACTTGGGCAAGGTCAAAGAGTCCCAACGACCCCAGTTCCTCCGTCCCTTGCTTAGCACAAGGGTTTATGTCTTTATCCTTAATGATGGACCCCATCATCTCAACGGCGTAGTCCTTATGTGTAAGAAGATGACGGTCTGGTTCCTGGATGACAGGGCCGGGCGTCGTCATCAGTCCTTTGCCTACCTCGTGTTTGGGCTTGGGAGGTGACGGCCTCCCCAGGAGTGGTGGACACCTTTTTGGACGGGCAGTTGTCCTTCCCGTCAGCTTTCCTCTTTGGTCCCTCTTTACTGACGGCCTTAGGGGTTGATGAGGATGCCCCCTCTTTTCCCTTTGCCTTCTCTTCCTTTTTCTAGGCAGCAGCAGTCCTCACTTGCGCTCTCTGCCTAGCAGCCTCCATTTGTGCAAAGGACAAGTGACGAGAGTTAGAAAAAATAACGACGCAAATAGAAAAATAGGGGTCAAGGTGGATAAACTTACGACGATGGGAGAAAGCGTTAAGGCAACGGGCTGCTGGTGTTGGCTCGGGACCCCCACAATAAGCGTGTAAAGTGTCGAGTGTAATGAGATCCCGACACTTTCGCTCGTCCAACGGGATCTTTGTAACCTGACGAATAAAAGCTTTTTGCTCGTCTGTAATATGCGGACGAACACTAGCTGAAATAGAAGGGAAAAGCAGACGATGTTAGAAATTTAAAACAAATAAACTAGAAGAAGCAGATGGGGTTAACTTGAATCCTTGACATAAGCCTAGGTGTTGTCAAAACCATGGGGCATTGTCTCCCACTCTTCCTGACGACATACCCAGTTCATCCTTTTAACAAAGAAATACCTGCCATTCCAATTCCTATTGGAATCGGGCATATCAGATACCAGCCTTAGCTCTTTCTTCCTTGCAGAGAAATGATAAATTCCTTAGGACGAGACAATGTGCTGAGGACGATAGCACCAGAAGAACTCGTCAAGAGTTAGTTGACGGTTCCCTCCACTTAAACGACCCCACAAAATCTCAGCCCTAATGAATATCCTCCAAGCGTTGGGGCCAATTTGGTTGAGGGACAACCTCAAAAAATTGGCCAACTGACGGTGAAGTGCCGTTAGAGGCAATCTCAATCCTACAGCGAACATGGCGTCATACATGCCGACGTTTGCGGTCTTCCCTGTATAACACTTCTCAAACTTTCCAAGGAG
The DNA here is from genome assembly GCA_028535165.1 of Quercus tomentella. NCBI lineage: Eukaryota > Viridiplantae > Streptophyta > Magnoliopsida > Fagales > Fagaceae > Quercus > Quercus tomentella. The sequence continues at coordinate 26,002,332 of JAPQVY010000111.1, read as the reverse complement.
ACGGATTGGGATGTTGTCTGGAATTTGGAAATGGCATGTAAAGTTTTGAAAACCTTGTCCGACATCGTCGACAGAAAGTCATTAACTGTCCATTCTTTAGGGAGAATGAAGGGATGGTCATCTCCTGGGCTTCCTGAAGTACTCTCTATGACCTCCTCATCACCGTCATTTTCATCCCCGTCACTCTCTCTCCTTTCCTCGTTGTCATCTTCGTCTTCGTCCTCACTTACTACCTCACCTTCTCCATAATTTTCCATTTCCTCATTAAAAGATTCGGCTTACGTTTCCCTCTCTGACGACCAGGAGAAGCCCTCCTCGGGCTCATGACCTTTTGGGAAGACCTCGTCGTAGCTCGCTCTTTCGTGGACTAACGACTGTTCATTCGTCGCTTCTCTAGACATCTGACTACCTACAAGCGACAGAGGTATTCTAAGAACCTAAGTTGATGGCCTCTCTAAAAAGTTTCACAATCAACTAAGATAAAAGTAAAAAATGAGAGGCAATAAGAGCAAAAGTGACTTACCAAGTAAAGCAGATGGTTTCGTGAAAGGAGATGGTCTCAGCAAAGCAACAAAGGCATGATGACGTGAGTAAAATCCTTGAAGTGACGAGTTCTCTCTGATGATCAGCAAGAATGAAATAGGAGGAAATAAGGGAGGAAGTGAGGTATATATAGGGTAAAAACGCATAGAAGACGAAGCGACACCCTCGTCCAGGAGCAAGGCCAATCGGCTTGAGCCACGTGTTCTGACAATTATGGTTGCTCGAGGAGTCAGGCAATAAATGCCTCATCTGCCAATATATATATATATATATATATATATATATATATATATATATATATATATATATATATAAATACTCCATAACCCGACAGTTGGAACTGATGGGATTATGGAGTAGGGGGCAACTGATAAGTATAATTCTTGAAGCCTAAGTAATAACTAACTACCCCATAGTAGCTGATGACCCTAAAGTAGCTGACGACTTTGCTTATATTCTCGTGACTGACCCCAAAAGGTTGATGATCCATATTGGGGATGATGGGAGAAACTGAAGGTCATCAAAGCATGGGTTAGAGACGACTAGAATGACGTTTCATGGAAGGATAAGTTGACGAGATGAAGCTGACAGGTCCAACATGTCTCTTGTGTGGTTCGCACGCATAGGTATATAAGGAAATATCTTGCGCTCCACACTTAACCCTAATCAAGAAGACTCCTACAAGGAAAGGATTCCGCAAGATACGCGAAATAAAGAGTTTCTCTCCTACAAGGAAACATTTTCTTGATCAAGGCACGGATGCGAGCCCTACACTATTATAAAAGCCCCGAGACCCTCACAAATCAAGGTACGCATAATTTATCCCAGCTCTGTCACTCTAGAGTTGTGAAAAGTTCTAACTTGACCTTCGGAGGGTATTTGGCCGGCACCACACCGGTGCTCTCTGTTAGGTTTTCTCTTTTTGTTGTGCAGGCACGGTTGCGAGCGCATAAGGACTGTGTGGCTCACTGATGATTTTTTCGGCATCATCAACTCCTAACACACTTTTCCATAATCATCTAATAATTTCTTAATGCTTTCAAGGCATATGTTTTGGATTTTTTTAATAAATCTTTGTCTATAAATTTATGATTGTTGAAAGTTCTGATTACAATGTATAGGTATCGTCTTAATGAAGAGAAAGCTGAGTGGATGATATATGTTACTGATGTTGGCCAGCAGCAGCACTTTGATATGGTGTTTAAGGTATGGATTCAAAGTCAGATCTTGTATCCCATTTTATGCTGATTCATGCATGTTTTTTGTCTTTGTAACTTTTTATTTATATCAATGTTCATAACTGGTTATTGATAACAATTTGAATTAATATACCTGCTATATAAGTTATGGGATAGTACTGCTGCAAATTTGCCATCAGAAGCATAAAATCAGAGATACTTTTGCTTTTGTATTTCAGGCTGCCAAACGTGCAGGTTGGCTTTCTACTGATGATAATGCATGCCCTAAAGCTAGCCATATGGGTTTTGGTCTTGTTCTTGGAGATGATAAGAAGCGCTTTCGAAACTCGCAGCAGTGAAGTGGTTCGGTTAGCTGATTTACTGGATGAAGCCAAGAGTCGCTGTAAAACAACACTTATTGAACGTGGTATGATACTGAATGACCTGTCTTTTGTTTTACTTGTCTTAAATGTTGTTCTCTCTCTCTCTCTCTCTCTCTCTCTCTCTCTCTTTCTGTTTCTTATTTTTGTAATTCTATGAGGCAGCTTCTATTTTTCTGCTGTAATACCTAAAACTCTTAAGATGTAATTGTTTCTTGTTATAACGAGACCATAACTACTAAGCTTTTAAACTTATGGAATGCTTAATATTTCTCCAATGTTGGGTAGGTAAGGGGGATGAATGGACTGAAGAGGAGCTTAAGCAAACAGCTGAGGCAATAGGTTATGGAGCTGTCAAGTAAGTTATACTGTTATCTACATCAGTAATATACATAATAATTCTATAAATACTTGCAGAATTAGCTGGCCTTTTAAGTATTTTTTAATATTGGTAACTACTCATTCACCTAGTGGATGTTGAATACCCCCACCTTGTTCTTACAAGGAGATGTCATTTGATCTAAAACTCATTGGTTTTTTGACCTCTACATGTATTACGAAGTTAGTGTATCTTGCCAGCTCATGGTTTGATATATATATATATATATATATATATATTTTTTTTTTTCATTTCATTACCGAAGTAAAGATTATATCAAGTTTTAATATCTCTCTGAAATTTCATGATTATCTTGATATCCTGCTGATAATTCCATAAATTAAGTTCGTAATTCTCATTTAGTAGTTTATCAAATATTTTTTACATTGGGATAATTTATGTGATGCTTATTCTTATATTTTGTAGCTAGTAGATGGTATTTGTCAGGTAGAGAATATGCTACTGGAGATAGTGTTGGGTCCCAAATAATATTATTACAATATTAGCAATTCAAAATAATAATCACACACAAGAACACAAACATTTACGTGAAAAACTCTTTATTTTTTAAAGGAAAAACCATGGGACAAACTCCGAATAATTTCACTATTATCAAATCAATTACAATAATTCTTGTGTATGGCTCACGGTTAAAGGAAAATCTCCCTTGTTTTTCTTTACTTACACACACACATACTAATTATCTCTCTCAAAGGCGGCAACACTTTGCTCTCTCCTCCTTGGCTATCTTCTCGAAGGTGGCAACCCTTTACTCTCTCCTCCTTGGCTATCTTCTTGAAGGCGGTAGTACTTTACTCTCTCCTTCCTCTTACGTTCCTCCCAAGCGAAAATCCCTTGTTTCACGCTCTATTTTCCCTCTCCCCATAGGGAGGACCCTTGGGCCAAAGCCATCAAATTCTTTGAAGTATTGTCTATTTATAAGACTCTTTTGCTATTCCCTTTTGCCTCTTGAACTAGGAATACATTACCTCTTCAACAATGAATCTATTCCCTCTTGGACTAGGAATACATTACCTCTTTAATAAGGAATAGACTTCTTTCCACACCAAGGAATCTTTCCTTCTACAACAAGGAAACCCGAATTAATTTTTCCTTCTTCAACTAGGAAACCTAATTAACTTTCCAAGTCACAATTGGAATTTGAGGCAATTTCCCAACAGATAGGTCCTTAGAGTATTACTTTTTGCTCTTTCAGGAAAATTGCCCAACTTATACAACAATTATTTGTAACACATTGTGATTAAGAATTTGGTGGTTTCATGCTTGGAGTTTTTATTTTAGTGGTATGACTTATGAGCATGCATTTTCCTTTTTTAGTGTTAGTATTTTGATATTTTTCAAAATGGTTTTGGCAGGTTTGCAGACTTGAAGAACAACAGATTGACCAATTACACATTTAGTTTTGATCAGATGCTGAATGATAAGGTTCCTTTACCATTCATTGGCATTGTTAGGTTTTTGTAATCTATTTGAAAGTTCAAATATGTGTAAAAACACCCTTGAACGTTTAGACCCCCAATTAACAAATTACCAATTCAAGCTTTAAATCAAACAATTAATGTGCGGAACATGAACTAAAGCATAACACAGAATTGGTAAACAATCTAAGCCAATTAAAATCACATCCACAGCAGAAAATAAAAGGCAAAGATAAAGGGAAGGAAGATGCAAACACAAGGACAACACGCGATGTGTTATCGAAGAGGAAACTGAAGCCCTCGGCGTAAAACCTCTCCGCCGCCCTCCAAGCGGTCAATAATCCACTAGAAAATGTAGTTAGGATACATGAACAGCAATAGACCCTCCAAGCCTAATCTACCCGATGTACCTAAGCCCTCCAAGCTTCTTGCTCCAACGAGGTTGCGCCGAACCTATTTCTTTTCTAGCTTCCCGGATTCCGCTACTAGACCATAGCATCAACCAATGAATATTGGTTCCTTCCTAACTGCTTCCCAGAACACCAAACAACCCTCTCATAGTAATGGATATGGTGAGAACAAGGTTTTGGTAAAAAGGCCTCTCAAGGATTTGGCAATGGAGAGGAAGAGAGTTGGGGAATTTGAAGAGACTCTAATGTAAAGATTGTAGATGGTTCAATCTTGTTTTTCTCTAGGGTTTCTCTCTCAAAATACTCTCTGGAAACTCTCTATCATTTGTGGGTAAACGGGGTATTTATACTGAGGTGAGAGAGGAATGTGAAACGTCAGGTTTTTCAAAACAGGGCTGGCTCGCGGCTTGACCTTGCGGCTTGACTGAGTCGCGAGATCCAGTCGCGAGTTAACCGTATGGCCAGTTGTCCTGTTTTGTCCTGTAGTGCTCCAGCTGGCATGACTGTTCACCTTCCGGCATGCTTGGCACGTGTGCTGCGTCTGGCGGCTTGAAGCCACGAGTCACCCGCGAGACCCAGCCGCGAGTCTTTGTTTTCTTGCACACTCTTGAGCAATCTTCATTCTATCTCACTCACTACTCTTACAACAAGCCCACCTAAATACAGAGTTACTAAATGCTGAAATACAAGCAAATTTGGCACGGAATAAAGCCAATTAGATGGTTGAATAAATTTCAACCTTACACTATTTACTCTCTCTCTCTCTCTCTCTCTCTGCATGCTTTAGTAACTGTTGTAGCTAATGGCGGAGCCAGAATTTGAAATCGGAGGGCGCGGGGGGGGGGGGGGGGGAACGAAAATTTATAACCAATAAGTCCAATATACATGTTTCCATACACTCGTGGCATATGTAGATTTATACATATTATGAACAGAAGCAACACATTTGCACACACACATTATATACACACACACACACATATACTTATGACCAATCTATAGAATAAATGTCACTCATGTGAATTTTAAGTGTTATTTTAATGTTAGAAAACCCATAAAAGATAGCATATGCATTAATTATATTCTATTTATTTGCTATGTTTTTATTTTTATTTTTTATATCTGAATTAGTTGTGGAGTAAATCTTATTTGTAGTGAAATCTTAATTATAAATTATAATCCTCACATGGTTAGATAAACCTCAAGTACAACTTATATTGGGTTTTGTTAAACTCATAAAGTGATGACTATATAACATATTTTTTTTAATAAATATTGGTGCATCTAAAACTTTGGAGTTTAACTTAAAAACAATACCAATTTATGAAGTTTATTATATAATTATTTCAAATTTTTATTACTTACACACATTTTTTATGAAAAATAATAAGTTATCATATATAGAATTTGAGCTCAAAACACATTTGAAAGCTAACAATATTTTTTGTACTTTTTTTTAATTTTTAAACTCTTGAATTAAAACTTTTGCTTCTTTAGTTCTTTTTTCCTATCCTTATTATTAATCTTATTTGTAACATTTTGAACCTTAAAAAACATTGATATAATAGGAAATCTTTTTTTACATGAAACTTGAGATATAAAAAGAGATATCTCTATATTTAAAAAAAAAAAAACATAAGGACTCTAGTATTGGTGGGGCCAGGGGGGCAACCCCCTCCTCACTTGGTTGCAACTACTGCTTTATTACCACTACTACTAGTATTTGTTTCTAACTTTCCTAAAATTGATGTGAGCAGGGGAATACTGCTGTATACTTGTTGTATGCTCATGCTCGGATCTGTTCAATCATCAGGAAATCTAGTAAAGACATAGAGGAGTTGAAGAGTGTAAGTTCCTACTTCAAACAGTAGTTATAGTTGAATCTTTAATGTTGCATTTGTTGGGTTTTGTGGAGCCTAGTTATGTTTGATCCGGATTATGACCCAACCTGAAATAATACTGTTACATTTTTTAATGGGAGATTTTCTAAGACTCGGCCGTAGTGCTCATGGAGAAGTCTCCTTGGAAGTCTGGGGGCAACACCCCTGGGAAAAATTTTTGGCTCGTTTTTGTAGCCCATTGTGAATCCTGTGCGTAGGATATAAAAACTGTTATTTTGGAGATTAGGGTTTTGATGTCATTTTTCTGAGAGAGAAAAACTGTATTGCCGCACTCTGTATTTTTCCCTGAGAATAGTGAAATCCCTGCAACTTTGTAGACGTAGGCAAATTGCCGAACCACGTAAATACTATCTTGTATGTGATTATTTTCTTTGACGTATATTTTTTTCTATTTTTGCATCTCACAGGTTTGTGAATTTCGTACATATTCCCATCAATTGGTATTGGAGCCTAGGGTTAGGTTTGAGTGGGAGCAATGGCAGAGGAAACAGGAAAGGCGTCTTGAATAGAAAAATTCAATGGCATAAACTTTGGATTTCGGAGGATGCAAATCGAGGACTATCTCTATGGGAAGAAGTTGCACCTGCCGCTTTTAGGGGAGAAACCTGCAACTATGAAAGATGATGAATGGACTCTTCTTGACAGACAGGTATTGGGAGTTATCAGATTAACTTTGTCAAGGTCTGTTGCACAGTTGTGAAGGAGAAGACCACAGTAGATCTGATGAAGGCTTTGTCTGGTATGTATGAAAAGCCGTCAGTAAACAACAAGGTGCATCTGATGAAGAAACTATTCAATTTGAAGATTGTAGAGAATGCATTAGTAGCACAACATTTGAATGAATTTAACACCATCACAAATCAACTATCTTCTGTAGAAATTGATTTTGATGATGAGATTCGTGTACTGATCATTTTGGCTTCTTTGCCAAATAGTTGGGAGGCTATAAGAATGGCAGTGAGTAATTCTACTAGAAAAGAAAAGTTGAAGTACAATGACATACAAGATGTAGTTTTGGCTGGGGAGATTCACAGAAGAGATGCAAGTGAAACTTCAGGGTCTGGTTTTGCCCTAAAACTTGAGACAAGAGGTAGAGGTAATGACAGAAATTCAAATCGGAGTAGATCAAAATTTAGAAATTCCAATCGGAACAAAAGTAAATCTAGATCTGGCCAACAAGTACAATGTTGGAACTGTGGCAAAGCTGGCCATTTTAAGAGGCACTGCAAAAGTTCTAAGAAGAAGAATGATGATGATTCTGTTAATGCTCTAACAGATGAGGTACATGATGCGCTGCTTCTTGCTGTAGATAGTCCATTTGATGATTGGGTTTTGGACTTAGAAGCTTCGTTTCATACCACTCCACACTAAGAAATCATACAGAACTATGTTGGAGGTGATTTTGGTAAGGTGTATTTGGTTGATGGAGAAGCCTTGGATGTTGTGGGTATGGGAGACGTTTGGATTATATTGCCCAATGGGTCTGTCTGGTTACTGCAAAAGGTTCGACATATTCCTGACTTGAGGAAGAATTTGATTTCTATAGGACAACTTGATGATAAAGGGCATGCAATACTATTTGTTGGTGGTACCTGGAAGGTTACAAAGGGAGTCATGGTATTGGCTCGTGGAAGGAAAACTGGTACTCTGTATATGACCTAAAGTCCAAGGGACACAATTGAAGTTGTTGAAGCAAGTACTGATGCAAGTCTATGACACCGTAGACTTGGTCACATGATTGAGAAAGGAATGAAGATGCTACTGTCAAAAAGGGAAATTACCAAAATTGAAGTCTATTAATCTTGACATGTATGAAAGTTGCATCTTAGGAAAGCAAAAAATGGTGAGCTTCTTGAAAACTGGTAAGACACTGAAGGCTGGAAAATTGGAGTTAATACACACTGATTTGTGGGGGCCTTCTCCGATTGCATCCCTTGGAGGTTTAAGGTACTACATTACTTTCATTAATAACTTAAGCAGAAAGGTATGAGTTTATTTTTTGAAAAATAAATCTGATGTATTTGAGACCTTTAAGAAGTGGAAGGCCATGGTTGAGACATAAACAAATTTGAAAGTAAAATGTCTGAGGTTAGACAATGGAGGAGAGTACATAGATGGAGGGTTCATTGAGTATTATGCTGCTCATGGAATTAGAATGGAGAAGACCATTCCTGGGACACCGCAGCAGAATGGTGTGGTTGAGCGCATGACCAGAACTCTCAATGAGCGTGCTAGGAGTATGACGTTGCATGCAGGATTACCAAAAACTTTCTGGGCTGATGCTGTTAGTACTATAGCTTACCTGATAAACCGAGGACCGTCAGTTCCTATGGAGTTCAGAATTACTAAAGAGGTTTGGAGCGGTAAAGAGGTAAAGTTTTCCCATTTGAAAGTTTTTGGTTGTGTTTCTTATGTTCATATTAATTCTGATGCTCGTAGTAAACTTGATGCAAAGTCTAAAATATGTTTTTTTATTGGCTATGGTGATTAGAAATTTGGCTATCAGTTTTGGGATGAACAAAATCGAAAAATCATTAGAAATAGAAATGTGATATTTAATAAACAAGTTATGTACAAGGACAGATCAACTATAGTGCTAGATGTTATAGAGATAGATTAAAAGAAATCTAAGTTTGTCAACTTAGATGAATTGACTGAAAATACTGTCCAGAAAGGGGGTGAAGAAGAAAAGGAGAATGTAAATTCACACGTATATCAGAGTACACCTGTAGCTGAAGTCCGTAGATCTTCCCAGACCATTAGACCTCCACAACGTTATTCATCTGCACTAAATTATCTCCTGTTGACTGATGGTGGTAAGCCAGAGTGTTATGATTAAGCCTTGTAAGATGAAAATTCAAGCAAGTGGGAGTTAGCCATGAAGAATGAGATGGATTCTTTGTTGGGGAATTAGACATGGGAACTGACTGAATGGCCAGAAGGAAAGAAGGCTTTGCACAACAAGTGGGTATACAGAATAAAGAATGAATATGATGGTAGCAAATGCTACAAGGCCAGATTAGTTGTCAAAGGGTTCCAGCAAAAGAAAGACATTGACTACTCAGAAATATTTTCTCCAATTGTGAAGATGTCAACAATTAGACTAGTACTGGGAATGGTGGCTACAGAGAATCTACATCTTGAGCAGTTAGATGTGAAGACAACATTCCTTCATAGTGACTTGGAGGAAGACATTTACATGAGTCAGTTAGAAGGGTTTAATTTTTAGGGACAAGAGAGCCTAGTCTGCAAATTGAGAAAGAGCTTGTATGGCCTAAAGCAAGCTCCAAGATAGTGGTACAAGAAATTTGATAGTTTTATAAATAAAACTGGGTTCAAGAGATGTGAAGCTGATCACTGTTGCTATGTTAAGTTCTTTGACAATTCTTATATCATTTTACTATTGTATGTGGATGATATGCTCATTGCAAGTTCTAGCATTGAGGAGATTAATAATTTGAAGAAGCAATTGTCAAAACAATTTGCAATGAAGGATTTGAGAGCTGCAAAACAAATCCTTGGTATGAGAATCCTTAGAGACAAGACTAATGGTACATTGAAGCTTTCACAGGCAGAATATGTGAAGAAGATTCTTAGCAGGTTCAACATGAATGAAGCTAAACTAGTGAGCACACACTTGGGTAGTCATTTTAGACTCAGTAAAGAACAGTCACTGAAGACAAAAGAAGAAAGGGACCATATGAGCAAGGTGCCCTATGCCTCAACTATTGGTAGCTTGACGTATGCTATGGTGTGTACAAGACTAGATATTGCACAGGATATAAAAATTGTTATTTTGGAGATTATGGTTTTGATGTCGTTTCTTTGAGAGAGAAAAACTGTACTGCCGCACTCTGTATTTTTCCCTGAGAATAGTGAAATCCCTGCAACTTCGTGGACGTAGGCAAATTGCCAAATCACGTAAATATTGTTTTATGTGTGATTATTTTTCTTTAGCGTATATTTTTCTCTATTTTTGCATCTCACAGGTTTAGGAATTTCATACATATTCCCATCAGCATTTGTGTTTGTATGAAACTAAGTTTCAGTAGCCCCCGGTTTGACCTGAATTGGTGTTACCAGGATTGAATTTTGACCAGAATGATTAAGCTTAAAATTAAAGATCACAAATGAGGTTTACCTTTCTAGGTATCAGGGCATAAACAAGTGAACTCAAATATTATAAATACATTTTAGGTTTTTTTTTTTTTTTCAAATGCAATAATGTAAAAGCAACTTCATGTTGATAATAAGTTAATCAACATAATTAAACTTTATTTGTTTGGCTCCTAAAGCCTAAACTTTATTACATGTAAAGGCTTCTATCTCATCCGCGAAAGCTGTTTGTGGTTTTATGGATTTTTTTTTTTTTGGAGATTATCCTGGCAGCTTGATAATACTGGGTGATGAGGCTCAACTAGTCAACTTATTGAAGTCTAATGTTGTTTTTGGTTTGTTTGAGATAGATGGGGGCAAAGTTTTGGATCACGCGGATGAGCGTGCATTGGGGCTTCATCTGCTACAATTTTCTGCGGTAAGATCTTTTTAGAATTTATTGCTCTGATGTTTCTTGACCATAGGATGAATGAAACTTAACTAGCCAGCATGATGCGTGGATCTGATTGCTGTCCGCCAATTCACTTTTTAGGTTGTTGAAGAGGCCTGCACCAATCTATTGCCGAATGTGTTGTGTGAATACCTCTATAATTTGTCGGAATACTTTACGACGTTCTATTCCAATTGTCAGGTATGGTCCATGTGTGTTCAGTCTCATGCTCTATGAGTATGTTGTGTTTGGTAGGACCATGGAAACAATGATGGATTATCATCTTTGCCTCTATGACACTGTGAGTGAAAGATTTATCGGTGGGTTACCCAATTTCTGAGATGTCATAAACAAATTCCTATTTCTAGTGAGACGTGATAAAGAAGCTGTAAATGAATGTATGGGATAGTCAAATTCCTATTCTGAATTAACCTTGTTATATTGAAACCTTGATTAGGTCGTTGGTTCAGCTGAGCAAACGAGCAGACTCTTGCTATGTGAAGCTACTGCAGCTGTGATGAGGAAATGCTTTTATCTCCTTGGGATCATACCTGTTTACAGGATATGATATTATACAATAACGCTACCATAATCCATTTAGAGGGTTCAAAATGTTTCAAACGTGTGCAACTTATTGAGTACACTGTACAGATAGCATTTAGGATGCAAGTTTTGGTGAAAAATATGGCCATGCAATGTGGGAATTTAGATATCAAGTTGTTAATTACTCTTTTCTTTATTGTTAACTTTTATTATTTTCTTTTGCTAAACGTAGTTAAGATTGGACTCCTGCTTCTAAATGAAAGAAGCAATCATATGAGAATGTAAGGAGTCCAAGCTAATCTCGTGTTTCCTAGAAATCAAGTTCAGACTAGTGTCGGATCATATCATATGCTATTCACAGGAGGATAGAAGTCAGATAACTATGTTTCATGCATTTCAGTGTCAGAATTATCCGAAATTTGGTACAACTCAAATCTTCATTCAGGTTGGACTTTTGTACTCAAAATTAATTTATAGTTATGGTTTCATGTTTGTCATTCATCTGTTGCGAATGGAATTGTATATATGAAATACTATTATATATGACATTTTAGAAAAATGAGGTAGAAAATGAATTGACTTGGAATAAAGTTAAATAGCAGACGAATAGGACGAAATGGATACTGCCTGAAGGGATAAAGTTGAAACTTAAATTTGAAAGAAGAAAGTAGAGCTTAAACAAAATTTAAATGACGAAAATTGTATTTCAAATTTTGGAAGGTAATGGCATAAAATTAGTGGAATTACAACTTTAGAAATTATAGAAGTGAAATCAAGATGCTAATTACTTGAAAAAAAAAATGTTAGCCAAGTTTGGGAGAGCGACCTTTTGAGGCTTGTCAAAAGTGGGGAATTATACTTTTCTTTGCTAGTTTTTGCATGGTACTTTGTACCAAAAGACGCCAGTAGTCTCACTCCGGAACCTCATCTTCCACCTTTCCCAATATAGATGTAAAAGATGGCAATAGGCTTGGCTTAATGATTTGAAATTCTAAAGTTAGCATCAATTAATTGGCTGATCATTTTGGCAATACAAATAGAGATTAAGAAATATATCATTAATCATGACTCATGTCACCTAAAGTTTAATTGGTTGATCATTTTGGCAAAGATATTGTAGCCTTACGAGAAGTTCGTGCTCTATGACTATCTAAACCCCCTCCATATATAGCTCTTGTATGACTTCATTTTCTTTCTATAAGGTGGTGTCCTCTTTGCAAGATCTTCTAAGCTCTTCACACTTGCTGGAGATATAAAAGACTGTGACAGTGATCCTAATTTTAAAGAGAGGGTACAGAAGGCAGTGGTTCGCCTCCAGGTGATTTATTTACTTTTGTAGCTTATGGACTGAGGCTGATCTGAGATAATGCAAAATTATTTGCATCCTGATGTAAAGGTATTTTGAAAGGGCATCTTATAAGTAACAAGTTTATACTTCAAAGAAAGAGAATATCATAGATTGAAATTCTAGTGACTGATGCAACTACACTGATATCAAATCAAATATAGTTAGTTTTTATGCTAGACTCTATCTTCAGCAGGAGAAGTGGGGCTTTATTATCAGAAATATCTTAGATCTAATAGATCCAAATCAATCCAAATATCTAACACTAGATTTGGTGATTGAATGCATCACTCATTATTGATTATTCCTTATCTTTGTGTTCTGTTGGAGTTGGATTCACACATACATGCAAATGCTCCTTCAGCTATTCAATGGATTTTGAATTTTTGACATTTGGTTTTAATTTGTAAATGAATAATAAAAGTATGTTAGGAGTCAAACCAACAAACATCAAATGGCTATGATGGTTAGGTACTTAGATGAGGTTGAACTACTAGAGATTTGATCTAGTGGTATGTATGATTTATGCATCAGCAATGAGAGGTCCTGAGGAGTTCAATTCTTAAAATTTTCATTTTCTAATCTGTCACTTTAAATATCAGTGCCAACTATCAAAGTAGGCTTACTATAGCCAGCTTATAACCTCTTTAGCTTGAGGGGTTAGTCACAATTCCGAGATCTAAAGACCCTAACTGAAAACACCAAGCTGTGACATAGCTCAATTTTTCCTACATTTCCTGCAGCAACCGTTACACATAAGTATAAGTTGTTAATCTAGCAAACTTCCATTTTTAGTTTACAAGTCAAAGTCTCAGCCTAGAAGGTAGGGTGGGGTGGGGGGAAGACATTGACTTTAGTGAAAATGGTTGATTAGAACTTAAGCACAAATAACACCATCAAATGGGCATTTGGTCTAGTGGTATGATTCTTGCTTTGGGTGCGAGAGGTCCCGAGTTCTATCATAATTTATTACCTGAGGGGGTTATTTGCCACAAGAAGTTATGTAATAAACTCACTACCTCCACGTGCAAAAGATTTGCCCGTTTGGTAATGTTGTTCTAGTAACGTTGTTTAAGTGTTGTGGAAATACGTGTTGTGCTGTTTAAACAACACAACCAAACAGGCTCTTAGTTGTTTCTTGGATGATGGCATTTTGTGGTGATTGGCATTTCACCTGATTTTCCTCCTAACCTCAATGTTCTAGAATTAGGCCAATTGCCAACAAAAATCAATTAGTCACCTGTCAAGACACCTCATTAATAGGTAAGCAGCTAGAAGCCCATGGTTCAAAATTTTGTACAATCTAATGGAAAAAAAGATAGCTTTGCTGCACATCTCGATGTAAAGGTATTTGGAAAGGGCATCTTAAGAGTGTTTGGACATCAGAAGATGAAAATATCATAGATTAAAATTCTAGTGACTGCAGCAACAACACTGATGCCAAATCAAATATAATAAGTTTTTATGGACGCTGGAAATGAATAATCAGCTTTTAGAACCCTATCAAGCTGAAAATGTGGTTCAAGTCGTACTCTTAAGTTTGAATTTGGGTATAACACATTGGAGAGACTCCAATTAAGGGGATAATATAACATATACAGCTTAATTCAATTTACCACTCACTCTTATCATTAGCATTCCATATGGGACTTCAACATTTAACTAACAACCCACTCACACCTGAATATGCCAACAGGGTAATATTCTTGTCATAGCCAACTATTAAACCAGGCTTAAAGCTTTCTATAGCCAGCTAATTTCTTTACTTTTTGTTTCTAGTCACAATTCCGAGATTTAAAGAATCCTTCATGAAAACACTAAACTGTGAGATAACTTAATTTTGCATACATTTCCTGTAGCAAGCATTAGACATTAGCTGAACTAGTTGCAAACCTACACAATGTGTGAGAATGAATAATTATTTTGTAATATATATATATATATATATATATATATATATATATTAATAGGTAAAGCTGAGAGAAAATCTAATTAGGTTTTAAATTGGATTCTAATTGTTGTCTAATTTTGTGCCACGTGTCCTACTTAAGTTTTTATTATTTTATTTTTAATTTTTGTTTCAGGTGAGTTAATGTGGTGCAAAATACGAAGGGTCTTATATAAATAAATCATCAAAAACTCAATAAACAATAAATGAAAAAAGAAAGAAAGAGTAAACTTATTTGTATATCCAAAAGAAATTAAAATATAAAAATAAAAATAAAAGAGAGTATAATTTGAATCCATGTGTAATTGTAATTTTTTTTAATTGTACCGTGCATATGCACAAGTTATACACTAATTGTAATATAATATATAATTTGTTCTTCCTAAAAATTAAACAATTGTTATTCAGTCCAAATAGGTCTACTTTGGTTCCATTCGGTCCAATTAGGTCTATTAGTCCACTTTGGTCCAATTTGGTCCACTCGGTCAATTTCGGTCTCTTTCAATCCATTTTGGACTAATTGGGTCTTATATTGATTCTTTTTATAGATTGCATTTTCAAGTTTAACTCAAAAATTCATTTTTTTTTCTTAATTTTTGGGTTGAAAAGTATGAAATTTTATTATATTTGGGCTAAACTCTTTAGTTTTGAGTTAAAAAAAAAAAATACAAACAAAATAGGCATTATAAATTAGAAATATGAGCCTAAAAATGTAATAAAAATGATAAATATTCAAAAAGTCCAATTAGGTCATTTTCGGTCCCAATCGGTCCATTTTGTCATCTTCAGTCCACTTTCTATTTGGTCTATGTTGATCCTATTGGGTCCATTCGGTCCACATTGATCCTATGCTACCCACTTTAGTCCTATTCGGTCCACATTGGTCATATGCAGTCCACTAAATTCACTTTGGTTCTATTTGGTCCACATTGGTCCTATTTGGTCCATTCTGTCAACCTTGATCCTATTCAGTTGACATTGGTCCTATTTGGTCCACTATGGTCCTATTCAGTCCTATTTTTTCCTATTTGGTCCATATGTCCACTTTGGTCCTAATCTGTCCATTCGTTCTTATTCAGTCCACGTCAGCCCTATTTGGTCACCTTGTTCCCATTCAATTCTATTTTGTCCACTTTGTTCCATTTGTGTTCACTTTCGTCCATTTTGGTCCACTTTAGTCCATTTTTATGCACTTACATATAAGGAAAAGATATGTTTGGGTTGAGAGTACCTATTCAATGTTCGACCTAACCTGCGAACATGACATGAACTCGACACGCGTTTTTGCGGATTAGGGTTGGGCCTTAGTGGTATTGGGTCATAAGCGGGTCAATCCAAAAGCGACACAATAAGAAACGTGCCATAAGCAAGTCAACCTACATAACCCACAATCAGTGGTGGAAATAGGATTTTAGTTTAGGGGGGAAAAGTTACACGATAAGATTGAAAACAAAATTAATCTAAAAAATATTAGTTTGCATCAATATAAATAAATAAATAGCTATATAATAAATAAATAAAGATAATCAATTAATATTAAATAAAAATTAATTGAAGACATTAATCAATGTATTTATTTACAATTCAAGAAATTAATTAATGTACTCAAAATAAATTGTGAGATTAACTCAATGAAAAAGTGTAAAAAATATAGGCGAAAATACTATTTTCGTTCATACATTTTCATCCCATTTCCACTTTGGTCTCTACTTTTTAATTTTACTGCATTTAGTCACTAAAATCAAAAAGCAATATCGTTTTGGTCCCTACTGTCATCTCACTAACGGAAATAATTTACATGGCAAACGGAGTGCACCGCTGGCACACTAAATGTTGACGTTAGTATTAAAATAATAATAATATTTTTTATTTAGCATTTTAAAAATGCCATGTCATCTTTTAAATATAAAAAATTAATTTATCAATTTTAACTAAATGAAAAAAAGAAAAAGAAAAAACAGATCTAGCTTTATCTTGAGGAAGAATAGACAAGAACACAAACCCAGAAAATTCAAAACCCAAAAACATCTAGGTGGACTTTAGAATTGTTTGGTCTTAATCAATTATTTGTCAATCTAATTGAAGAACACAAAAGCAAGAAAAGAAAAAAAAAAGGGTACCTAAATTTTGAAACACACAGATTCAAACACACAAGAGACAACTTGCAATATCAAACTCAAACACACACGATTAGCCAAACCCATAAATACCAAAAATTGGTTGCAAAAAAGATTGTTTAAAAAATCTAATGTGAGATGAGAGAAAAAAGAAAAAAGAAAAAAAACCCCAGATTGAGTAGGAAAATAAAATCCAGACATCAAAACATTGGCCAGAAAAACCCATTAAACCTAGAAAATTAACACAATTAAAACAAACCCAGAAAATGAAAAGAGATCGGCAAAACACTAAACATTGACCACAACTGTGGTCACCGAAGATTGAATTGATGATAGTATTTATGACACAATTTATTTGTATGTGGGTTAAGACTTAATCCTACAGATTAGGCCCTAAGCTTCACCTGGTTCGTTTACTCCAAGCTATAATGCAAGAACTTCTTCTTGGTTTCCCTTAACTCCCCAGTGTTTCCCTATGTTTCTCTCTCTGTCTCTTACTCCCCCGTTTTTCCAACCCCAGATCCTTTGCCCACTTCTCCCTTTTATAGTCTCTTGTTAGTGGGGTAACCATCATTATTTTCCCACTACACACGTATTCCTATGTTCATTAGAATCCCAAGGGATCCTCACAACTTTAGAGGATTCCCTTGGAACTTGTTTCAGATGCCGAAGAGTGTTCAGTGGCTGTTTCCCCAATCGCACTATCAGTCCTTGGCTACCAACCTCGCTAGGTTCATGTTTCACCCTGACTTCCCTCATTACTGGTCAGCTTTTAGTTGACCACTTAAGACTTCCTCAAGTGGTCGTCTCCTTGGCCCATCATCTCGACCTCAGGGTAGGGCCCATTGTGATAGGGCCTGGGGTTAACTCCCTTTTTAGGTGCCAAGTTAAGCTCCTTTAATGGGCCCTGGGTCTTATGTTGGGTTTTGATTAGGTGGGCTAACATGGGTTGTTTGATTGCAACTCCCCACAATAGGCCCCCCACGATCCTGTTTCCGCGAAGTGGAGATAGGATCGGGGTTTTCCTGCTCCATGGTCGGGGCCATTGCTCTTCCCTTTCCAAGAGAAATGACGGTTACTCTTCGGAAAGACCAACAATCTACCAATTAATGCAACAGACAAGATAGCTTGCTCCTTTCGAATACGTGGCAGAATTTGAGGTATCGGACGGTCTAGATGGCTTGATGCTTCACTTATCAAGGCACGTGTGAAGAGACATGACGGTACACATTAATTGTTTTTGGGTAGTTACAATTAATGATCTTTGTTTCTATAAATACCTTCCCTAATTCACGTTTTTCGTTTTCTTTAGTTTCTTCTAAGTTCAGAATATTGCCTTCCTTTTGTTCCTGAGCCCGTAATCTCCCTACAAGACCATTCTCCTCTTCAGGAAATCACTCAGTAAGTCTTCTTCCCTCTAACTATCTCCTCATAATTTAGTTAGACTCTAAGATATGGGTTTTTCTTACCTTTTGAAAACTAGAGCAGACGTAGAATCTTTCAGAATTAGGTATAACATTCCTCGTGATGTTGAAATATCATATTGTCATGAGGGAGATATAGAAGACCAGAGGCTTCCCCCATGAAGTATTTTTCCCTTTAATGTCCATACTTGAGGTTAGGTTCCTAGTAGATCCTTTGTTGCTTAGGACCCTTAGTTTTTTACGACCTTAGCCCCGACTAATGTTTGCCTAATTTTTATAGGGTAGTCAGCTGTATGGGTCATCTCAACTGATTGTATGGCCTTAGCCTTACCCACCATGACATCAACTTCCTATACACCATTCAGGGGAGTTTGAAGCTTGGGTATTACCTTCAGACTCGAAATACAATGGTTAGGTTGATATCTTGCCTCCCCGATTCTAATAGGAACTCGGTGGAGGAGTATGTGAGAGAGCGGAAATTGGCTGAATAGTGAGCTGACTTGCTCGACTTCCCTTTGCGAGATAGGTCAGTACTTTCTTTTCCCTGACTCCTTAACATACCCAAATTGCGCTTCTTTACCTTTTTTTAAAATTTTTTTATTTATATGCATACTTATTTCCTTATCTATTGTATATACACATCTCTCTCTCTCTCTCTCTCTTTTTCCTCGGCGTCTCACTAACGCGTACCCCCTCCCCGACTGTAGTTTCGAAGAAATTTCGGCCGGATATAAACGTAGTGCGAGTTCAGGAGCTTAACTTCGTTCTTCGCTCGGAAATATTTGTGCACTACGATGGACAGTTAAGAGTTTCTCACCTAATCTTGGGTTGTGTGCCTTCCTACACAAGCTACCAAGACTCGTCGAGTGCTTTAACAGTCGGCAGCCCCCTTCTGTCATACCTGGACGTTCATCTACCTGGATTCCTACCGCAAGGACTCACTTCTGGGGAAGCAAGGCATTTAGGTCCTTGATTGGTCAAACACGACTCTCTTGAACCTATACAAGACGGTTCAGGAGATACCATCTTCTAAGGTTAGGTGGTACTCGTTCTGTGGAGGCCTCCATTTTAAGAGACCCTGTAGAGGAGGGCCTGGCTATTGAGGTGGCAATTCCTGAAGAGCTCGTTCTACCCAACCCAGAAGAAGAAATGGTCTAGAAGCGGTCCATGGCTTTGGATTGCTAGTTTCCAGCCACCCAAGCTCCGGGAGGCCAAGTTGCCGCTTGGCCTACTCCCCAATAGACTACACCCCCTGCTTCCCAATAACGAAGGAAGCGGCAAAAGGGTGCTAGTGGTGCTACAGTATGGAATGGCACTCCCCCTGTTGCCCACCTTCCCACTCCAGCCTCAGGTCGAGCAGCCACTTAATCGACTTGTAAGACCCCCCAAGAGACACATCCTGTGAGCCAGCCGATCATAATTGGCTCTCAACTGGCGGCTTCTTCCTCGAGTTCTGCTGCCAGGTGGGAGTGCTCCTTTCACCTGGGAGATAAGGTTCTGCCATCTGATTCCTTTGTTTGGACATGGAGGAGTGGCTTAGAGGGGTAGGTATCGACAGCCTTGGGCAGGCCTTATTAGAGCCTACTGACCTAGAGCACTACTACAGTTGCAGGAATGATGACCTTGTCCTAAAATTGAAGTGGCATACTGTAGCGGTAAGCTTTTATTTATCCAAACTTTTACTGTTTTGGTGGGTCGGTTCCTTTCATTTCCTTCACATACTTCTCATTTTATAAGTGCTATCAATCGGGCTAAAATAATTGCATCTTTTTTTACTATTGTCTCAGGCAGCGCAATTGACCTATATGGTGGAAAGTCGACTAAAAGGAGCACTAGAGGAGGCTAGTAAAGAAAAATCCATCAAGTAGGTAGCCAAGGCCAGCCTGTAAGAGAAAACTCTGGGCTAAATGTGATGAAGCGGCGGGCAACTACTGGCGAGAAGGTGCTGGAGCTCGCCGAGACGGCCAACCTCCTTCCTCTCGGGATAAGGAGCTCGCTGACCACAGAGGCACGAAGAAAGCTTGAAAGCAGACCTACTACAACAAAGGTTTCAGGGATGCCGAGAATTTAGCTGGTCATGTGATCTTTTAGGCCTGGAAGTTCGGGTTCACGGAGGTCTAGATGGCTGCAATTAATGTCATCGGCCTCCACGAGGACTCCCCTTTCAGGAGTGCTGACCAAGTCCCACTGCCAAAGGACCCCGAGGTCGAGACCCAAGTTGCAGAGTAGAGTGAAGACAGTAGCGATAAAGATGAGGGTATGGAGAGCCTAGAGACTAGGGAGCTATTTGAGCATATCGACTCCTATGTAGTGGTGCTTGATGATGACAACCTGAGAGCTGCTACTACCTTATCAAACCCGAATGCCATGCAGCCCATAGTCACCTCAGATCCTTCGCTCACTAATCCTCCAACCAGCCAGGAAGCACCCGCAACAACTCCCATAGCCACTGATAACCGAGCATCTAGACTCTGTTATTATGAATATTTGTATTATTTCTCTATTCCTTTTCCCCTATTTTCTTTTATTTTGGTGGATACTCCGTGTATTTACTTAAGTGGTTCAGTACCAGTGTACTAGGCCCTTTTTTTTTTTTTTAAAGTTTATGTGAAATTGATGGTTTTAATTTAATTATTTTTCCTTGCTTCATCTTTCGTCTTTATTTTATTTTATTTATCCTATCCTGATTGTATGAGAAGGGTTAATACCAACAATTTACTTTCTTTGAGTTTCTAATCATTCGGTAACGGCATCAATATTTTGACGTTCATGCTGAAAATTGCTTAAGTGTTAATGTTAGGTAACACAATAATTTAGATATTTGGTAACAACATCAACATTTTGATATTAACACTGAAAATTGCTTAAGTGTCAGTGTTTGGTAATGCAATAATTTAGACGTTCGGTAACAACATCAACATTTTGATATTAACACTGAAAATTGCTTAAGTGTTAGCATTCGATAACACAATAAGTAATTTCGACGCCAATGGGTCACTGTTCTCAAGTGTCCTCATTAGGTAATACTGAAGATGCACTTTATATTCCCTGATCAGGTTGCTAACCTACTATAGATTTTTCTTGTCGGGGACAAGTTCATCTTTGGTCGTTTGGTGATTAAAGGCCTAGTTTATGCCATGACCCATCCTATGAATTGGGAAAATTCATTGAAGTTTCCACTTGGTCGGTGACTGGAGTCAGGCTGAGGCCAAGTTTCTGTTCTTACGAATATATGTTAAGATTTCCACTTGGTCGGTGATCGGAGTCAGGCCGAGGCCAGGCTTCTATCCTTAGGAATATATGTTAAGGTTTCCACCTAGTTGGTGACCAGAGTCCGGCTGAGGCCAGGCTTCTCTCCTTAGGAATATATGTTAAGGTTTCCACCTGATCGGTGACTGGGAAAATTCATTGAATTTTCCACTTGGTCGGTGACTGGAGTTAGGCCAAGGCCAAGTTTCTATCCTTAGGAATATATGTTAAGGTTTCCACCTGGTTGGTGACCAGAGTCAGGCCAAGGCCATGCTTTTGTCCTTAAGAATATATATTAAGGTTTCCACCTGGTCGGTGACCGGAGTCAGGCCGAGGCTAGGCTTATGTCCTTAGGAATATACGTTAAGTGCATGCACAGATGCTTTACTGTTTACTCGTAATCTACATAAGACCTTTTAACTGAATTTCATCTACTTCCACTGCTCATGTTAGTCTACAAACTTAGACATGCATCCCACATACTACATTACATTCATAGGCAGTATTTCTTTAGATTACAAACGTTCCATGGTCGGGGCAGGGGTCTTTCTTCCATATCTTCCAAGTAATAAGCTCCTGTTCCAGCTATTGCTGTTACTCGGTAGGGTCCTTCCTAATTTGGGGCCAATTTACTGGCATTATGATCTTTCATACTCCTAACAGTCTTCCACGAAACAAGGTCTCCTGCCATGAACTCCTGAGACCTCACTTTCCTATTATATCCTTGAGCCAACTTTTGTTGATAGTCAGCAAGTCGTATTGACACCATATCTATTCGTTCTTCCAGGCCATCTGAATTCCCGATCATACACTCATCATTATGGCTTTGTGTAAAGTCAGCAACCCTCAAACTTGACAAACTAATTTCTATCGGTATAGTTGCTCCAGTGCCGTAGGTCATAGAAAAGGGTGTTTCACCCGTTGACCTTCTAGGAGTTGTTCGGTAGGCCCACAGAACATTCGGCAACTCTTCCACCTAGTTTCCCTTCGCCCCCTTTAGTCTCTTCTTCAAACTGTTAACGATCGTCTTATTCGTCGCTTCGGCCTGCCTATTGCTCTAAGGATACACGGGTGATGAGTACCTGTTGGTTATCCCAAGGCTACCACAGCACTCTCGGAAAAATCTTGCTATCAAACTATAGCCCATTATCGGATACCAGTGCTTTGGGAACTCCAAACCTTGTAACGATGTTCTTCCATAGGAAGTTCTTTACATCCACATCCCTAATATTTGCCAAGGCTTTGGCTTCCACCCACTTGGTAAAATAGTCTGTCACTACCACCACATATCTTCTATTCCCTGAAGCCTGGGGGAACGACTTGATTATATCTAGCCCCTATTGGGCAAAGGGCCAAGGACTGAGGATTGGGTTGAGATTTCCCCCTGGTTGGTACAAGATAGGTGCATGTATCTGGCATTGATCACATCTTTTAACATAGTCAACCGCTTCTCGGCCACTAGAATCCCTGAGTCATAGCTTGGTGTGCAAGTGACCTTTTCCCTAAGTGGCCATCACATATTCCCTCGTGAAGCTCAGTTAACAACTCGGCGGTTTTGTTGGGATAAAGACACAGTAAGTATGGTCCTCCAAACAAACGCTGGTACAACCGATGTTCTCCGTACCTTCTCAGCTTCTTTGACATCCCTCGACAAGGACTCATCGAATAAAAAGGCTATGTATGGATCCAACCAACTTGGCTTCAGCTTTGACGTAGCCGCTACTAGCGACTGCTGCTCAATGCTCGATTCCTCCAATAGTCCTACGATAATCATTCAGGGAATGCAATCATCTAAAGAGGATGCCAACATAGCCAGAGAATTGGCATGACAATTCTGACTTCTCGGCACTCTGACCACACTAACTTTCTGGAGGTTTGCCCGTAGATCCCCAAATAGCTTTAAGTACTATGACATATGATGATCCTTTGCCTTAAAACTCCCATCTATTTAACTTACCACCAACCTTGAATTTAAGAACATCTCCACCTCCTCAGCTCCAAGTTTCTTCACTGCCTGCAGCCCAGCGATGAGGGCTTCATACTCGGCTTCGTTGTTTGAGGCTTGGAAGCCCAGCTTGAGTGACTTCTCCAACTTTACACCCTCGGGTGATATCAACACTATCCCGACCCCCGACCCTCTTGCATTAGACACTCCATCCATGAACACTTTCCAACGTCCGAATGTGACCTGACATATTCCTACAGAGCCCTGGGGAGGTGGGGTAAACTTAGCCACAAAGTCCGCAAGCACCTGGCCCTTAATGGAATTCTTCAGTTTGTAACATATGTCAAACGTCCCCAGTCTCATCCCCCATTTTGCTATCCTCCCTGTGAAGTCCGACCTTCTTAACAATGGCAACAAAGGGTACTCGGTTAATACCCATACTGTGTGAGCTTGGATGTAGTGCGGTAATTTCCTTGTGGCATGTACTAGGGCCAGGGCCATTTTCTCCAATGGCAAATACCAAGTCTCTGCATCCACCAAAGTTTTGCTGAGGTAATACACAGACCTTCGAGTCCTTTCATGTTGTCTAATCAACACCGAACTAACGGCATGGTCGGAGACTGCCAAGTACATGTACAAATCCTCCTCCGGCTCAGGTCGGGATAAAATAGGCGGGCTGGCTAGATAGGACTTTAAGTCTTTGAACGTTGAATCACACTCTTATGTCCATTGAAAACCCTTCCACTTTTTCAACAACTGATAAAATGGTCGGCATCTGTCTGCCGATCTTGACATGAACCTATTCAGTGCGACAATCATGCTAGTAAACTTTTGAACCTTTTTCGGATTGTTGGGTGGGTGTAACTGCTGGATGGCCATTATCTGATCAGGGTTCACCTTTATGCCACGTGTGGTGATCATTTACCCTAAGAACTTGCCCAATCCTAACCCGAAGGCACATTTCTCCGCATTAAGGTGTAACTTGTGTTGCCTCAAAATATCAAAGACATCCACCAGGTCATGGGCATGCCCCACTCTTTCCTTCGTCTTCACCACCACATCATCGATATAGACCTCCACTGTTTTACTGATTAGCTCCGTGAACATGTGTGTAACCATTCGCTGGTACGTAGCCCCTGCGTTCTTCAGCTCGAAGGGCATCATCGTGTAATGATAGTTCCCCTTGGGTGTTATAAAGGAAGTCTTCTCCTGATCCTCGGGAGGGAAAGTAATTTGATGGTAACCCTGAAAGACATCCAAAAATCTCATCCGTTGGTGCCTGACCGTGATGTCTACCAACTGATCTATTTTCGGCACTAAAAAAGGGTCCTTTAGGCATGCTCTATTAAGGTTGGTAAAGCCGACACAAACTCTCCACTTTCCATTCTTCTTTTTAACCACCACTATTTTAGCTAGCCATTTAGGAAAGAATACTTCCTTTATGGCCCCCGACCGTTTTAACTTTTCTACCTTCTCCTTTATTGCCTCCATGTGGGGTTTTGCAGACTTCCTCGGTTTTTTTTTTTTTTTTTGGGGACTTGGGGATCTACATTTAACTTATGCATAATAAAATTCGGGTCAACCCCGAGTACTTCGTATGGACTTTAGGCAAACACGTCCATGTTTTGTATCAGCGATAACAAAATACTTACTCAGTCTTTAGTGGACAAACTTTTCCCAATCCGGAAACACTTGTTAGAATACGGCATGATTGGTATTTGAACCAATTCTTTGGCATTGTCTACTCCTGCCAATCCCTTGGCCATCGGTAATTGCTATAATGGCTCCCGATCAAGATGATCCTTCTGCTTAATTTCATGGTTTATTGCTACCACCAAGCACTTCCTTGCCATATTTTGTTCGGCTCGGACTACCGTGACCCCATCTTCTATAGGAAATTTAATCTTCTGGTGCAAGGTTGATGGGACTGCCCCCATAGCATGGATCCAAGGCCGCCCCAGGATTGCCGTGTAGGGTGAGAAAGCATGACCACGATAAAATTAACTTCAACCTCTTTCCCTTCGGTTACTATTGGCAACTTTATCTGCCCCTCGGGTGTTACAATTCTCCCATCAAACCCTACGAGTGGTGTATCATATTTACTTAAATCCTATGGCTTCAGCCCAGTCCCTTGTACAGATCGTGGTACATTATCTCAGCCCCACTCCCTTGATCGACCCTTTTCACTAGGAAATCTCCAATCTAAGAGGTCAACAATAGAGCGTCATCGTGTGGCTGTGACGTCCCCTCTAAATCAACTTCACTAAAAGAGATCAGGGTGAAGTTTATTCGAGGCTTCTTCTCAGGTCGGTTTATGGTATTTGCCTCAGATGGGGATACCAAGCTTAGTACTCCCCTTCGATTATTCAAGCTCACGCCCCGGGAGGTTGCATGAATGACCTTGATAACTCCCAAAGGGGGTGGAAGAGCTCAGTCATTTCGATTCCTCAACACCTGGCCTACATTTACCCTTTCTTGGCCGACTAGAAACTCCTTGAGATGCCTGCCTTCACCAGCTGCTTCAGGTGATCTTTCAATACACAACATTGCTCGATGGTGTGCCCTCTTTCCCTATGGTATGTGCAATATAAACTCTAATTCCTTCTGGTCGGATCCCTACCCATTTTTCTTGGCCATCGGAAGTAGGGCTCGTTCTTAATGCATTCTAGGATTTTATAGACAAGTTCCTTGAACATCACATTGACCCCTTCGGTACGTTGTGCCGACCCCTCCCCAGGGGCCCCTGGCTCTCTCTTAGTCCTTTGCTGTAACTTTTCGGGGCGATACTCTTTGTGGAATTGGGACGAGGCCGGGGCTTTGCCCTTTCCTTGTAGTTTGTCATCTTCCAGTCTCTTATATTCCTCTATCCTTCTCATCAACTGATGCATGTCTTCAGGTGGCCACATGGTTAAAGAATCCCTCAATTCTAACTCCTTGGGAAGACCCAGTCGAAAAATATTGGTTGCAACTTGTTCAATCCCCCCCATCTCATTTTATAGCTCCCAATACCTACTTGTATAAGATCGAAGGGTCTCGCCACTCCTCATCCTCATGGATAACAGCACACCTATCAATTGAGGGACTTTACTGCACGTAATAAACCGGGCCTCGAATGCTTGCATTAACTCTCCGAAGTTTCGAATGGACCCCTTTCTTAAGCCATTAAACCATCTCATCGCTGTCAGTCCAAGGCTGGATAGGAAGACTTTGCACATTAAACCGTCATTTTGTGAGTATAGTGACATCGTTTATATGTAGTGACTGACGTGCTCTACCAGGTCAGTTTTTTCGTCATAAATAGTGAACGAGGGGCAAGTGAACCACCTCGACATTTCCATACGCTTTACCTCTTTTGAAAAAGGTGATCGAGCGGCCCTCCTTAGGGCTCAACTCATGGCGTCCAATGCCGCATTGTTATGGCAATGCCGACCATGATGGAGAGACTTTTTACGTTATGCCATAGTTTCACGAGACCTACCCTTGACCTTCGCGAACCGTCCCCTCGGGATGACTCTTTTGCATTGTAATCAGGATCATCAGAGGACCCTTCCCGGTCCTTCCCGCAGCGTTTCCCTCTTAGCTCAATTTCAAGGTAATTGACTTGTTTCCGTAGATTCTCCAACTCCCGTAGCCGATCTCTTCACCGAGACCGCTCGGGGATATAAGACACAGTTCATTCCCTTTATGAAGATCCTTCGTCTGAATAAACTCTGGTCTCATGTTCGTCTTGTATGTGTTGCTATTCCCTTCTATACTCCCTCTCCTGCCTCCTCCAGCCCTTTGAGAAGGCCCTCGACTAATTTCCTCCCACAGATCCCTCACCAATATGCGGACCTTCCATTGTTGGAAAGCACCAAGATAGTTTGAAGCCTTAAGTGGAGTAGGATCCCCACATACGGCACCAATTGTGGTCACCGAAGACTGAATTGATGATAGTATTTGGGACACAATTTATTTGTATGTGAGTTAAGACTTAATCCTACAAATTTGGCCCCAAACTTCACCTAGTTCATTTACTCCAAGCTATAATGCAAGAACTTCTTCCTAGTTTCCCTTAACTCCCCAGATCCTTTGCCCACTTCTCCCTTTTATAGTCTCTTGTTAGTGGGGTAACCATCATTATTTTCCTACTGCACACGTATTTCTATGTTCATCAGAATCCCAAGGGATCCTCACAACTTTAGAGGATTCCCTTGGAACTTGTTCCAGACACCGAATAGTGTTCGGTGGTGGTTTCCCCAATGGTACTATCAGTTTTTGGCTACCGACCTCACTAGGTTCGTGTTTCACCCCAACTTTCCTCGTCACTAGTCAGCTTTTAGCCAACCACTTAAGACTTCCTCAAGTGGTCGTCTCCTCGGCCCATCGTCTTGACCTCAAGGTAGGGCCCATTGTGATAGGGCCCGGGGTTAACTCCCTCCTTAGGTGCCAAGTTAAGCTCCTCTAATGGGCCCTAGGTCTTATGTTAGGTTTTGATTAGGTGGGCTAACATGGGTTGTTTGGGCCCAACCCCCAACAACAACAAACACAGAAAATTAACACAATTAAAACTAACCTAGAAAATTAACACTAAACATTGGCCACAACAACAAGATCGGCGAAACAAAAACCACCAATCCCAATACATCAAAACCCACATCACAAAATCCACACTTCTTCAATCTCCAAAACCAGTTTGAAACCTAGAACCTGACCACCATAGTTCTTAAATCACT
This sequence comes from Quercus tomentella, assembly GCA_028535165.1. Classification (NCBI taxonomy): domain Eukaryota; kingdom Viridiplantae; phylum Streptophyta; class Magnoliopsida; order Fagales; family Fagaceae; genus Quercus; species Quercus tomentella. Next base: position 25,974,270 of record JAPQVY010000111.1, on the reverse strand, counting down.
CCCCATTTGGTTGATCTTGAACTCACATGCCGCCACTAGCCATGCCGTGACAACAACCAATCTTAACATCTCCCTCTAACCCGAATCAAACTGATCACAGCCTCTCTCTTTCTAACCATATCAAACCCATCAAACCAAGATCCCAAGACCTTAGAGAGATAAATTTTGAGCTGAGAGAGAAAAAGTTTTAGTCGAGAGAGAGATACCAAAATTGGAAAATGAAAGTGTGGCCATGTGGTTTGAAATTAGAAACAAATTTATTAGCTGTGATGTTTTGGTGTCATGTGAGGGGTTTTATTTTGGATTTATTTGTGTTTAATTTTGTTTTGAGGTGGATTTGAAGTTATTTTTTATTTTTTTAAAGATAATTGACAGATGTTTTTGGGTTTTGAATTTTCCGTGTTTGTGCTCTTCTATGTTCTTCCTTAAGATAAAGCTAGGTCTCAATTTATATGATTTTTGGCTTTTTTTTCTTTTTTTTTTCATTTAGTTAAAATTGATAAATTAATTTTTTATATTTAAAAGATGACGTGGCATTTTTAAAATGCTAACTAATTATTTTATTTTATTTTAATGCTGTCATAAGCATTTAGGGCCTGTTTAGTAGCAGTGTTTAAGTATTGTTGTTCAGTTTTTAGTGTTGTGGAAATATGTGTTTGAGTGTTATAGAAATACGTGTCAGAAATGTTATTGTTGTTTAAACACTGAAAACTATTGTTTAAACAACAGTGCCAAATAGCCTTTTAGTGTGCCAGTGGTGCACTCCGTTTACCACGTAAACTATTTCCGTTAGTAAGATGACGGTAGGGACCAAAACAAGATTGCTTTTATTATTTTAGGGACTAAATGCGGTAAAATTAAAAAGTAGAGACCAAAATGAGAATGAGATGAAAATGTAGGGATGAAAATAATATTTTTTCCAAAAATATAACAATATATTTGAAAAGTTGTATAATGACTGATTGGGCCATTGGCTATGGACCTACTGCTTTCCACTAAGCATAGTTATTCCCATGAAAGTGAGATGGAATAACAAGAGAGTGTCTGTGTTCCATGACAACAGGTGTCAAGGCTCTACTCAGAGATCAAAGGATCTCCAACAAGAGAGCAACCTGCTCTGATACCACTTGTTTGTTTTTAGACCCCTTAAAACACAATCAGATTAACCTAGTGATTACTTAGTCAAATTAATTAGATCTAGGTTAACACACATATATCATATCAATGTAAAGTGCGGAAAATAAAGAACACAAAGATATGATGACCTAGGAAACCAAACCGGTAAAAACCTAGGGAGGATTTAACTTAGTTATCCTCAAGGTAAAACTGAATCCACTATGAAAGAATTGAAGTTTACACAATAGCGACTTAGACCACTAACATCCTATTGCTACCTCGAGTAGGAAACTTACTACCACGACCACGTGACAGCTCCGAGTCCACGGACTACTTCTTTCTTAGATTCCCAGCAAGTACAAGCACCCTTGCTTGTGTATCTTTAAGCTCTTAAAGTAGCAACTGAATCGATCACCAAGTTCTTGACATAATCTTGAATCTTGGAAACCCTAAGTATGTGTGAAGGCAAACACCTCTTGATCTCACAAAAGATTCACACACACAGCATAAGGAGCAACTCAAAAACGTGGCTAGGGTTTTCCCTTTTATACTTAAGAAAAAACATAAAACCCTACACGTCAAACGAGCTTGGGCTGAGTTGGAAAATTCTGCAGAAAAACAATATGCACGAGCTTCAATCGATCGAGCCAGGCAGATTTACACAGTAAATCCTGCAGCTACTCGATTCCAACTTTACATATAAACACACTTTGAGCAAGTCTAAAAAAAAGACTAAAACGTTTTGATCATGGTTTGCCAACATTACAAATTGAAGTTCTAATACATTTAAATCTAAAGTCTTAGAACCCAACAAACTCCCCCTTTGGCAATCCGTGACAAAACACAAACTTAAACAAAATGCTCAAAGTTTACAAAAAACAGCCCATTACAAAATTATTGCCTAACACAACAAATTCAACCTAACTACTATCTATCAGTTGCAAGTGTAGACAGCAGCACGACTGAATCAACCTGTATATTTCCTAAAACACTCAACAAACGCATAAACGCATGTGTGGAAAATACAAGTAAAACATAAATAACTTCTTGATTTCACATAACACAAAATAAAGACATATATCATGAATAACCTCATAAATATAAATCAATAAGCAATGTGAAACAAGAAACATATACAATCAATGTATCTCCCCCTATCATGAATAACCAAAACAAAACAAAGAATACATCAAGAGCCAAAAATGTAAATACACAATGAAGCACCTAGATACAATCTAATAGCTCCACAAGCTCAAAACATCAAAAATCTCCCCCTAATTACAAAATCTCCTCTACATATGTACATCCCCTTTTTGTGACGGAATGCCAAAGGGCAATCATAATCCATCATCAAAGGAGGTGGCGGAGGTGATCGTCTCAAATGCTCCAAATCTGCTCGCAAGGCACGAAACTCATCAAGCATGTCCACCAAAATCTAACCATGAGCCGCCTGAATAGTCATGACAGTCTTCAACATACGTCGAATGTTTGAATCATTCGAGGTAGAAGGTGGAGGAACATCAGCAGCAGGATCAACGGACTCCTCAGCCGTAGTATCACCTGTGGAAGAGGGAGGAGGAGGTGCAACATCGGAAGGCTCAACCCTAGGACGTTTAGAGCTACCTCTCATCTAAGCAGCCCTCTGCCTAAGAAAGGTGGTACCTATGGGAGCTATGATATGGACAGGCTCAGATGCCGGAAATTCATCTAAACCGAGATGTAACAAAATCCGATGAATAAAAACGGGGAAGAACAAAGCATGTGCAGTAGAACTACTCCTATGCACCTCAATCAAGGAGTGAATGAAAAGATGAGGAAAGCTCATAGGAGCATCAAAAACAAGAGCATACAAAAACGCATATCTCTCCAAAGGAATGGTGTGCAGATGAGAGATAGGCCAAATGGAATGGCAAGAAATCCGGAAAAAGAGATAATGAGTCTCGGTCAACTTGTGAGAGGTGATCCGAGGATTGGAACCCCACTGGATAAATGTACCAGTAATAAATGACATAATGTCATCAAGGGGTGGAGACTCATCATAAGGATAAACTGGATGCTGGACCAATGGCACCCTAAGGGCATCAGCCACTACCGAAGGGGTAATGGTGTACCCTACACCCTGTACCCAACTCCTCACTAGAGTGTTGGCATCATAGGAGTGGATAGAGAGGTTCGAATAGAACTCTCTGATCAAGGTAGCCAGAGGAGGATGAGAAATGTCCAGCAGAGGAAGCCAACCCCTACGCTCAAAATTTCTCCTAATCTCACCATCTAACTCATCTAACAACACTTTTCTCTCAGCCCAAATGTTTCTCTTAAGGTTAAGCTTCTCATAGGCTTCCTGGTTTTTCTCACTCAAGAACCTCTCATGATCAAAAGATGGGGAAGGAGTAGAAGTGGAGGTCCTATTGGCTCTAGTCTTCCTAGGCATGATGCTAAGGAAAGGACAAGACAAACAAAAAAGAACCAAAAAGGAAACAAGAAAAACCAAGGGCAGACTGCAAGTTAGCACAAAACAATATAGAAAATAACAATCTATATGATGCATGAATAGTATAATCAATTGATGCATGCCCTAATGTAGTGAGAATAAATTCAATTTAACTTTAAAATCACAAAATTGGCTTGAGCATAGAGTTTATAACAAAAACCCCAAAATTTGAAAAACCACTTGTTCAATTTTAAAGAATTTGACCAATTGATCATTACACAAGATAGATAACACATTATGATAATCAAATGAATCAATCTAACTAGCCAATTTCATCAATTTAAACCAAATTGAACAAAAACCCCAATTTGGGTATATTCAAGCCCTAGAAATTTCAATTTCTCACAAATCACCAAATTGATCAAATTAAACCACATGAATCATATTTATATCATCCAATAACAAAAACCCAGTGATCAATTGTGAAAGAAATTATCAAAAACACCAAAAACCCCAATTTTTCATAGGTTCAAAAATATCCCTTAAATGCATGAAAAACCAAAATAAATGGAAAAAGAAGGGTAAAAATGTCTTACCGGTGTATGAAGACAAAAACCCTTGAAGAAATTTTGAAGAAAACGACAAAAATCTTGCTAGGAAACTTGGACCGATCGAATAGAGAGAGAAAAGAGTTTTTGAAATAGTTTGAAAGTGACAGAACACGTGAGAAACAAAGGTTTTAAAAAACTCTCTATACGACTTTCGACTGATCGAAAAAATAGGTTTGATCGATCGAAAGTGCTTTGACTGATCCAACACCAATCGAGCATCGATCGAAACACACAGAGCCTAGTGAAAATTTTAATCGCAATTTCAATCGGTCGAGAAACAGGTTTGATCGATCTAAATTCTGGAAAAAACAATTTTTTTTGAAAAAACAAAGCAATTTTCTGCAGAAACTCCTCAAAGCATAGTCTTTTATGAATAAAATGCATGAGTATGAGATGAAATGCTTTTCAAAAAAACTTGTTTTGAACCCAGTTTTCCCAAAATTAAGATTTTCAAACAATTCTCCTTAAATTCTCAAGCTTCAAACACATTTTGCATAAAATTCAAGGAATTTTCAAACTTGGTTGGTCAAACCAAAATCACACATAATAACATGTACAGAGTTTAGCAAAGAGTAACTCGTGTAGTGCGTGCAACTAGTAAAAGCTTAAGATACATGTGAGGTGATATGGAAATAGAAATCAATCACAATTTCTACAAAATTCATCACATAGAATTTGAAAGAGATTATCACCTAAAGAGTTACAATCATATAACTCTTACATCTCCTCGAATAAAATCTTGCAATCATGTAAGTTTCTTGATTTGCCCCATATTGTACACACAAATTTTATTTGATCAGAAACTTATTAATAATAGTCGGGATAATGTACACACCAATTTTATTTGATTGTGAAGTTATTAAAGCCCAATAATGTACACACCAATTTTAGCATTTAAACCGAGGCTACACCTTATGTTCTTTTTGTGCGTGTGCTACACTTTCTCGAGCATAAAATCTTGTGATATGCACTAAGGTGTTCATGATTGGCTAGTAAACAGTGGTGAGATGGTTATTTATGTCTTTCTCAATAAGTTCAAGTCCGACAATCAAAAAGATGTGACTTCAAGATCAAGATCATGTGATCAAAAACTATAAACATCTTCCCACACAACATGCACTACAAAGCTCAAACTAATAAAGTGCAATAAATAAGTTCATTAAAGCTAAACAAAGTACATAAACATGTTAGGTAAAAATAAATTGGCCAACCTTGATTTCAAATTCAAGAAAATAATGCAAAACACATTTTGCTTCCTTTTTTTATTATTTTTTTTTTTTTATGAAAAGAAGAAACAAAAACAATCCTAGTATGAAATGCATAAATGTTATGCAATGCAAATCCTAAAAAAACAAAGAAATCAAGAACAACAATGAAGAATGGTCACAAAGAGTAGAGCGATGAAGCACATGGACCATGTTAGAAAGACTTAATTAGATTGAGCCTTTTGCATCTAAAACTTTTTAGATGCACCTCGAGCATTGGAGTTATTATTCACATTAGAATGATTTCCAATTCCAGGATTGGAATAAAGGTTAAGAGCCTTTACCAATTCACCAATAAGTACCATAGGATCTTGTGCTTGAGGCACAGGTACTTTAGGTTTGTTTGCTCACTTAGCAGCTTACAACTTGAAACAGTTTGGACGAATGTGCCCAGACTTTCCACAAAAATGACAAATCCAAGTAGGCTTATCATGCAACTTGCCCTTAGGAGGGTTAGGAGCTTTAGGTTTAGACTCTTGAAGATTAACCCTAATCTTCCTAGGAGGTGTAACTTCTACAGATTTACCAGCTTCACTCACAGAGGGTTTGACAACCTCATTCACAGGGGGTTCAGAAGAAGAAGAAGGAACAAAGTTTGTGGAATAGGGTGCAGGCACAAAGATGCTTTCTACAAAACCTAAGCCAGTTTTGTCAGAGGGAGACTTTTGAACACTCAGCATGTGATTAAGTTTGGAGCTTGCAGACCTATTAGTTTGTTCTCTAGCAACAAATAATTCAAGTTCCAAATTCTTAACTTTATCAAGCAAAAGCATGTTCTTAGTCTTCACATTATTCAGCAATTCATTAGCATCAAACAGTTTCACAAGCAATTTTTTTTTTTTTTTTTCAAGTTCAAGAGATGCAATTTTTTTTTAAGCCTAAATCAACACTTATAGCATCCTTTGCAGCAACTTTGCAAAGTTTATTGTAGGTTTCTTGTAAATCTGCATCCTCAGAGAGTTCCCCATCAGAAGGGTTCTCCTCAATAGCAACATTTTCTTCAACTACAGCAGTAGCAGTGAAAGCAATGAAGTTTCCATCCTTATCACTACCAGATTCATTGTCAGAAACTTCATCATCACGAAGGGTTATAGCCATAGCCTTACCCTTAGACCTCAAGAATGTTGGACATTCTAATTTCACATGGCCATACCCTTGACACCCAAAACATTGTTGACCCATAGAATTATTAGAAGGTTGACCTACTTTTTCTTTAGGTTTTTTAGTGTTATTAACCTTAGTGGGATCATTCCTCCTAAAATTTCTAGGTTCAGCAGTGTTCTTACTTCTTGCCCTTCTATTATTATTCCTAAGAAAATTTCTAAAGTTCTTGGCAAGGTAAGCAATCTCTGTAGCAAAGAGCTCATCATCAAATCCACTTGCATCAACATCATCAACAGACTTGAGAGCCATTGATTTGGATTTGCTAGTCTTAGGTAGGTCCAACTCATAGGATTGAAGAAATCCTAAAAGTTCATCAACAGGGATGGAGTCCACATCCTTGCTCTCAGTGATGGCAGTCACTTTGGGTCTAAAATCCTCAATTAAAGATCTAAGAATCTTCCTAACAATTTTAGGTTGATCATAGATTTCACCCAGATTATATGCAGAATTAACAATATCATTAAGTTTAGCATAGAATTCATCAAAAAATTCATCATCAGACATCCTAATGCTTTCAAATCTAGAAGTTAATTGCTGCAACTTATTAATTTTAACTGCCTTTGTGCCTTCATGCACAGTTTGGAGGATATTTCAAGCAGTATGAGCAACCTCAACATTATAGATTCTCTTAAATTCCTCCATAGAAACAACATTAAAAATAGCATTCATAGCTTTGCTATTAAAAGCGGCTGCTTCTTTCTGAGAAGTTTGCCACTTACTCATAGAAGTAGTGGGCTTCTCCCATCCATATTCAACGGAGTTCCAGACTCTCTCATCAATAGATTTCAGGAATGCTTTCATCCTTACTTTCCAATAAGCATAGTTATTCCCATCAAAGTGAGGTGGAATAACAAGAGAGTGTCCGTGTTCCATGACAACAGGGGTCAAGGATCAGCTCAGAGATCAAAGGATCTCCAACAAGAGAGCAACCTGCTCTGATACCACTTGTTTGTTTTTAGACCCCTTAAAACACAACCAGATTAACCTAGTTAATTAGCCAAGTGATTACTTAGTTAAATTAATTAGATCTAGGTTAACACACATATGTCATATCAATGTAAAGTGCGGAAAATAAAGAACACAAAGATATGATGACCCAGGAAATCAAACCGGTAAAAACCTGGGGAGGATTTAACCTAGCTATCCTCAAGGTAAAACTGAATTCACTATGAAAGAATTGAAGTTTACACAATAGCAACTTAGAACACTAACATCCTATTGTTTGTACCCCCGCTTGTGTATCTTTAAGCTCTTAAAGTAGCAACTGAATCGATCACCAAGTTCTTGACATAATTTTGAATCTTGGAAACCCTAAGTATGTGTGGAGGCAAACACCTTTTAATTTCACAAAAGATTCACACACAGAGCATAAGGAGAAACTCAAAAACGTGGCTAGGGTTTTCCCTTTTATACTTAAGACAAAACATAAAACCCTACACGTCAAATGGGTTTGGGCTGAGTTGGAAAATTCTGCAGAAAAACAATATGCACGAGCTTCAATCGATTGAGCTAGATATATTTATACAGTAAATCCTGCAGCTACTCGATTCCAACTTTTCATATAAACACACTTTGAGCAAGTCTAAAACAAAGACTAAAACGTTTTGATCATGGTTTGTCAACATTACAAATTGAAGTTCTAATACATTTAAACCTAAAGTCTTATAACCCAACATCATTCTCTTAAGGAGATTATTATGATAACCAAAACTTATTATATAATTACAATTGATACTCAAATAATTAATACTTAATAGTACTCTCAGCTCAAACTTGTATTTTGCCATTCTTAAGTAGGTACACCGAATTGGACCAAAGTAATCTGAAATGGACCAAATAGACCTAAGTGGACCAAATTGACCTAAGTGGACCATATGGACCGAATAGATTGAAGTTAATTGAATTGACCAAATGGGCCAAATTGGACCGAAGTGATTGGACTGAATGGGCTGAATTGGACTGAATTGATTGAAGTAGACAAAATGGACCTAATTTAATTGAGGTGGACCGACGTAGACCGAATTGGACCCAAATTGACCGAAGTAGACCGAATTGATGAAGTGGACCGAAATAGACCGAAATGGACCGAACGCCGATCTGTTATTAGCATAGCCAAGATTGTGTTTTGATATAAAATCAAATTCTTCCTTCCAAAATAATCAATTATTAATTCAAACAAAATCAAACCAACCAAAACTATAAGAGCGAAAGAGATATACTATTTGTAATGGGGAACTAAAAAATACAACACCAAAATGTATAAATCCAAAATAGAGTTATTAAAAATCACAATGATTCGTCAATATAAAGTAGAGTTGTAAGAAAGAATATAAGAGAGAGAGAGAGAGAGAGAGAGAGAGAGAGAGTTATAGAAAATAATATGAGAAGAAAAAACTAAAAATTAAAAAATATTGTAATAAACACCAAATTATCTAAGTCATGTTAGGTTATGTAATAAAATAACATTATATTCTTTTATACTATCTTTATATATAATGCAATAGGATAAGATCTTTGAAATTAAAGAGAAAAAAAAAATCAACTTAAAAACAAAACTTAATCACATCAACCCAAAGTAAAGTTCCAAATAATAAATAAATAAATAAAAATCATCAATCTAAAGTAGAGATACAAGAAAAAAAATCCACCAAAAAATGAAAAAAAAAATTTATATATATATATATATATAGAGAGAGAGAGAGAGAGAGAGAGAGAGAGAGAGAGAGAGAACCTTTTATGTGTGGAAAAAAGATGCATAGAATGAAATGGAGAATTGTAAATTCATAGTAAGAGAAAGGGAATTAGAAAAGGCAAAAATAAAGGAAGATAAAGGGATACAGGGAAAGTGATATTAAGAATTAAGATAGATAATAGTAGGGAGATGAAAAGGTAAAAGGGAGGGGGAAAGTTGGAGATAGTATAACATAAGGTTGGAAAATTAATAAGAAAAAAGAGAGTTAAAAAAGAGAGAGAGAATGTTGGAAATTGGTGGATGATGTGACCGCTGATATGGTTCAATATGAGCGTAGTAACAATAAATGCTACGTTTCAATTTTTAATTTTAATTTTTTTTTTTTTTTTGAAACTGGAATCAATTCATTCATTAAAGAGAAATATGACAAGAATCAGAGTACAAAGCATCTTTGGCCGGAGGTGGGTCTTCCTCCAACCAGACCATTTCACCCTCTATCAACCCAGCATACTTAGCAAGTGAGTGTGCCACAGTATTGGTTGTCCTCCTCACATGGTTAACATGAAAACTTCTAAAGCCCCTCCCCATACATTTGATATCATCATGCACAAACCCAAGCCTAGCTCTATTAATACCTGCTGAGGAAATTGAGTTCATAACAGAAATTTTATCTCCTTCAAGTGTGACATCCTTGAATCCCAAATCCATAGCAACTTCCACTGCCTTCCTACAAGCCAAAGCTTCTACCTCCTTGCTATTCTAAACTGATGGCCCTCTTGCTGAAACAGTAGCCATAGTCTCTCCCTTTTCATTGTGAATCACAACCCCAAACCCTGAAGCATTCTTCCTTGGGAATATTGTTGCATCGACATTTATTTTATAGTTCAGCCCTATAGGTGGCTTCCATCTCTCTAGCTGTTGCACCGATGAAGATGGCAGTGGAACAGAGAGATGAGATTGAGCATCACGGTAATCATGCAGCATTGTTTCAACTTTTTGAACCAGCACAGATGGATCCTGAATTGTACCTCTATGCAAAATAGAATTCCTTTGATTCCACAAAACCCAGCACTGAACTAAAAACAGCTCCATATCTTCCTCAGCTAACCAATCTACTAACCACTCAAATAACTTCCCCATATCACCCATTAACGTGGGACACTTTTGCAAATTGATCCTACTTCTAGCCCAAACATCCTGGGCTACACCACACTCCCACATCACATGTATTACTGATTCCACCTCTTGCTTGTATGCCTCACACCCCCTATCCTCCATAACCTTTCGGTGAAATAGGTTCTCCCTTGTAGGCAAAATATTTTGACACATTCTCCACCCAAATGCTTTTATGTTATTCGGCACCTTATACTTCCATAATTTTGGCCATACCATCTCACCCTTCTTCAAACCCGATCCTTCAAGTCCTCCATTCTCCTGTTGTTGCAAGCCACAAGCTATATAATATCCCGATCGCATTGAATAATATCTGTTTTTGGTATAAAGCCACATCAAGGTATCCTGCACCTGCCTTCTACTCAATGGAATTCGTAAAATAGCCTCTATGTCATCTCGGTGAAAATTGGCAGCAATAAGTTCCCTGTTCCAGTTATGAGTACTCCAATCTATAAGATTTGCAACTCGCCACTCCCATTCCTCATCAAGTGGTGGGTGCAAAACCTTATTCGTTGGATAGTTCGGGATCCACCTATCCTTAACCACCCTTATGCTAGCTCCATTTCCCACCCTCCAACAACAACCCTTCTATAAAATTGGTTGCACTGCTATCAAGCTTTTCCATACATATGAATTGTTAGGAACATCAGTAGCCTCCAAGAATGTACTTCTAGGAAAATATCTAGCTTTAAAGCATTCATATAACAAAGAACCATTCTCTTACAATAACCTCCACCCTTGTTTTGCCAGCATAGCTAGATTGAAGCACCTTATGTCCCGAAAACCCATGCCACCTTCCTTTTTTGACTGAGATAGGGCCTTCCAACTTTTCCAATGTATTTTTCTTTCACTACACACCTGTCCCCACCAAAATCTAGTACACATTGCACTTAAATCATCACAAAGCTTCTTAGGCAACTGAAATACTCCCATAGTATATGCAAGTATTGATTGTGCAACTGCTTTAATAAGAACCTCCTTGCCTACTCTTGATAACAATTGGCCCTTCCAACCTTGAATTTTCTTCCAAACTCTATCCTTAAGATAGGAAAAAGCTTGATTTTTAGATTTGCCAATCAAAGTAGGAAGCCCAAGGTATGACTCAAACCGGTCCACCTCTCTAATGCCCAGTGCTGCTTTAATTCTCTCCTTCTGACCCACATCAGTATTACTACTGAAGAAGATAGAAAACTTTTCAAAATTAATGCATTGACCTGAGAATGTTACATAAACCTGTAACATATCAGAAATAGCTTGGACTTCCTTCTGGTTAGCATGACAAAATAATAACGAATCATCAGCAAACAAAAGATGGCTCATTGTAGGAGCTCTCCTACAAATAGACACCCCATGAATATGCCCCTCCCTTTCAGCCTTTGTAAGTAATGAGTAAAACCCTTCTACACAAATTAGAAACAAGTAAGTGACAAAGGATCACCCTACTGGAGTCCTCTAGATGGTGTAATACTACCATAGGCTCTCCCATTAATTTGCATTGAAAAAGATGGGGTCATTACACAAGTCATGACTCTATCCACCCAAACATCAGGAAGACCCAGTCTAACCATCATACCCTTCAAAAAATCCCACTCTGCTCTATCATATGCCTTACTAACATCCAATTTCAGGGCCATAGAACCCCTTTTTCTAGTCCTTTTACAATGCATGGAATACAACGATTCATATGCAACCAAAATATTATCAGTGATCAAACGACTAGGAACAAGAGCACTCTGAGTAGGTGATATGAGTTAAGGCAAAATAATTTTTAATCTGTTTGCCAACACCCTAGAAATAATTTTATAGACGACATTACATAAACTAATGGGCCTATAATTAGACATCTTTTCAGGTGACTTGACCTTTGGAATCAGAACAATGTGTGTATAATTAATATCAGATGGCATGGTACCAAAATGCATAAAATCTAATACAGCAGCAACCACATCAGTACCCACAATATGCCAAAATTTTTGGTAAAAGAGAGCATTCATACCATCCGGTCCAAGAGCCTTTGTTGGTCCCATCTGGAACAACACTGCTTTTATCTCCTCTGCTGTATAATCTCTGAACAACTCCTCTAACATCTCCAGAGTAACTCTATGGTTTACTGTATTAAGACAGTCATCCATCTGCCCACTCCCCTCTTTACCCCTCTGAATTAAACAATGTCTCAAAATAATTAGTTGCCACATTTGCAATATCTTCAATTTCTTCCACCCATTGTTGCTGATTATTGTGAAGGCCATGGATAAAATTTCCTCTTTGCCGTTGAGTGGCCTTTGAATGAAAAAATTCTGAATTCTTGTCACCATATTTCAACCATGATACTCTTGATCGTTGGTGCCAAAAAAATTTCTTGCTTAAGGAGAAGACCATCCAATTTTTTGCTTGCCTCCAAGAATTCAACTTTGCTTCTTCTGTTTGATCACCATAAAGTAATTCCTCCACCCTTTTTTGCAACTTTTTAAATTCCTCAGTCCAAGGTTGCGTCTTTGATGAGCCCCAAGCATTCAAACTAGCCCCACATTCTTTTATTTTTTCTTTAATAGTCACTAAAGCTGACTCCAGCCTCCCTCCACCAACCTATGCCTCCTCCACAACCTTCTCACATTCATCTAACATTAACCATTTCTCCTCAAATTTAAAGCTAAGTGCACCCTTACCCCTTAACACCTTATTCATTTTTGTTTGCATAAGCAAAGGAAGATGATCCGAAGCATGTGTTCCAAGATGAGTTACCAAGCAATCCAAAAATTTGCTTTTCCATTCTATGTTGGCCACTGCTCAATCTAAATGCAGCCTAATATTCACATCCCCCGGTCTCCTATTTGTCCATGTAAAAGGAAAACCACAATACCCTAAGTTAGCCAAGCCATTCTCCTCCAAAGCACACCCAAATTCCTCCATTTTCCTAGCCGACAATGGACATGCACTCTGTTTTTCTACTACATAAAGAATGGAATTGAAATCACCTATACAACACCAAGGGCCTTTTGCAAACATAGCCAAGTGAGAAAGCAAAACTCATGACTTGCTCTTATGATCAAATTCAGGCCATCCATAAAACCCCGTTAAAAACCACTCAAAACCATCATCCTCCTTGACTCTGACCATGAAAGTTCAATTAGTGTATAAAACACTATGAATGTTTAGACCCCCAATTAACAAATTACCAATTCAAGCTTAATATCAAACAATTAATGTGCGGAATATGAACATAAGCTTAATACAGAATTGATAAACAATCTAAACCAAATAAAATCACATCCACAGCAGAAATTAAATGGCAAAGATTAAGGGAAGAGAGATGCAAACACAAGGACAACACAACGATGTATTATTGAAGAGGAAACCGAAGCCCTCGGCGTAAAACCTCTCGCCGCCCTCCAAGCGGTAAATAATCCACTAAAGAATGTAGTTGGGATATATGAACAGCAGAAGACCCTCTAAGCCTAATTTACCCAGTGTACCTAAGCCCTCCAAGCTCCTACTCCAACGAGGTTACGCCGAACCTATTTCTTCTTTAGCTTATCGGATTCTGTTACTTGACCATAGCATCAACCAATATGAAATTGGTCCCTTCTTAACTACTTCCCAAAGCACCAAACAACCTTCTCACAGATATGGGTATGGTGAGAAAAGGTTTTGGTAATGTACCTCTCAAGGATGTAACAATGGAGAGGAAAAGAGTAGAGGAATTTGAAGAGTCTCTATGTGAAGATTGTGGATGAGTCAATCTTGTTTTTCTCTAAGGTTTCTCTCTCAAAATTCTCTCTGGAAGCTCTCCACATTTCGTGGGTATAAGGTCTATATATAGTGGGGTGAGAAAGGAATGCGAAGAGTCAGTTTTTCCTAAACAGGGTGATTTGGCGACTTGGCCTCGCGACTGGATTGAGTCGCTAGTTCAAGTCGCAAGCTAACAACCTGGCTAGCCTGGGACTTTTGTCCTGTAGTGCAACAACTGGCATGACGCTTCAACTTCTGGCATGCTTGGCACGTGTGCAACTTCTGGCGGCTTGCAAGCCACGAGCCACCCACAAGATCCAATCGCGAGTTCCTACTTCTTTGCACAATCTTGAGCATTTCTTCACATTCTCTTACACACTACCCTTACATGATTCCCACCTAAATACAAGGTTACTAATTGCTAAAATACAAGCAAATTTGGCACGGAATAAAGCTAACAAGATGGTTGATAAAATTCAACCTTACAGACCAAAATATGATGCTTAGAATAATTTATCAAATCCAATTGAATATCCTGCTTCCAAAGCAAAGCCAATCCATCTCCTGCATTTGGTTTCTTCACAAACAACTTATTCTTAAAAGGTAAATCCCTATAAAAATCATTAAAACCATCCTCATCTAAACGTGTTTCCATAAGAAAACACACGTCGGGAACTTGATCCTTCACAAATTTGAGAAGGCTATGACCTATCCAAGGGTTCCCAAGCCTTTGGCAGTTCCAACTTAATAGCCTTATTGTGATTGGTGGGGGCGATTCGACACCCCGGTCGCTGTAGTGTTTTGTGATTGCTGCACCTCAGTCTTCTCCTTTTTCTGCCTCTATTCTGCATGTTCTTTTCCTTCATCATCCTCTTTCTGGTCCGTATCTCTTTTACCCAATACAGTAACCTGTTTTTGATCACTATCACTTAGCCCACAAACCATCCTTGCTAACCTCTTCCACGTGGGCTTATTTTTAATTTCAGGAAGCCCAACCAAAGCCTGACCCTCCACCTGTTTTGTCTCCTTAACCAGCCCAATACCCTCTTCAAGTGATTCTGTTCTTGCCACATTATCCTTGTTTAAATTTGAAACCAGAGAGATATTAGTAGCTAGCACCAAATCTTTAATTTCCATATCCAGCCTCATATCTCCTTCTTTTTCGACGCCAACATCATCTAATCCCGAGATAGGTCCTGCATTCACAGAATAACTCTGCACACGTAACTCTCCTTTCCCCGTATCGTGTGTTAGGGTAATTGTCTGCTTTTCTTGCTCCATTGCCGCCGCCACCATACCCACCTCAGCATCTACACTATTCTCTCCACTTTGTTCCTCCATAGCAGCCCGTTTTAGCTCAAGTTCTCTCTTAGGTGGTGATCGAGGACGCCTACCACTCGCCTTCAACCATTCACCGTACTGATAGACTACCTCTCCAGTTTTAGTACATGCAAAGTAAGATGCACAATGCTTCAAATCATGGCCTAACATACTGCAGACGTGACAGTGCATTGGCAATCTCTCATATCTAAACTTTACCCAAACTCTCTATCCACCCAAGTCTAACAAATAACCTCCTCACCACAACGGTTTCTCTAAGGGAATGGCAACCTTAACTCTTATAAAGAGGTTTTGCACAATATGCCCTCGTCGTCGCTCAACTTCAACAACCCTTCTTAATCTCTGCCCCACCTCCTCCGCGACTTGTGAGCACACCATATCAAACGGTGCATCCTATATCTGTATCCATATAGGCAAGGAGTCAAAGCGCACATTCTTCACCGTCATCCCTGCTTCCCAATGACATAATAACAAAACTTGATTATCAAACACCCACAAACCCTATTTCAAAATCTGTTCCATATCAAACTCTGTTTGGAACTTGAATTCTAACAGATTTGATCCCACTTCGCTGACTACCATGCTATCTTCCAGCCCCCACACTCTCATCAACATACTCAGCGTTGCCCTCTTGTTAAATGGTTTACATGTAAGAAACTTCCCTATCAGGCTTTGAGTGCAGCTCTCAATTTCCTTACGTCTACCTTCCTCCGATATTGGTATTACTTCCTCTTCCTCCGCCGTTAACTTCATATTCACAAGCCCATGAATCACATCATCTGCCATCCTAACCAGTAAAAACACGAAGAAATAAATTGAACAGAAAACTCAAGCCCCTAGAAACCCTAAGGGAAATAGACCTCGTATGCATGAGGTCTATATGTATTCAACTCACTGCTCTCACATGCAAAAGATTCAGTTCTTTCTCAAATGATGGCATTTTGTGGTGATATGCATTTCACCTTATTGTTATCCTCACCTCAACATTTTAAGAATTAGGCCAACTACTTACCTGCAAAGACACTTCATCAATTGGTAAGCAGTAAGAAGGCAAAGGTTTCAAATTTTGTACAATGTAGTGGACAAAACATAGCATTGCTGCACATCCTGATGTCAAGATATTTTGAAAGGGCATCTTATAAGTAATAAGTTTAGACCTCAAAGAATGAGAATATCATAGATTAGAATTCTAGTGACTAAAGCAATTACACTAATATCAAATCAAATATGGTTAGTTTTTATGCTAGAGTCCATCTTCAACAGGAGAAGTGGGCTTATTTTATTAGAAATATCTTCTCCTCTGAAGGAACCCACAAGTGGTTTGTAACAACCTCACCCCACCTGTGTAGATGGTATCAGAGCCATGTCCTAGCTAGAAGTGTGGGCCCCACACGCGAGGACGTGTGTGCCCGTAAGGGGGGTGGATTGTAGTGACCCAAAAAGGGGGGTCTTGCATTCCATGGAATCCCACATCGCCTAGGGAAGCACATGGGAATGTGTTTATAAGGAATGACCTCCCTTCAATGTGTAGAGGCCTTTTCCCCACTGCTGTGTGCTTTGGGGGAGAATAAAACAGTGAGGGGTATGAGGCCCTAAAGTGGACAATATTTACACAGGTGGAGTGGGGTCGTTACTTGGTTAAAGCCTTAAATCAGATGTGCATCCTTCCAAGTGTTCCTTGTTCTGGTTGGTGGAATTCACTAACGAACACTTGCCCAGTTGAACCATTTACTTTAATACCACTTGTTGGGAGAGATTGAGGGGTTAATATAACATAGGGACATCATTTGACACAAAAGCTTAGGCCTATTAACCACTCACTCTCGTCATTAGTATCTTATGTGGGACTTCAACACTTAACTAACCACGCCACTCACATGTGAATATACCAATAGTGTAAATTCTCCATTCATCAACTTATAATCATGTTCAAATGTCATAGCCAACTATTAGCCAACTATCAAACTAGGCATACAGCTTACCTATAACCAGCTAATTCTTTAATTTGAGCAGTTAGTCACAATTCCAAGATCTAAATAACCCTACATGAAAAACACCAAACTGCAAGATAGACGACATTTCCTGCAACAGGCATTAGACATTAATATAATTTGGTAAACCAGCAACCTTCCATTTTTACAAGTATTTAAAGTCTCAAGCTAAAATGTAGGAAGGAAAGATCAATTCGCTTTAATGAAAATAGTTGATTAAACTTAAACACAAAATAGTATCACCAAATGAGCATTTGGTCTAGTGGTATGATTCTCGCTTTGGGTGCGAGAGGTCCCAAGTTCGATTCTCGGAATGCCCCATTCATTTAATTCTCTTTACAATGTTTTTCTGTTAAGATTTTAATATTGCTGAGAAATAATCTCAGCAAAGTCAAGTCAATAACTACAAACTTAGGTTTCAATAGATCCAAATATATCTTAGATCTGACAAGACTATTCCATTAGGTAATACTTATAAAAAAAGAAAAGAATAAAGTAATAAATAAGGTTTCAGACAATGCTGAATCAAGGAAGGGGAGCTACTAGCTAGGAAACATTTACCTCCAGAGGTTGTGTATTCAATTCACTGCCACATATACAAAAGTTTTAGTTCATTCTCAGATAATGACAAAACATAGCATTGCTGCACATCCTGATGTAAAGGTATTGGAAAGGGCACGTTATAAGTTATATAAATTTAGACTTCAGAGAATGAGAATATCATTGACTAAAATTCTACTGGCTGCAGCAACTGCATTGATACCAAATCAAATATGGTTAGTTTTTATGCTAGAACCCAATTTTCATCTTATTTTGTTTCCCTACAGGAGAATTGTAGTTGTTACTAGTAAGAGATATTATGGTCTAAAGGAGCCCGAAGTACAGTAGTCCTAGATTAGTCTAGGATTTACCTAGCTTTTCAATGAAAAGAGAGAGAGAGAAGTCAAATAAAGAGAGCTCAAGTAGTAATTGACATTAGGGGTACTTAGCAAAGAAACAATAATTGACATAGGTAACCGGTAACATAAACATGTGCCAGAGACAACTAACCTCAAATACATTGATTTCTGAATTAGTCAATTACAGCTCATGGGTGAAGAATATAATATGATAATTCTACATCATAGAGATTATGTCCATCTATGAAGAATATAATATGATAATTCTAGATCATAGAGATTATGTCCATCTATGACAAATCATACATTAAACTACTTAATAGAATTAAATGATCAAATGGTAGGGCATTTGGTCTAGTGGTATGATTCTCGCTTAGGGTGCGAGAGGTCCCGAGTTCAATTCTCGGAATGCCCCATATTTTTGAACTTGATTTTAAATTACAAAATTTTCCATTTGGAATGCCCCCATCTTATAACCTGATTCTAAAATCAACTTAACCACACTTTATTCCATTTATCCTTAAAGAAGTATAGAACCATGGGATAGGAGAATATTACATAGGATCCTTGATTTTTGATTACTCAGTCAGCTGGAGTGAACTAAATTACTAACAATTTGGGATTTACCCCAAAAAAAAAAAAAATTGTATAAAATAAAAATGGATAGCTCCTAAATTAGGAGTGAACTTAGCCATGCAATGCAGTCAAAGGATAGCCAGCTAGACTACACAAAACGAGGACATAGCTTTCACAAATAAATATTCAACAGAATCAGTAAATTATTATGAAAACTATTAGTATTACCAAGTAATCAAAATTTTTAGGGATTTTCAGCTGCTTAAAAAGGCAGAGATTAAAGGTCAGAAAGAGAAAAAAAAATTGATTTTATGCAGTAGTTAGATTACATTAGGAAAATGCTTGGTTCAATTAAGATATCACCTCCACTTGAACGCAGATTGTAATTGCAAAATCTTCGAGACATATGGCGTCTGCATTAATGAGTAATCTAATAGGTAATAAGTTTAATCTTCAACGAATGAGAATATGATAGATTAAAATTCTAGTGACTGATGCAACTACGCTGATATCAAATCAAATATGGTTAGTTTTTATGCTAGACTCCATCTTCAGCAGGAGAAGTGGGGCTTACTTTATCATAAATATTTTAGATCCGATAGATCCAAATCCATCCAAATATATCTTAGATCTGACACTACATTTGGTGAATGAATGCATCATTCATTGTTCCTTATCTTTGTGTTCTATTGGAGTTGGATTCACATATACAAGAAAATGCTCCTTTAGCAATTCAATGGATTTCAAATTTTCAACGTTTGGTTTTAATTCGTAAATGAATAATTAAACTATGTTGGGAGTCAAACTAACAAACATCAAATGGATATGATGAATGTGGTTAGGTACTTAGATGAAGTTGAACTACTAGACACTCGATCTAGTGGTATGTATGATTTATGCTTCAACAATGAGAGGTCCTAAGGAGTTCAATTCTTAAAATGTTCAGTTTCTAATCTGTCACTTTAAATATCAGTGCCAACTATCAAAGTAGGCTTACTATAGCCAGCTTATAACCTCTTTAGCTTGAACTGTTAGTCACAATTCCGAGATTAAAGACCCTACCTGAAAACACCAAACTGTGACATAGCTCAATTTTTCCTACATTTCCTGCCGCAACTGTTACACATTAGTATAAGTTGGTAATCTAGCAACCTTGCATTTTTACAATTCAAAGTCTCAACCTAGAAGGTAGGTTGGGGGGAAGATATCAACTTTAGTGAAAATGGTTAATTCAAACTTAAGCACAAATAACACCATCAAATGGGCATTTGGTCTAGTGGTATGATTCTCGCTTTGGGTGCGAGAGGTTCCGAGTTCGATTCTCGGAATGCCCCATTCATTAAATGTTGTCTACTAAAGTTTTGAAGTATTTCAGTTCAGTTTTTAATAATGCT
Organism: Quercus tomentella; assembly: GCA_028535165.1. Taxonomy (NCBI): domain Eukaryota; kingdom Viridiplantae; phylum Streptophyta; class Magnoliopsida; order Fagales; family Fagaceae; genus Quercus; species Quercus tomentella. Next base: position 25,953,888 of record JAPQVY010000111.1, on the reverse strand, counting down.
TAATGAATACAGAGCAAAGTCAGAGTTCGATTCTCGGAATGCCCCATTCATTAAATGTTGTCTACTAAAGTTTTGAAGTATTTCAGTTCAGTTTTTAATAATGCTTAATGTATACAGAGCAAAGTCAAGTCAACAACTGCAAAATTAGGTTTCAATAAAGCCAAATATATCTTAAATATTACAAGACTATTAAGTTATGAATGAAGTAATAAATTAGGCATCAGAAGATGCTGAATTAAGGAAGGGGAGCTAGGAAACAAACCCAAATTTATCATACTTTATTGCCTGAGGGGGTGATTTCCCACCGGAGGTTATGGAATGAATTCACTGCCTCCACATGCAAAAGATTTAGTTGTTTCTTGGATGATGGCATTTTGTGGTGATTGGCATATCTCCTGATTTTCCTCCTAACCTCAATATTCTAGAATCAGGCCAATCAATATCTATATATATATAATAGCAGAAGCTGAGAGAAAATGAGTCCCTAGAATTAAGGAGGTAATGACAAATAGAAAAAGTGTCTACCTAAAATTCAGACATGTATAACTTTAAAAAGCGATACATTACATTACATTGTTTGATAACGTTACAACACCATTTAAAAGCGATAAATTATAATGTTGGACTACATTAAAATACTATTTGGAGCCCTCTTGGTATAAAAGGAAGTAACCGCTAAAAAAAAGGAAAAAAAAAAAAAAAAAGAAATATCGCTTCACGGAGTAAGGAGAGAGAGATCGTGAGAAAAGAGAGACAGAAATAGAGAGACAGAGATAGAGAGAAGGGCCGCACCCAGACCAGATCTTCTGCCATCACCGTAAGTGAACCTTCCGTTTCCCCTATTCGGACACTTTCTTTTCGCTTCCTTTTCAATTTTCTTAACACTGATGCTTGCGATCCAGAGATAGAGAAGGAGGAAAAAAAAACCTTGCGATATAGAGATGAGAAGGAGATAGACATTGAGAGAACTACCACCGGTAAGTTTTTCTTTTTTTCTTTCTTTCTTAGATCTGGGTATGGGGATGAGATATGAATTAGTTTTGGGAAATTCGGTTGGATTGATTTTTATTTAGGTTTTTGGGTAACATTAGGTTTTGATTTGATTTTTTGAAATTTGGGGTTATATATGATTATGTTTGGAGAGGGCAAAAACAGAGAAATTGTGCCTCTTCATACACAATAAAACAAAGAAATTCCGCTAGTCAGACTACCGGAATCGTTACTGGTAAAGTTCTGATTATATTCCTATTTAAATACAATATCCTGCTTCTAGCCAAATTGTTTTTGTCTGCCACCGTCCATACACCAATCTTCCTCTCTCCAATTTATCCTATCTGACCCTCTTCAGAAATTTTAAATATTTACTATCCGACTATCACCAGATGCATTCAATGATGACAAGCCCTGGACTTCTCAACGAAGCATCAAAGATATTCAGTGACTCAATATTGTTTCACTAAGGTATTTTTGAATTTGATTTGTGTTTCAATTTATTTCCATTGTTACGTTTAAAACCTATGTCAATGCATGTAAAGAATTATACTTTAATTTGCACTTTATATATTTCCAACACACTACTCCAGCAGGAAGTGATGCAACCCAAATTGACATGGCTTAAATTGCATCGGGATTGAAAGCTTGAACAACCAAGGCTAGATTGAATGCAACCCCTGGCAGTGCCTCAAGATTGGGAGCAACACCATAAACGTTTTTTTTTTTTGGGTATTTAACTATCTTCTTCGTTTATACATTTTTGCTTTTGATAAAATTGTTGTCTAAGCTTTATTGCAAATTAGAGCGTTTTTTTGAAAATACACATTCTCCCTTCTATACTTACTGCTACATCATCCTCTGTTTTTCTTTATTTTTCTCCTCCGACCCCACCCAGGTTTAGATAACTTTCCTAAAGGCAAAAATAGTTTCACTTTCCATAGACGTGCACCATCTGTTTGATAAAAAGCTTCTAAATTATTTTCACGACCAACCAAAATTAATACCAAAACAAGGAATCTGATTTGTTTTTTATAAAGTAAATAGGATATATTCATGATGTAGAGCATTAGATCAATTAGATAAAAAAAATTAAATACAAATTTAAAGTTTGGGTACTATTGCAAATTTGCATAAGCATGTGCCAGAAGAAGTACATGGTGTTTTTTAAGTCTCTATTATGGTAAGTTTATCATTTTATCATAAAAAAATAGCAAAAGAAGTCACAGGACACAAATTTTTATGTTTCTTTATGTGTTTGGTATAATATGGGTGATTGAAATGGAATGTAGCATTTAAGTACCTGGAAAAAAAAGTGACATTTATACTATAAATACTATCGTGTTACAGACACTTACAGCCTACTTTGTTGGGTTCAAAATCGCAGCAAGGTATCATGTGCTTTCTTATGTTATAAAACATAAAAGCCATGAAAGAGTTGGGTTTTTGGCTTTACATTGTTCATGGAATAAGTTAATTAGTTATGTAGTTCCGTGTATTTGATACTTTTCAGTTTGTTTCTATCTTATCTCTTCTATTTGAAAATGATTTAGATCATGTAGTCTTTTAATTTGAGTAGGCTGACTCCATTTGTGGTTGCACATTATCATTATCTGGCCCACCAAGTGGATATGATGGTGGGCATGGTTTTGGTGGTCGAGGGGGGTTATGGTGGTGCTTCTGCTGAGGCCCCAGATGTGACAACTAAAGAACTAAGGGAGCTTTTTGGAGGCATTGGACAAGTAATATTCTACATCTATTCTTTTGAACTCCTTGCATTTAAGTTTTCTTAAAAAAAATTTAACATGGTTTTCATTCAGTTGTATTTGGTTACTAGGAAAATGTTGGAACAGAATAGAACTGAGGTTTTAAAAGTTTTTATGTTTTATTTTTTTGGTTTTATGGAATCAAGAAAGCAATATATTTTTCTGGGAAAACTAATTTTGATTGGCCTTTTATTTTTATTTTTTTGGTAACTTGAAAAATGGTTTTGGATTACTTTTGTTGAGCTTTTTATTTAATTTTCAAAACATCTGCAGCTTAAAATTTAGGGACACAAATTGGTTTTTCTGTTTCTTAAAAGTTTCTTTGAGTTTATGATTCTAATTTACTGTCAGTTGGCTTATGCTGTTGAGATATAGGAAGGAAAAGTTCTATTGTCTTGAAACTATTTTTTGATTTTGTGAGTAATTAGCAACCAAATAGCCCTACATTTACTTCCAAAGGAATTTATCGAAGAACAAAAAATTATGTTTTAAGAGTGATATATTTGAAGTGTTCTTCAACTGCTTCTTTTCCCTTTGAGAACCAAAACTTTTACTTGAAAATATATTGAAAAACCAAACAATTTTTACCTTGCTTGGCTTAAGTTTGTAATTTTTTAACAAACCTAACAACAAAGAGGGAGGGAAAGATTCAAGATATAGTTCTTTCTTCCTTCCTTCAACTTTCTCTATAATCAAGTGGTGTAGTGTTATTATTTCAGCAATTAAAATTTATTCTCCTTCACATCTAATCCCATTCTAGCTGTTATACAGGTCTCCATTCCCAGTGCATTGAGTTTGCTCTCAGTTATAGATGGCAAAGGCAAAACAAGAAGGCAGATCTTCTTTAACTTCATTCCATGAATCCTCTCCTGGATTAGGATCACCATACCTCTGGCTCAGATCGCCACGATCTGAGGAAGGAGGTTTGCAATTGATAGAACTTCTTGGAGAATGTGATAGCCATGTAACTGCCAAATGTCTTCATAGTGTTAATACCAGGCTTGAACATATTTCCTATCTTGCCTCTCCTAAAGGCACTGTAATTCAGCAAATTGCTTCATATTTCATTGAGGCATTTGCTAATAGGATGCTTAAAGGCTTTACTGGTCTCTTTTGCAGTAAAAACATGATGTGTTCCAGGAATCAAAATTTCGTTGGATGAAAGTTAAGTTCAAAACTAGCCCATCAGGGTAGCTGGGTTTTTATTTATTTATAAATTTGAGCTTACCAAGTAATATTTCTACAATCACTTGATAATTTTAGGCTATTTAGCAATAGGCGCTATCATTTGCCTAGCCAGTTGGCACAAAACCATCAATATAGATCATTAGATAGCTCATATTGCAATCTTTTCAATATAATTTATTTTTGTCTTACCAATCTATCAATCTGAGATTCTGAATTGATTTGTTTCAATTGCATTGGCATAGTCATTATATGTTTTTAACATGTGAGCTTTGCTTCAAATGATTGTATGAGAATAAAAGGAATAAAAGGAATTATTCATTGAAGAAACAAATGAAGAAGAATAATGCACTTGCAATAATGGTTTTGTAATATGAATATATATTATGAAACATTCATATACATGTAGGATAGTGCTATATATGTAGGAGAGTACACTTTCAAAGTCTCTTATTGAGTTAAAAGAGATTGCATTAAACGACACCATTGGGTTATTTTAGTTTTTTTTTAAAGGTGTAGGAGTGGTGGAAAAAGTAGGAGTAGAGATGGAGATGAAAGAGTATGAGTATGAGCAATTAGCTAAAACCCTTGAAATGTTTGGAAACAACATCGCATTTGCCTACAAGCATTATATCTTTCTTTTCTTTTTGTTTTTTGTTTTTTTTTTTTAAATATTAACATAAATTTGTTGATGTTGGGACTAGAGGATATTAGAGTTAGAGCAGTAAGACGCCAAGCTATAGGCCTAGAACTACTCTAAAGTGCTTATAGTCCATTGTAGTTTCATATACATTGCGCTCTTATAAAGTACTCACTACCATAATTACAGTATATGTAGGATGGTACAATGATGGTTTTTTAATTTATAAAATGATCCTGCGCATTGCGCGGGTTAAACGCTAGTATATATAAAAGCAGAGACCTCAAACGAGAGAGCATGAGATTCTGCCATGTGGCGCATTCCATGAAGAGAATTGAGATACCTTTAAGCCATATTAGAGATAAGAACAAATTTAAAAGTGGAGACTCTTTATTTCCTTTGGTTCAATGTTTCAAGACTAATTTTTGTTACATTTTGTATTCAATGTTTTAAGACTACTATTTATTTCATTTGGTTCAATGTTTCAAGACCTTCCATCTCTCACACACACAAAACAACTCTTTGCATTTCCATTCATCCTTTTCACTTTTACTCCTTTATATACACATGTCCATAGCCTTTCATATCATCCTATCTCAAATACACTTAGACAAAGAATGATGTCATTTAGCTTCGACCTTTCAATGACACCTACATAACTCCAATGTTGCAGTATCATTTGATTGTAACCCCTATGAGTAGGCTATGACCAAGGAAGGGGGTTTGCTTTTTTTATTCAGTGACAGTAGCTTACGATTTTGATGTTGAAGTCAGACATCGTAGATTTTGTGAAGGTTATGATTCACTTGGAGTCTTTGAGTGTTTGAGATTTTGGTTTGGGAAAGTTATAAATGTATTTTATTTTAGAACTAAAGAAAAAGAAACCTTCTAATTGATTATTTATGAAGTTAGCTTTTTTTCTTTTTTTTCTTTTTTTTTTTTTTTAATTTTTTGTTAGAATTCATAATTTGTAGGTTTCTTTGTATGTAGCCATAGTGGTAAAAACAAAATCGATGGTGACTTAAAAGTATTTTCGCTTTTTTTTAAAGGATACAGAAGCCCAACTAAAGTCAATTGAATTTTGATAAATGAATGTGTTTTTAGCAAATTTCTCTTTGTTTAGTCATGTTCTCTTTATGTTGATACTTACAAATGATTTCCTTAATTCCATTGAGATAATTAATTGGGTGTTTATGATCAAGGTCTCCATATTTGATTGTGAGAATAGAGTGATTGAGAAAGTGTTTGGTAGGTTGCTTAAATTTATGTAATTTTAGGATATAAAAGTATTTTATATTTTAAATTCTTATTTGTAGATTTCAAAAACATTTAATCAGTTTGAAAAATAAAATCTACTTTTAACGGTAAATATTATAATATATTATAATCTTACAATGTTATACAATTTTTAAAAATAAATTATGGATTAAAAAAATCAAGTTTCAAAGTATTTAACAATATTGTGGGTAAATATAAATATTATACAACAAAATGAGTATTAAGTATTATATGTAGACTTTAATATATATAAAAATGATTTCAAATGAAATTGTAAAGTAGTCCGTGCATCGCGCAGGATATCATCTAGTTACTAATAAAAGTGAATCACTCACCTGTCAAGACACTCATCAATAGGTAAGCAGCTGCCAATGGTTCCAAATTTTGTACAATCTAATGGACAGAAGATAGCTTTGCTGCACATCTTGATGTAAAGGTATTTGGTAAGGGCATCTTAAAAGTTATAATTTAGTGACGCAGGACAACTAGAACAAAACTAAAAAAACGGAAAAATAAAAGATATGACCTAGGAGTCAGCACCTAGGCCTTGTTTGGAGTCAGCACCAAGCGGAAAAATCACTAGGAGTCAGCACTTAGGGTAGACCTGGAGTCAGCACCAGACCAAAGAAAGACCAAACGGCCATTGTTTTCATTCATCAAAATATCAACCAACTCCTCAAGAGGTACAATAGATTGCTTATAAAGGATTGCTAAACCCTAGTTCTAATTGGCTAGGAAACCGTAATTGCCTTATTACAAAAATAACCTTGCTTCTAAATTAGAATACTAATAGCCCAATAAACTAATAGGACCTAAAACATAAAAATACAATTGATTTGCAAACATAAATAATACTAAATAATAATCTTATTGCGTCTCCCGCATCATTCTCCTTTGGTTGGAGAAAACTTGACCTCGAGTTCTAAAGCATTGAAGGATTAGGATGCTGACAAGTAACACTTGCTTCAAGTCTGGAATCACCCTAGGGAGCATAGAGAAAAGAAAAACCTTGAATTCCACCATGTCAAACTCTTCTGGAAAACCTATCTAGGGTTTTTCTCTCTGAATGGCCTCCTTTATATTTGTGGGTAATGAGGGTATATATAGTATAGGTGAAGGGTAAGAAAGTCATACTTAAAAATCTTCCAAGCAGAGAGTCTCGCGGGTATCTCATGGGAAGACCTTACCCGCGAAATACTCGTGAAATTGACAACCTGGCACAACTTTTCAGCTTCCAGTCATGTGCTTCTCACATGCCCTTTTCGTGGGAACCCTTTTCGCGAACTTCTTGCGAGCTAGTCGCGAAATGTACTGATCTTCATTTCATGCTTGATTCTTCACCAACTTAATACTAAACCCAATACAATAAAATCCCACAAAACACAAGAAACAAAATTAAAGAAATTACAACACTTTTTGTCATGGAATAAAGCTAACATAAAACATAATTGTAAATCACAACTTTACAATCTCCCCCTTTGGTTTTTTTGTGACAAAACACCCTATAACAGACTCTAAACTTAAACATGAGTTTGGAAACAATGGCAAAACTCACTCACACCTAAATCTAGAAGCTGTGATGAACTTGGAACATATATACCTGTAACCTGAAACACTTGCACAAAACACATTAGACCCTCAAGGTAAAGCAAGTAATAAAAGGACAAGTATGAAAGTTCAATTAGTGTAAAAACACCCTTAAACGTTTAGACTCCCAATTTACAAATTACCAATTCAAGCTTAATATCAAACAATTTATGTGCGGAATATGAACATAAACTTAATACTGAATTGACAAACAATCTAAACCAAATAATATCACATCCACAGCAGAAATTAAATGGTAAAGATAAAGGGAAGAGAGATGCAAACACAAGGACAACACGCGATGTGTTATCGAAGAGGAAACCGAAGACCTCGGCGTAAAATCTTTCCGCCGCCCTCCAAGCGGTAAACAATCCACTAGAAAATGTAGTTGGGATACATGAACAGCAATAGACCCTCCAAGCCTAATCTACCCAGTGTACCTAAGCTCTCCAAGCTTCTTGCTCCAACGAGGTTGCGCCGAACCTATTTCTTTTCTAGCTTCCCGGATTCCGCTACTTGACTATAGCATCAACCAATGTAAATTGGTTCCTTCTTAACTGCTTCCCAGAACACCAAACAGCCCTCTCACAGTAATGGATATGGTGAGAAAAGGTTTTGGTAAAAGGCCTCTCAAGGATTTAATAATGGAGAGGAAGAGAGTTGAGGAATTTGAAGAGTCTCTTATGTAAAGATTGTGGATGAATCAATCTTGTTTTACTCTAGGGTTTCTCTCTCAAAATTCTCTCTGGAAGCTCTCATTCTTTCGTGGGTATAAGGGGTATTTATACTAGGGTGAGAATGGAATGTGAAGAGTCAGGATTTTCAAAACAGGGCTAGCTCGCGGCTTGACTGAGTTACGAGATCCAGCCGCGAGATAATAGAACGGCCAGTTATCCTATTTTGTCCTATAGTGCTCCAACTAGCATGACGCTTCAACTTCTGGCATGCCTGGCACGTGTGCATCTTCTGGCGGCTTGCAGCCGCGAGTCACCTGAGAGATCTAGCCGCGAGTCTTTGTTTTCTTGCACACTCTTGAGCATTTCAACATTCTATCTCACTCACTACCCTTACAACAATCTCACCTAAATACAGGGTTACTAATGCTGAAATACAAGCAAATTTGGCACGGAATAAAGCCAACAAGATGGTTGATTAAATTCAACCTTACAAAGTATAATGTAACAAGTAAAATGCGATCAAGTAAACATGTTGTGAAACATATGAGCAATTTGATCAAACACATGGTAGTCATATGGAAATGACCACAATGATCATATATTGGTATGATTCTCGCTTTGGGTGCGAGAGGTCCCGAGTTCGATTTTTGGAATGCCCCATTCACTTAATTTTCTTTACAATGTTTATCTGTTCAGATTTTAATATTTCTGAGAAATATACTGAGCAAAGTCAAGTCAATAACTACAAACTTAGGTTTCAATATATCCAAATATATCTTAGTTCTGACAAGACAATTCATTAATGAATAAAGTAATACTTTTAAAAATATATATATAAAGTAATAAATAAGTTTTCAGAAAATGCTGAATCAAGGAAGGGGAGCTAGTAGCTAGGAAACATTTACCTCCAGAGGTTGTGTATTCAACTCACTGCCACACATGCAAAAGTTTTAGTTCATTCTCAGATAATGACAAAACATAGCATTGCTGCACATCCTTATGTAAAGGTATAGGAAAGGGCATGTTATAAGTTATAGAAGTTTAGACTTCAGAGAACGAGAATATCATAGACTAAAATTCTAGTGGCTGCAGCCTGCAGCAACTGCATTGATACCAAATCAAATATGGCTAGTTTTTATGCTAGAACCAAATTTTCATCTTACTTTGTTTCCCTAAAGGAGAATTGTAGTTGTTACTAGTAAGAGATATTATGGTCTAAAGGAACCCAAACCTATTGTAAGCTTTTGTACTTGTAGAACAAGTACAGTGGTCCTAGATTAGTCTAGGATTTACCTAGCTTTCTATGAAGAAAGAGAGAGAGAAGTCGAATAAAGAGAGATCAAGTAGTTAATTGACATAAGGGGTACTTAGCAAAGAAAAAATAATTCACATAGGGTAACATAAACATATGCCAGAGAGGACTAAACTCATATACCTTGATATCTGAATTCGTCAGTTACAGCTCATGGCCTCACGGGTGAAGGATATAATATGATAATTTAACATTGTAGAGATTAAGTCTATCTATGACAAATAATAAATAAAAATTACTTAATAAAAATAAATGAACAAATAGTAGGGCTTTTGGTCTAGTGGTATGATTCTCGCTTAGGGTGCGAGAGGTCCCGAGTTCAATTCTCGGAATGCCCCACATTTTTTAACTTCATTTTAAATTACAAAAGTTTTTATTTGGAATGCCTCCACATTTACAAATTATGTTGTTTACCAAAGTTTTGAAGTATTTCAGTTCAGTTTTTAATAATGCTTAAAATATACAGAGCAAAGTCAAGTCAAGAACTGCAAGATGAAGATTCAATAAAGCCAAATATATCTTAAATATGACAAGACTCTTCATTTATGAATGAAGTAATAAATTTGGCATTAGAAGATGCTGAATTAAGGAAGGGGAGCTAGGAAAAAAACCCAAGTTTATCATACTTTATTACTTGAGGGGGTAATATGCCACCAGAGGTTATGTAATGAAATCACTGCCTCCACATGCAAAAGATTCAGTTGTTTCTTGGATGATGACATTTTGTGGTGATTGGCATATCACCTGATTTTCCTCCTAACCTCAATATTCTAGAATTTGGCCAATCTCTAACAAAAATCAATCACTCACCTGTCAAGACACTTCATCAATAGGTAAGCAGCTAGAAGCCAACGGTTCCAAATTTTGTACATTCTAACAGACAGATGATAGCTTTGCTACGCATCTTGATGTAAAGGTAATTGGAAACGGCATCTTAAAAGTTATAAGTTTAGACTTCATACTTCCCCCCCAAAAAAAAAAAAAATTAGACATCAGAAGATTTCTTTTTATTTTTTATTTTTACTGTTCAAAGATAAAATGGTTATGTTATTAAGTGGATACAGACTCTCTATGGGAAACAACATAGACATAGTGGTTGTCCAACGAAATACTCCACATAATAAAATATTGCCTTGGGCAAGTCACATATTGCGCGTTACCACTTGCTTTATTATTTGTTGTATTATTTTAGAAATTCAATTTATGCTATGCTTGCTTTATTGAACTCATTTCATATCACGGTTCAAGCATTAAAAATAAAAATGAGTGCGCTTTACTAATCCTTTTCGAAATCAAAAGAGGTTCCCCATGGAACCGAACCCCCGGATCATCTGTCAACTACTCAATCAATTATTTATTTGGAATGCTAAAAAAAAATTATGTGATTCTCGTTTATTAATATATGCCTATACTTTTTTTACTTCATCAATTTGATTCTTTCGGTGGATACCAGGATTCTCATATTGAAAAGAATCATAAATTCTTGGAATTAGAACCGTAAGAGTAAGAGTTGCCCTTCTATTTTTTTATATTGATAATTGCAATCAACACAAATTAAAATATCATAGATTAAAATTCTAGTGACTGCAGCAACAGTACTGATGCCAATTCAAATATAATAAGTTTTTATGGATGCCGAAAATGAATTATCAGCTTTTAGAACCCTATCAAGCTGCAAAGATGGTTCAAGCCATACTCTTGTGTTTGAATTCAGGCATAACACATTGGGGAGATTCCAATTAAGGGGATAATATATATATATATATATATAAAAGCATAAGTCATTTAACCACTCACTCTTCTCATTAGTATCCCATTTGGGACTTTAAGATTTAACTAACCACAAAACTCACACGTGAATATGCCAACAGGGCAATATTCTTCATTCATCATGTTTAAATGTCATAGCCAACTATCAAATCAGGCTTACAGCTTAATATAACCAGCAAATTTCTTTAATTCTAGTTGTTAGTCATAATTCTGAGATTTAAAGAATCCTTCATGAAAACACCAAACTGTAAGATAGCTCAATTTTACCAACATTTCCTGCAGCAAGCATTAGAAAATAGTATAATTGGTAACCCATCAACCTTCCATTTTTACTAGTCTTTTAAGTCTCGGGCTACAAGCTAGGGGGAGGAAAGATCAATTGACTTCAATGAAAATGGTTGAGTAAACTTAAAACACAAAATAGTAACACCAAATGGGCATTTGGTCTAGTGGTATGATTCTCGCTTTGGGTGCGAGAGGTCCCGAGTTCGATTCTCGGAATGCCCCGCCCCACTCATTAAATGTTTTCAAGTTCAAATTTTAATATTGCTGAAAAATAAACTGAGCAAAGTCAAGTCAAAAACTGCAAACATAGGTTTCAGTAGATCCAAATATATCTTAGATCTGACAAGACTATTCATTAATGAATAAAGTAATAATAAGGTTACAGAGGATGCTGAATCAAGGAAGGGGAGCTACTAGCTAGGAAACAAACCCAAATTTGTTATCCTTTATTACCTGTGAGGAACATTTACCACCAGAGGTTGTGAATTCAACTCACTGCCCCACATGCAAAAAGTTTTAGTTCTTTCTCAGATAATGGTATTTGGTGGTGATTGGCATATCACCTAATTGTCCCCCTCACTTCAAATGTTTCAAGAGTTAGGCCAATTTCAAGTTCAAATTTTAATATTGCTGAAAAATAAACTGAGCAAAGTCAAGTCAAAAACTGCAAACATAGATTTCAGTAGATCCGAATATATCTTAGATCTGACAAGACTATTTATTAATGAATAAAGTAATAATAAGGTTACAGAGGATGCTGAATCAAGGAAGGGGAGCTACTAGCTAGGAAACAAACCCAAATTTGTTATCCTTTATTACCTGTGAGGAACATTTACCACCAGAGGTTGTGAATTCAACTCACTGCCCCACATGCAAAAAGTTTTAGTACTTTCTCAGATAATGGTATTTGGTGGTGATTGGCATATCACCTAATTGTCCTCCTCACTTCAAATGTTTCAAGAGTTAGGCCAATTTCTCTTAACATAAACCAACTACATACCTGTAAAGACACTTCATCAATAGGTAAGCAGCAATAAGCCAAATTTTGTACAATGTACTGGACAAAAATAGCATTGCTGCACATCCTAATGTAAAGGACTAAAGGTATTTTGAAGGGGCATGTTACAAGTTTGGACTTCAGAGAATGAGAATATCATAGACTAAAATTCTAGTGACTGCAGCAACTGCATAGATACCAAATCAAATTTGGTTAGTTTTTATGTTAGACTCCATCTTAAGCTGGAGAAAACATTCGGTTGATTGGCACCAAAACAAAAGAACCCAATTTTCATCTTACTTTGTTTCCCTGCAGCCTACAGGGGAATTGTAGTTGTTACTAGTTAGAGATATTATGGTCTAAGGAGCCCAAACCTATTGTAATTTATTGTACTTGTACTGTAATCCTAGATCTAGTCTATGATTTACTTTAGCTATTTTATAAGAAAAAAGAGAGAGAAAAGTCAAATATTGAGAGCTCAAGTGGTAATTGACAAAACAGGTACTTAGCAAATAAACACAATTGACATAGGTAGCCGGTAACATAAACATGTGCCAGAGACGACTAACCTCAAATACCTTGATTTCTGAATTCGTCAATTACAACAGCTCATGGGTGAAGAATATAATATGATAATTCTCCAACTATGAAAAATCATAAATGAAATTACTTGATTGAAAAAATGATCAAACAGTAGGGCATTTGGTCTAGTGGTATGATTCTCGCTTAGGGTGCGAGAGGTCCTGAGTTCAATTCTTGGAATGCCCCATTTGTTTTACCTTCATTTTTAAATTACAATTTTTCCCATTTCGGAATGCCCCCAATATTTATAACCTGATTCTAAAATCTTTTTTTTTTTTTGAGAAAGATAATTCTAAAATCAACTTAACCACACTTATTTCCATTTATCCTAAAAGAAGAAAAGAACCATGGGATAGGATCATATTTCATAGGACCCTTGATTTTTTATTACTCAATCGGCTGGAGTGAACTAAATTACTAACAATTTGGGATTTATCAAAAAAAAAAATGTATAAAGTAAAAATGCATAGCTCCTAAATTAGGAGTGAACTTAGCCATGCAATGCAATTCAACAGAACCAGCAAATTATTATGAAAACTATCAGGGAAATGCTTGGTTCAATTAAACAATCACCTCCAATTGAACGCCGATAATAATTGCAACATCTTCGAGATATATAGATTATAGCGTCTGCATTGCAATTTCAAAAAATAAAAAAGGGGGGGGGGGGGAAGAGCGGTTATATAAATGAAAATGCATAAAAAATTGATGTTGGCTTATCTCTGTGATGCACGGATAATGTTGTAATATTTTATGTAAGATGATTTAGGAGAATATTGTATATGTATTGTAGCATAATTGTTATAAAACTTTATTAGTAATGAGTTCATCATAAAAATAACAATTATAAATTGCACATACATATTTATTATAATTATTGAATTGAAGTAATGAAAAAAAAAAAAAAACACACACACACACACACACACATTCCAAACACCCACAATCAATTACATCATTTATAAAACTCACAAATCCACAACGTCTGACCTTAATATCAAAATCATAATTGCCGTTGTCACTCAATATAAAATGCAAGCCCCTCTTTCTTGGTTGTAGCCAACTGCCAACTCATATGAGTTAGGATTAGATGAACCAATAATGTTAGAGCTAAGTAAGTGTTGTCGAAAGATTGAAGGTAAATGGTATCATTTTTTGTCTGTGTGTATTTGACATGGAATGACATAAAGGGATATGGGTAGGTACTAGGTATATATAAAGGGGTAGAAGTGCAAAAGGTGAAAATTGTGAATTAAAAAGAAAAGAGTTTTGTGTGCATGTGTGAGGGATGAAAAGTCTTGAAATATTGAACTAAAGAATACAAAAAATATTTATTTTTAAATTAGAAAAATCTTGAAATATTGAAACAAAAAAGTCAATATTTAATTTGTTCTTATCTTTGATGTGACACTTGAGAATATTTTAATTCTCTTCGCATAGAACGCGCTATTTGGCAGAACCTAATACTTTCCCACAGAAGGTCTCTGCTTTATATATATATATATATATATATATATATATATATATATATATATAATGGAGATTGATTGCTTTTTTAAAACTAGGAGAATGTGTTTTGAAATAGCAACTCACGGGATGCCTTTTCAAAATCGCTAAAAAATTGCGCTTTTAAAACTTTGAATAGTCCTAATTATAGTTGTCAATAGGTTTGCCCATGGGTTGATTTAAGCTAGGTTTGTGCTCAACTTAGACCCCACCTGCTCACATTGAGTGGCAAAAGGAGAGAGCCGCCGACGACCACTAATAACCATGAGCCGAGTTAGTTTTGGTTCGGGTGGACGACAGTTGAATTTAGGCAAAATCGACGAAGGAGTGGAAGTGAGGCGGGTTGCCAAATATCAAAGGATCTGGTCAAGATCTCGATGAAATCTCACTGGATCTCGACGGATTTGAAATTGAGAGAGAGGGAGGACGTTAATTAAAGGGGGGAATGAAAGTTTTTTGCTAGCTTGGGTTGGTCAGTTTAGTTTTCATTCGGTTTCAAGCTCTAAAATTGCCACTTGAGCTGCTCACACCGATTGCTAATGTCGAAGACCCGTCGTCAAATAGAGTTGATTTCAGTTCGTCTAGCACTAAGTTGGATGGTTCTGTCAGGTTATTGATTAGTCTTGACAACCCTAATTGTCAAAATGTAAATCATATTGTGAATCAAATTTTTTAATTAATCTGTATCATATATCGTAAAGGTATTTGGAAAAGACATCTTATAAGTAATAAGTTTTAAACTTCAAAGAATGAGAATATCATATATTAAAATTCTAGTGACTGTAACAACTATATTGATCAAATTAAATATGGTTAGTTTTAGGCTAGACTCCTTCGACTCTAATACCACTTATTGGGGAGATAGAGGAGTTAATACATAGGGTAATCACTTGACCCAAAAGGTTAAGCTATTAAGCACTCACTCTTGTCAATTGTATTTCATGTGAGATTTTGACACTTAACTAATCACACCACTTACCTGTGAATATTCCTACAAGGTAATATTCTTCATTCATCAATTATAAGAATTTTTTTTTTTTTTTTTTTTTTTTCATTTAACATTAGATTGCTAAGGATTTCGTTAGTTGCCTAGTTTCAAAACAAAGTGGAAAAGTAGCATCTTGAATTTTTAAAACTCGAGTTCCAAGTAGAAATCAAGTTTCTAATACTCGAGATCTTGAGCTACCAAACATCTGACGTGGACTTTTTTCCACGTGGAGACATGTGGAAATCGAGTTTCTAATACTCGATTTGTGATCATATTTCAAGCACAAACTCAACTTTTATTTCAAACTCTCACTTTCACTTCTCACTCTCACTTAAGTGTCCAGAACACTTCACTCTCCTTCACACCCAAACATACAAACCCCAAGCCCTCACTCTACCGAAGACAAGCGCATCTCATCGGCGACCTCTCACTCAAGTTTTATAGCCTCGATTCCACTGGGAATTCCCCCCCCCCCCCCCCCCCTAATTTCCACATGCCCCCAAACCAGATACATAAACACTTAGGTTCTTTTTTGACATGCAGGCAGCACTAGAACCATAAAGAAGCAACAAACCAGAAATAGGAAAATAGTGCAAATATAATTCAACAACAATTCTTGTAAGATAAACCATATTTTTCATACTTCATATTCATGCATTGAGTCATCATTGATGAATCCTCATTCCAATTTTTTTTAATCACCATTACCAAAAGATTGGGCACCTCCCTGATTTTATTCCGGTAGAAATCAAATCTTGCAGACTTGAGATCAGTGAGGCGCCAATTCGTTGTGGCAGTGTGGTGTGTTTTTTTACTCTATTTCATAAGAAATCGAGTTTTGGAAACTCGAGACATAACTTGAGTCTTGTAGACTTGAGATCCATGTGGCATAAAACTGCCACATCCTCAAGGGAAACTCGAGTCTTGTAGACTCGAGATTGATACTGAACTCGAGATTTGGAAACTCGTGATGCTACTTTCAAAAATCTTTCAACTCACACGCTAACTTATAATATTCTTGCCCACCACTATGCTAGGGGGCAAATTACCCCCAAATTATAATCATGCTTATAGCTTACTACAACTAGCAAATTTATTTAATTTGAGTTGTTAGTAAGAACCCTACACGAAAACACCAAATTGTAAGATAGCTCAATTTTACCTACATTTTTTGCAACAAGCATTTGACATTAGTATAATTTGGTAATCCATTAACCTTCTTTTAGCTCCGTTTTCTTGCAACAAACATTCTCAGTAAAATATTTTGAAGTGTTTGGTGTGACATTTAAAAATTTTCAAGCATAAACCACCAAAATCGACGGCTTAGCCACTGAAGCCACCAACGTTGGAGGTCTGTGACCAGAGTGTCGACACGTCCACTAGACCAGCATCACTTGCCACTAGATTGACAGCTTAGCCACCAAAGCCATCAATGTTGAAGGCCTGATGACCAGACCACCGATTTGGCAACTCTGTCGATCAATCTAGCAGCTCCAACTACTAAATCGTTGGCACCGGCAACCTAGATGGGAGGGGAAGAGCCAGTGTATGTTTTTGTAAAATGTTTTACCAAGTTTTTAAAGGTAAACCATTTTACAACAATTTACAAAGAATTTTACAATAAACTTGAAAATATTTTCAAATTTGACCACATTTTACAATGAAACAAACAGAGTGAGAGGCTACAAGATAGGGGATAAAAGATCAATTGACTTCAATGAAAATGGTTGATTAAACTTAAATACAAACTAGTATCACCAAATGGGCATTTGGTCTAGTGGTATGATTCTTGCTTTGAGTGCGAGAGGTCCCGAGATTGATTCTCGGAATACCCCATTCATGTTCTTTACTAATAATTTTTTCCAATTCAGATTTTAATATTGCTGAAAAATAAACTGAACAAAGTCAAGTCAATAACTTCAATTATCAACTCACTGCCCACACATGCAAAAAATTCAGTTCTTTCTCGGCTGATGGCATTTTGTGGTGATTGGCATTTCACCTAATTGTCCTCCTCACCTCAATATTCTAGAATTAAGCCAGTTACTAACAAAAATCAACCACTCACCTGTCTCATCAATAGGTAAGTTGCAAGAAGCCAAAGGTTTCAAAGTTTGTACACTGTGGTGGACAAAGCATAGCATTGCTGCACATCTTGATGTAAAGGTATTTGGAAAGGGCTAAAGAACAACAGAGTTGATGACAGAATCTTCTCTGACACATTAGGCGAAACTGTGTATATATAATATTTGTTCTACAATGGTAAAGATATTTCACAAGGAAAGTTAATTACTACATGGTCAACTATGATTTGAACTTGGACACAATCTGTCATAGTCCATGATTCTTGTATTGACATGTGCAGCTGTATATGGTCTGCAGTTATTGTTGACAAGATTTGTGGGATTGGTAGAAATGTAGAGATAAACTTGTTTGAATTGTGGTACACGTGCTCCTCTGTATGGGCCATGGATGAAGCAACGGTTAATTCCTTATTATGTTGTTCCATCAACTCTGTTGTGTTACGATCCAAGTGTCCTACATGGCTTAAGTGCAAGCTTAACAGAGCAACCTTCCCTTGCAAGTATCAGGGCATCACCACAAATATAAATGGTTCACATAGAAGATGCATCAACGAAACCAAAAGCCATGATAATCTCCTCCAATGGCAAGGAAGAATCAATCCCAGCATTTGCAACTTGGAAACAAAATGACAGACTCATAAGAAGTTTTGATTCCTTACTAAGGGCATCTTATAAGTAATAACTTTAGATTTCAGACACATTAAAAGAAAAAAAAAAATCAGACTTCAAAAAATGAGAATATCATAGATTAAAACTCTAGTGACTGCAGCAACTACACTGATACCAAATCAAATATGGTCGAAGTAGGCTTATTTTAACTACACTCACTATTGTCATTAATATTCCATGCAAGACTTCAACAATTAACTAATTACATCACTTACATATGAATATTCCAACAGGGTAATATCCCCCATTCATCAAATTTACACGTGTTTAAATGTCAGTGCCATTGCCAACTATCAAAGTAGGCTTACAGCTTACTATAACCAGCTAATCTCTTTAATTTGAGCTGTTAGTCATAATTCCTAGATCTAAAAAACCCTACTAAAAACACCAAGTTGTGAGATAGCTCTATTTTACCTACATATCCTGCAACCTACCATTTTAGAAGTCTTGTAAGTCTCAGCCTACAAGGTAGGGGCAAAAAAGATCAATTGCCTTTATTGAAAATGGTTGATTATACTCAAACACAAAAATGGCATCACCAAATGGCCATTTGGTCTAGTGGTATGATTCTCGCTTTGGGTGCGAGAGGTCCCGAGTTCGATTCTCGGAATGCCCCATTCATGTAATGTTCTTTACTAGTAATGTTTTTCAGTTCAGATTTTAATATTGCTTAAAAAAAACACTGAGCAAATTCAAGTCAATAACTGAAAAATTAGGTTTCAAATTTTCAATAGATCCAAATATATCTTAGATCTGACAAGACTCTTCATTAATGAATATTCTAATAAATTAGATCTCAGAAGATGCTAAATCAAGGAAGGGGAGCTAGGAAACAAACCCAAATTTATCATCCTTTATTACCTGAGGGGGTCATTTATCACCATAGGTTATGTATTCAACTCACTGCCCTCACATGCTAAAGTTTTAGTATTTCTAAGATAATGGCATTTGGTGGTCAATGCATATCACCTAATTTTCCTCCTCACCTCAAACCAAAAACAACTACTTACCTGTAAAGACACTTCATCAATAGGTAAGCCAGCAAGAAGCCAAAGGTTTCAAATTTTGTACAATATAATGGGAAAAAAAACGCAGCATTGCTGCACATTTTAATGTAAATGTATTTGGCAAAGGGCATATTATAAACTATAATTTTAGACTTCAGAGAATGAGTATATCATAGATTAAAATTCTAGTTACTGCAGCAACGGCACTGATACCAAAGCAAATATGGTTAGTTTTTATACTAGACCAGTGGCGGCTCTAGGATTTTTTCCTAGGGGGGTCAGTAAAAAGATATATCTTAAGTAAAATATGAATCTTACGGTCTAAATGACTTTCTTATTACAAATTTGTTTATAGCAAGTATTAGTAATAGAATAAAAAATAAATTATAGGTTCATTTGACATATTTTTTCTTAATATAATGAACATGTTAATTGTTGTTGTTAAGTGAATTTTAATTATTACTGCTTAAAATACTTTTATTTATTAGTTTATGACGATTATATGTTTGCATTGTACTATTAATGTAAAATTTATATTATAGATAATTATACTGTACACATTTGCAAAAACTATACAATATTGTACACATTTGTTTAGAAACAATGTAGATATTACAATGATAATACAATGTAAACTATGAATTTTCCATTAGTTTATTTCAAATTTATTAAGATCTAAATGGGCTTTTTAAAATAATTTTAGATGAAAAAAAACTTTCTTTGTTGTTGGGCTTACTACTTCTCCTAGATTTTAGATAAAATTGGATTGTTGTTAAGCGTTTTTTTGTATTTAAAAAGATCAAAATATTGTTAAGATGATCATAATTAAACTTATTTCAAGTGGGTTTTAAAAAAATTTAGAATCAAAGTGTTCAAATTTTTATTTAGCAGGGTTAGGGTTAAATAAAAAAAACAAAATATTATATATAAAAAAATAAAAATAAATAAAAATTGCTAGCTCAGGGGGTTCATTTGAACCCCTGAACTATACATGGCGCCGCCCATGCTAGACTCCAGGTAAAACAGGAGAAAAATTAGGATATGCAAGCATTTTAGTTAAGCTTAGAATGGGCACCAAAGAACCCAAACCTAGTGTAGGTTCAAGTACACTTAGTACCGTAATCCTAGATTAGTCTGGGATTAACCTAGGTTTGCAATGAAAAAAAAAAAGAGAAAAGAGAGAAGTCAAATACTGAGAGCTTAAGTATTAAATGACATAAGGGTTAATTAGCAAAGAAAAAAAAAATTGACATTAACATGAACATATGCCAGAGAGGACTAACCCCATATACCTTGATATCTGAATTCGTCAATTACAGCTCATGGCCTCATGGGTGAAGAATATAATATGATTTTTCATCATTGCAGAGATTAAGTCCATCTATGACAAATCATAAATTAAATTAATTATTAGAAATAAATGATCAAATAGCAGGGCATTTGGTCTAGTGGTATGTAGGGGTGTGCATGGGTCGGATTAAGTTAGGTAAAGGGGATTTTTTGACCCAACTCACCATAGTGAGTTAAAAAAAATTCAACCCAACCCAACCCAACCCATCACATAAGTCAAACCCAACCCAACCTACATGGGTCGGGTTGAACCCATGAGTTGGACAATTTTTTTTTATTACTTTTATTATTAAATTGAGCAAAAAAAAAATTTGTCGGGGGCGTTTTTTGCGCGCGTAGCCACGTGCCTTTGGAGGTGTGGCTTTGCTAGGCCCAAATTTGTTTTGGGGAGGTCAACCCGGAACTCGACATTGGGCCGCATAGATCAATGGCTACCGGTGTATTTTTAAGCCTACAAAATAGATAAAACCCAAAGTCTTAGAATCATGATAATGGTTGAAATAAATAAATAATATGCTTAGCATGATAGCTTTGATTAAATTGTGAGTTGATACGTTATTATTATGTTTATTAAGTGATGTCCAATATTAGAAAGTGTTTAATTAGATGTCCAATGTTCAACAATGGGATGAGTCCAATAGTCCATGTCTAGTTGCGGTTCATGGTTCATGTTCATCATAATAAGATATGTCTAGCAATGGTCCATGTCCAAATAATATATGTCTGGCAATGGTTTATGTCCAAGTAATATATGTCCATTGGTGGTATATGTCCAAATGATACAAGTCCAACAATGGTTTATGTCCAAGTAATATATGTCCATTGGTGGTATATCAATTTATTAATATGTATGTTTATTAATGAAGTATTAGTGAGATCATGTTCATTAAATAGTGAGATGATATTAAAATAGCTTGCATCTAGCGATAAAATGATAATGAATAAAATATATTTAATAATATAAATTTGAAGATAAAATATAATGACTTATCTTCATATTTTGCAGCTCCAGCTGTAACATCAGTGGACTTAGCATTTCAGCAACTTTCAGACTTTGCAACTCCAGCCGTACAACATCAGTGGGCCTTAACATTTCAACAACATGAGAAAAGGAGTCCAGCAGCATAATAACATTAGTCGAGTGGTATAATAATGATGAATAAAATATACTTAATAATATGAATTTGAAAACAAAAATATGATGACTTATCTTCATGTTTTGCAGCTCCAGCTGTATCACATCAGTGGGCTTAACATTTCAGCAGCATGATGAAGTGAATCCTTTTATGGTAACTTCATGTTTGAAAGGGAAAAATGGGTGCAACTGGAGGGAGAGAGAGAGAGTCCAGCCGTGTGCATAGGTTGGTTAAGTTTATCCTCTTTCATCATACACTTAAATGACTTTCTCCATGTAATACTCTTTTAGTTTTTAGTCAAATATGAGTGATATTACCTTCCATAAGAAGGACTTTTGATTTTATAAGTTTTTGCCTTTCATAAAAAAGGGCTTTGAGTAATAAGTTCTTAGAAGAGTGTTTAATATATTTTAAGGTGTGTGGAGATGGTAAGGAATATGTATATATTATGAGATATGGAATTTGTAATATGTATGAGAATTATATGTAGATACTTTGTTAGGCATGGATCTTGTATATGTATACTTTGTGAGATATGGAGTTTAGAGATATATGAGAAATATGTATGGGTATTTTGTGAGGAATGTGTTTTGTAAAATAAATGAAAGTATGAGATAGATAAATGAAAGTTAAATGTACTAAAGGCTACTGCTGGGATTGTTTTTTATATTATGACATTGATTATGTTGCTTTCTAAGAGGGAAGATTTTGTATGAGAAATAAAGAATGAGATGGAGATGTGTTTTGGGCAACAAAAATGATGAAGTTTCAAAATAATGGAGTGTGGGAAAGATGAGTAATGGATAATGGTATGTTGTAACATGTCTGTTGTGTTGTTATCTATGAAGAGGGACTTTATAAGAGAGATGGGGAAGTGTGAAAATGTGTATTTTACAGTAAAATGAGTGAAGTTTCTGCATAAGAGGGTGAGAGAGGGATGAATCTGAGAGAGAGGATCAGAGAAGGAGATCAGAGAGAGAGAGGGCAGCCAGAGAGAGGGCAGCCAGAGAGAGAAGAGATCAGAGAAAAGGGGGGGGGGGGGATCCTTTAGTGTGTAGCTTGGTCCTCTTTATATAGAGCCAAGCTATGTAACTAGATCAGAACTAGTTGAAGGGAAACTTAGCAAATGAGGAAAAATCTTTAACAAAGTAAGTGGTCTTTTGTTTTTTGGCCAAAAGAAGAAAATTTGAGACTTAATGGTTGAAGTTATAGTTGTAACAGCTGTCAATCACAGCTGTTACAGTTGGATGATGTCATCCGAATGACATCATTTTCTTGGAGGAAAGTATATGGCATTAAATTCATGATTTGACTAAAGATGGTGAGATAAGCTTTATGAGATTTTTCTGGTACCACAACTGGAGCAACTGCAGAATGTGCTGAACTGTTTTAGCTTCTGCAGAAGGTGTTTCTGCTTCTGCTGGAGCTGTCTGCAGCTTAGCTGGAGTTGTTACAGCTTCTGCAGAAGCTGTTTGCAGCTTCCGCTGGAACTGTTTCAACTTCTACAAAAGCTGTTGCAGCTTCTGCTGAAGCCATTTTTGGTGTTTTCAGCTAAGTTTTCTCTATTGGAAAAAATTATATATTTAGTCCATATATAATTTTTGTAAGTAATAGACTAGTTGGTTGATTTTTTATGAAGTTTTAGAGATGTAATTATGGTCTTTTTGTATTTTAACTAAATCTTGGAGAGTAAGGAGAGCATTTTAATGCTAGATATGAGATATTAATATATATTTAGCCATGTGCTTGAAATTGATTTAGATGATAATAATATAATTGATATGAAATACTATAATTACATCTTTAAATTTATATTATATGATGAACATTAATTTTTATGTAAAGAGCATGAGGAGTTTTATCATTTTAAGTGTTATGTGATATGAGAGGCTTACCCAAATGTTACCTATTACACACTGACCCATCAGAGTTCAGGGAATTGGGGAAGACACGCCAAGCAACATGCTTTCCTTTATCAACTTTGAACCACTGGAGCTTTACTGAACATACTTCTTGGCCCTCCAAACCACGACTCCTAAAATTCCCCCGATGAGACTCATGAGCTTGGATCATGAGCCAAAAATGAGATGATGTGTCATGAGCTTGAACCATGGGTTTTGACACCTTTTTGTGTAAATATGGGCTCTTTTGGGCTTTAAAAGAGGTTTTCCCAAAATCCGTAATAATGTTGATGTGGTGCGGGTCGCCAATGAAATAAAGCCATGTAGCGTGAAAAATTTGTCCTCAACAAATATAAATATAAATATATTAAAAAAACCCAAAGATTAGTATCAATGTAACTCCTTAAAGGCAAATAACACTAATGACTAAACAAAAATAGTAATTTACTAGGGTTTGTGTAGACTAATTGGCTTTTATATAGGATAGGAAGAGTTGGTTATTTAAAAAAATTTATTAATTATATAATATATTTTAAATATATATTAAATATATGGGTGGGTCGGGTTGGGTTTGGAATTTTATGACCCAAACCCAACCCGACCCGCTATCAAAAAAAAAAATTTGTAACCCAACCCAACCCTACCCACCAAGCCCTAAAAACCAACCCAACTCAGCGGGTTGGATTGGGTCGGGTCGGTTTTGGTGGGTTGGCAGATTGGCTGCACACCCCTATTGGTATGATTCTCGCTTAGGGTGCGAGAGGTACCTAGTTCAATTCTCGGAATGCCCCATTTTTATTTCCCCCAACCACACTTTTTTCCATAGCTCCTAAATTAGGAGTGAACTTAGCCATGCAATGCTGCCAATGCAATCAAAGGATACTCAGCTACACCGCCTAGACGACACAAAACATGAACATAGCTTTCACAAGTAAATATTTAACAGAACCAGTAAATTATTATGAAAACTATTACCCAGTAATCAAAAGTTTTAGGGATTCAGCTGCTTAAAAAAGGCAGAGATTAAAGGTCAAAAAAAGAGAACAAATTTTGATTTTATGCGAGAGTTATACCACATTAGGGATTTGCTTGGTTTATTTAAACTATCATGGTATCACCTCCACTTGAATGCAAATTGTAACTGCAAAATGTTCGAGATAAATAGGGTCCGCATTGCCATTTCAGAGAGAAAAAGAACGATTATAAATAAAAACACAGAAAATTGATGTTTGGCTTTTCAAAATCACTAACAAATTGCGTTTTCAATTTTCACACTACAATTGTTTTTCACAACAGTAACACTTTTTGCAGATTTTATCAAACATTTGATGTTGCGTTTTTAAAACTTCGAATAGTCCCGACTAACGATTATTGAGACAAGATTCAGAATTTTAATAGTCCTAACTAATGATGACTGAGACAAGATTCAGAATTCTTAAAACCATGAAATGCTATATGTTTTCCATAAAAGAGCTCGGTTAAGAGGGTCTTGCTGTAGGACCACCTAATTTAGTCTATTGAGAGACCACCAAGAGGGAGACTAGGAATCTCACCATCATGCTCCCAAGACCCTCTCCGAGTTCCCTATTTTCAAAAACATGTATTCAAAACATGACTTTCAAAATCGCAATTTTTTTTAAAACACACTTTCAAACAACTAACCCTAATTCACAAATACACTACTCTAATCCAAACACATCAAGCCCCATCAACCTGCCAGCCTGAAATAAACTCATCCACCACCAAAAAGAAAGGAAGCGAAATTCGTCCAGAGCTGAATACATTAAGCCACTATTCCATTCAAAAGCGCACAAAAAAAATTCCATGTTTACATTAAAATACACACCAATCAAAATATATACAAGAAATAAAAATCACCGTGTTCCAACATCAAGACAACTCTGCAGCAAAACCCAAGATGTTAACCAACACAATAAATAATGTAACTGAAGCCAAGTAGAAAAGATGATAATCAGACTGATCAATAACCCCAGTTAGACAAAACAGCAGAAGTGACTTCCATTTGCTTCATCCAGTCTCCAGTATTCATGAATGACAGATTGAAATGTACAGGAGCTGAGAATCAATTCATTGATTTTGAATGCTTTACAAGCCAATCAATGACTGAATCAATGTTGGAAGAATTCTTGCATGAAATCATAAAGCAACAAACTTCTCTATCAGTAATGTCCTTCAGCCCCCTGCACAGTGGAACACCATTTCAACACTAAACAGATTTTTTTTTTTTGGATAAGTAACACTACAGAGAATTTACAAATTAAAAAACTCAGAAGTAACTGAAACCCAAATCATAAAGGGCACAGGATCGACATTTGTAATCCATTGTTTAATGTGTTCTCTATTCTGATTTTTACTGATTGAAATATGAGAAATATAAATATGTTACAGCTAAGCAATATTGGGAAAAAGGAAATTTCTCCCTCTGCCTCTCTCTTGTTTTTTGGTCTAAGAAAAGGTTGCATTCTTTTTTATCTAATTTGGGGTGAATACACTTCTCCCTGTGATTAGGGTTAATTTACTTTACCTCCTTCATTTGAGTAAAGTGAAACTGTCAAACATTTTCATTACTCTTCATGGAATTACACAAAGTGTGACACACATGTACTGGGAACACTAAGGTCCTAACATAAACCAAAAATGTAAGAGAGTGAGTTGCACAAAAAAAAAAAAACGAAGTTAATAAGTTTGTGCATGACTTTGTCCTGAAGAGCAACTAATTGAGCGTTTAAAGCCTAGAGGTCAGGAATAGTGTCATACATGTAGCACGTGTGTAAATTCCATGCAAAGTAACAGAAATGCTAAAAATTTCACTTACTCCAATGCACAAGGGGGTAAAGTGTAATATTGAAAAAGTCAATGAGGTAAAGTGAACTAACCCTAGGTACAAGGGGGCTAAAGTGTATCTTCCCCTAATTTTTAATGCAATGGAGCTATAAGCAAACATGACACTTTGTGACGGAGCACTTTTTTTTAGGGGGGACAAGAAGGGAGGGGGAGCAGGTGAATGCATCATTCAACCAAAAATAAAATTGATGGGCCACCCATAAACCATATTAGTTTTTCTTGACTCTACACTTACAATTGCTCTGTCAGACCCTCTTTAGACAAAGCTCCCTGTTTGTCAATCTTGTTACCAAGTACCAGCAAAGGAATGCCATTAAGTGATGGCTTACTCAACAGGTCATGAAGTTCACTTCTTGATACAGGCACATTATCGTAATCAGCAGCATCCACAACATATCTGCAACATGCAAAAATCAGGGTAAGAAATTTTTGGTCTTGTAGTCCACCGGACTGATGAGCTATAACTTAAACTGGTCAGTTACAAAAGAAAAAAAGGAACCATATTACCCCTGTACTAGGGCAATGCCCTTTTTCCTTTTTGATAATTATTACTCATCAGAATAAAAAAGCATATCTAAAACTTACTTATGCAATAATAAGTTAAGACAGGAACTATATAAAATTCAAGCATATTATAGAAAAGGAAAATGCAATAGTGACCATGACAAGCAGAATGCAGCTTTCTCTTTATGGGAACACGTTACATATGGTCATATGCTACACTAAATTTATTTAGTAAGACAACTCCTGAAATTTTGATTCCACCTCTTCCCTCTCGATACCCTCAGCAAGCATAAGAAAGAACAATATTAAGGAAGGGATCAGCAATCCCAAGTCTTTTACTCCACTTGGAAGGTCTTTTGTGCCAGGCGACTTGTATTAGGTGAGAAGGGCCCTTACTCTGTCCTACACAGTGAAATACTATTGGCCCTACCAGGAAATGTCTACCTATACAAGCCCAACTAGGAGACGGAGGATCTGACAGAATCACAAAGTTCCAAATGTTCAGAGAATCAGATTGGTTCTATTAAGGACATGTCAGAGGGAATTTGCAGACTAGCATAGTGAGGAGATAGAATATCGTTAGTTGGCAAGGTTTTGAAACCATTTAGGAAACTAGCATCTCGAGTTTTTGAAACTCGAGTTCGGTGAAGAAATCGAGCCTCAAAGACTCGAGATCGATTGCTGACATGGAGATATTTTTGCCACATAGAACTCGAGTCTTAAAGACTTGAGTTTCATAGAATAAGAAACAGAATCTGAAGAAGAAAGAAGAAGATCTGAAATTGAAGAAGAAAAGAAGATGAAGTGACCCACAGAGGAAGAAGAAGAACAGTCCCCACGAGAATAGAAAGAACATGAAGAAGAAAGAAACCCATGGAAGAACACGAAGAACCCAAGCACAAAAAAGAAAGGAACCTGCAGAAGAAGAACCAAGAAAAACAGAGAAGAAGAACGGACCAGGTGAAGAAAAAGAAGAATAAGAAGAACAAAGGAAATCGAGTTTTAAATACTCGATTTCCACGTGGATTTTTTTCCACATCATTTTTCCTACACATGCAACTCGAATCTTAAAAACTCGAGTTCCATCTTTGAACTCGAGTTTTAAAAACTCGAGATGCTAGTTTGCTACATAGTTTTGAAATCTGACAACTAACTAAAATATTTCAAAAATAATGTTAAATGAAAAAAAAAAAATCGGACATGTTATATTGATGACCAAGAAAATTTTGGGGAAGAAGCAAGCTTCAACACTTCCCAAGACAAGAGAGCCATCATTGTGTGAAGGTTAAAGAGCTTCCAACACAGTGCAGCATTTCATTCCCTTGTTTTTTCATGGCCACCCCCTGCCCCCTCTCTTCCACTTTGCGCTATCAAAGACCCTTTTGAAAGAAGAATCTGCAAGACTAAGGTATTGACTATGATAGACAAGAAACTATAAGTGGGGGGAGAAATTCCTCTATTTGTAATATTCAGAAAGACATCCACTAATAGAAATCACAAAGTTCCCTTAGAGGAAAAAAGAAGAAGAAGCTTTGAGACTAAGGACTTTACTATTCAATATAAGCAAACTTCAGGTTCCAAAGGACATCCACTAATACAAGGATATCAATAAAAGGGTATCAGTGGGATAAGCAACAACTTAAATTAAATACAACTAGCATTCTCCATTGAAGTCAAACTCATGATCTTTCTAATTGTGTATCACTGCCATAGTGAACAAAAAGAATAACAAGGGGGAATAAAAAACCTGTTTACCAGGACATGGTACTGGTACCTCCCTGTGTTAGTGCACATTATCAAATGTGTTCAGGGGCCTAGTAATGGCATTTCAATATTTGGCAGCAGCAGAAGAAAGAAGGGATAAAAGGAAGAAGCAAAAAGAAGATTGATCTTTGGTGATTCTATGGGGCTGTATGGGGGAAGTTGCAGGAGATCTTGATGAGGACAAGGAAGAGCTCAAGGAAAAAGAAGATTAAATATACCAAGATTCAAGAATTGTGGTCTAGTTTGATGTTGGACCCTCTTAGCACCTTTGATAGGTCATTTTAATAATTAATATGGAGTCTTTTAGGTTGAGAAGCTGCTGGATCAGTTTTAATTAAGTTCTATTAGAATAATGGCAATTTGGTAATTTCCAAAAGTCTGGAATGGGCTGTCCTTGGCAGTATCAAAGGCTCACGAGTCTTATTTTATGTTTACGTATTATTAAGTCTTTTATTTAATTATTATTAGTATTCCTATTCATTCTAGGAATAGGTTATTTAGAGTCCAAGTCCTACTAGGAAAAGGATAACTATAGCCTCTATATAAAGGCTCTTTTGTAGTCATGTTATTTCAGAATATTGTGATTGATTA
Organism: Quercus tomentella; assembly: GCA_028535165.1. Classification (NCBI taxonomy): domain Eukaryota; kingdom Viridiplantae; phylum Streptophyta; class Magnoliopsida; order Fagales; family Fagaceae; genus Quercus; species Quercus tomentella. The sequence continues at coordinate 25,924,454 of JAPQVY010000111.1, read as the reverse complement.
ATAAAATTCAGAAGCTTATTTTAAGCTTTGTTTGGGTGATGCAAACTTCTCCGAGGTGTGATGCCAAGGAACCCTAGGTGTGATGCTTAGGAAGACCTAGGTGTGATTGCCTAGTGTTTTATTTATGCTATTTTCTGTTTATTCCCTGTTTCAGCCCCAAACAGCCATCAACATTAATTCTTTTCTAACCTAAACTCTTAAACATCAATCCTTATTCAGGAATTCATCAAGAAACCTAGTATAGTGCTGAATTTCTTAACGGTCCTGCATTAGATCTGGCTTTTGGGCTTTTGCATACAAGGCTCCTGAATATTCCCCAAAATAGGAGAAGCAAGCTAAGGATTTTTTTCCACCTGGATAAGTACTAAATTTATCAAAAAGGTGCAAAATTCAGGTATATGATAAGTAAATAAGACAGAAACCCTTAAAAAGGAGACTGAGAGTGAAGAGAAGAGAATACTTGAATGATTGCATTAGAGCTGTTCCTAAACTCAGATAGAGACTAAAAAGCCAAGGGGAAATTTCAAGGGAAAACTGCAAGCAAAGAGGAAATATGACACTTTTGCTTTCATTAAGGAAAGGGTTTGGAAAAAAATCCAAGGCTGGAAGGGGAAGTTGCTTTCAAGGGCTAGAAAGGAGGTTTTGATAAAAGCAGTGGCTCAATCTATTCCCACTTATACGATGGGGGTGTTCCAATTGCCTAGAAAATTATGTGATGTATTGGATGCTATGTGTGCTAGATTTTGGTGGGGCCAAATTGGTGAGGAAAGGAAAATTCACTGGAAGAGTTGGAGTTTTCTGACGTAGTCCAAAAAGAAGGGAGGGATGGGATTCAGAGATATTCGAGCTTTTAATTTAGCTATGCTAGCTAAACAAGGATGGCGATTGTTGCAGGATAAAAACTCTCTTTTGTATAGATGCTTTAAGGAAAAGTACTTTCCACGGTGTGAGTTCCTTGAGGCGAAGGATTGTCAAAACAGCTTCTATGTTTGGAAGAGTTTATTAGCTGTTCAACCGGTATTGAGGAAAGGGTGCTATTGGAGAGTAGGGAATGGTGCTTCTATCCATGTTTTGAAGGATTGTTGGTTACCTAATCAACCAACAAAGAGAGTTCTTTTCCAACCTGAGGAGGAAATTTGGGAGTGGAGAGTTTTGGATTTGATTGATTGGCAAAACCACCAGTGGGATACAGATCGAATCCGTGCTTTGTTCCACCCGTATGATGCTAATGCTATTCTCCAAGTTCCCTTAAGCAGGCGGGTGGTGTAGGATGTCTTGGCTTGGTCCTCTAAAAAGAATGGCAGGTACAATGTGAAGTCTGGGTACCATGTGGCTAAGAAATTGAGGTTGGCGGAGAATAATTGTGGAGAGGCTTCGGTGCAAACATCAAATACTTCTTTATGGTCACGGATATGGAAGGCTAAGGTCCCCAATAAGATCAGAATTTTTTCATGGAGAGCATGCCATAATATATTGCCTACGAAAGATGCTTGGAGGATGCTCGGTGTTGTTTCTGTCATAAAGCTGATGAATCGGTGCCACATGTACTTTGGGAGTGTGGGGCAGCACAAGACGTTTGGGCTAGCAATGCAATTAGGCTTCAAAAAGCTGGTACGGTGCAAGTGGATTTTGGGCAGTTGGTTGCTAGTCTCATGCTGAGGTTGTCACTTGAGGAGTTGGATTTATTTTGGGTGATCTGTTGGCAAATCTGGCTTCAGTGGAACTCGATCTTGCATGGGGGTGCTTTTCAACATCCATCTCAGTCATACCAACGGGATTTGGATTATTTGAGTGAGTTTCATGAGGCGCAGGAGCATCTGAGTGTACCTGTGACAGTTCCTGTTTCAGCAAGTTAGGCATAGCAGCCACCGCAAGGAGATTTATTCAAACTGAACTTTGAGGGAGCATGTTTTAATAATGGAGCTGTTTCGGGTTATGGGGCTGTGGTTCGCAATGGGAATGGTGAAGTGATGGCTGCTATTTCGGCCAAGGGTGGGGCTGTGAGGGATAGTGAAGAGGTGGAGGTGCTGGCCTGCCGTAAAGCTCTTGAATTTGCTATAGATGCTGGTTTTTTGGAGGTGATTTTGGAAGGTGACAATGCAAGGGTGATGAAGACAGTGGCACAGGCTCAACCAAATCTAGCTCGGCTTGGGTTTATTTATGAAGATATTTGGTGCTTGATTGCAGGTTTTAGATCCTTTTCGGTCAATTGTGTTAGGCGTAGTGCCAATGGTGTTGCTCATGCATTGGCAAGATTTGCTAGATTATCTGACAATGAAATTGTCTGGTTAGAGGAGAATCCTCCACCAGCAGTTGATGCTCTGTATTTGGATTCTAGTATTCTTCATTAATGATATTCATTTGGTTCCGACTTCAAAAAAAAAAAAAAGGAGATCCTAAGTTCAATCATTGTCTCCACTCTACTTCCATTTAAAATATAAAAAATTCCACGCACTAGGCCAATTTATTAAGGGAGAGTGTTAGGAGTATAGTTAAATGATTAAATTCACCATTTCCAAACATCTTAAGCTTTTGAGACAATCAGTAATTTATCAAAGATGTCGATTCATAAAATTTATTTAAGTTTTATGTTGTCCTTCAAAGTTCAATCTACCACAACCCTCCCTCCTCTTTCTCTAGGATTGGGACCCCGTAGCAGAATAGTATATAATCTTAAAATTGGAGAGAACTGAGTAGTACAAGAAGCTTGCAAGTTCAAAAGAAATAGACAACATACATATGTATTCAAAGTGTTAAAAAATAACATACACGATAGCAGAAACTGCACGGCAGTATCTCTCCCACATGCTGCGAAACCTCGGTTGACCTCCAAGATCCCACAACTTTATTGTGACATTTCCTTTAGTTACCTTCTTCATATTAAATCCTACCTGTAGATTAAAAATTTGCCTTAAGCAAAGCATCCAAAAAGATAAATTAACTAAAAAAAACTTGCGGTAATAGTGACAAGTTTTTTTTTTTTCCTCTCTTTTGTTTTCTAATGGCAAAAATGACAGTTCTATGGAAGAATCACATCCTCCTAGTTCCTAAAATGAAAATTAAAGGCACAAAATAATTCAAAGAGAAGATCACACACCGTTGGGATCATGTCTTCACTATATCCACCAGTCTGGCAACGAGTTCCAGAAACAGAAATTTCAACATCAGCATCAAACTGAAAGAGACAGGAAAAAAGAAAAAAAAAAGCAGACCTATTGTAAATACTTTACTTACTGCAATAACATTTACAAGTGATGTTTTTCCAGCATTCTGAAGGCCTATCAAAGACAGCTCCATTTCTTGCTTGAAAAAGAGACTACAATAAATAAAGAAAAAGAAGAATTGCTAAATAATTTAATGAACTCTAAAATGCCAATATGTGTTAAATATGAATGTGAGACAGCAATTATCACAAGAAATTCATTGCAGAAAAGATAGACCAGGTGCGAAATCTAGAGATTCATGTATTTAATCATAACAAGTCATTCACTCCAACAAAATAGAGTGCAACTTAGAAACATACACACCAGAATAAGTATATCATACAAGGTCCATCTCAACCACACATAAAGAGGTATATTTAGTTCAGAGGGTTTCCAAGGCATCTACGTATGATATAAATCTATCCAGGAAAAATAACAAATGCAAGTAAGAACAAGAAGGTTTGAAAGTTCAACAGATGTTAATCAACTACAGTAGCTGGAACTATGTTAAATTATCATGGGTGAGACCAAGGTAAAAATTACTCTAGCCCTAGTTTTTTTTTGCTTATCTTAAAACAGAAGAAAGAAACCATGTAAAGAAGTAAATTTTCCTCACCCAGAGAATCAGCTGATCTTAGTATTTTCTTCACATTATACACCTAAAAGTATTGTCCTTGTACTACATAACTTAAGGGCATGAGATGGATAGGAACAAACCAAGAAGACATTGAACTACCAAGTACCAAAAGAGCCTTCTAACATTGCAGCTTCTCCTTTGCCCAAAGTATCCACCAATGTCAGAGCTCTTTTAGCATAAATGTCTGTTTCTATACTATCAATTTCAAGTGTTTGACCAGTGCCTGAGAATCAAAATTCTCAAAAATGTTGTTTCAAATTTGTTATTTCTGTGAATAGAAAATCCTGAGAAACTGCAACAACTCCTGTTTAGGTGAGACAGCAGTCTTCTCACTCCATGAAATCATCATCACTGCTTCTATATCCTATAGTTCCTGTTCATATATTTTCTCATACTCCACTAAATTCACAGATTTATGAGAAGAACAATCACTAAACAATGACCAAGCTTACCACACCAAAAACACTTAATTAGTGCAGGTTTCACATAGGGTTCCCCAAGGCTTCTTTGATAACCTGCCAACACTAATTCTCAAATATCGCATTTTTGCTATTCCCCATCACCACCATCAAAGTAATTAAGTTTTTTTTTTTCCGCATAAGTACCCTAATTACCACCATTTTGTTTTTGATAGGTAGTACTCTAATTACCACCAGATCAGAACCTTTCGCTTGATTATTATGAGTAACTAAAAGCAAGCACCTCTACCACAGCATTTTCAGCCCATTGTTGTTGCTTCCAGTGAGACCACCTATCAAACCGCCACCACTTTAGCCTCCTCTACAACCCCACTTTTGCTATAGTACACACACAAACACGATCTTCATGTGAGCCTCACTAACTAGTATCATAAAAACTTATTGCCATTAGAATCAGCTGAAGGTCTCAAAAATCAAGCATTTTATCTAAAGTTCTCTAGGATTTGTGCAGCAAAATAACCTAATTACTTAATCAAAACAACTAGTTACCACTTCCCATGTAGGACCTGATCCAAGCAATGGCCACTTGGCCAGGCCAAGCCAATTGCAGACACCACAATCATCTGATTATAACAGAATAACACATCAGTCACTTCACTTTTATTCAAAACCATTCTTCAACTTAGATCCTATATTCTTCCTCATACCAACTACATAGCCCACAGCCACAAGGGGTGGCACAGTGGTCACTAATTCAAATTTTCCCTTCTCCCCCTTTTTGGGGGCAAAACTCATTTTATATTTAAACAAAAAATTAAATAAAACCGGCATAAAACCCACTCAAAATTTTCCTATTAAAAAAAGAAAAAGAAAAAAACTATATATAATTTTAGACACACACACACACACAGACTATACTATATGTTCAACTAGAAACTTAGAAACAGAATATGATTTCAATTATAGATAAATAATTAAAAAAATTCAACTAAGTTCATGTGCCAACTGGTCCTGTTGACCTATTTTAAGTTGAAATATTTTTTTTTTATCCAACAATTTCTATATAATCTAAAACTCGACACACAAGAATCGTAAATTGATTCTAATATATGAAGAAATTAAATTTAAACCGAATTATGTACTTCCATCTAGTTCTTAAGAAAACTGAACAAGAAATTTTTTATTATAAACAAAGTCATTAATCTCGTGAACTGTCGAGTAAGTAATAGGTCCAGCAGAGTAGAAATTAACAATTTTCTCAGCTCCCAAACACTGGAAAACTCAAAATTCGATTCTTTATTTACTTTTTTAGTACACTTTCTTAGCATCTAAAACACAGAGAGAGAGAGAGAGAGAGAGAGAGAGAGAGAGAGTTTTATTTACCTTCGTAGCCAATTGAGAAAAGCATCCCATATCCCCATTGCGAACGAGAAAAAAAAAATATGTGATATCAAAAATAAACCAAAAGAAAATTTAGGGTTTCGAATTTGATGATCTGAGAAACGAGAAAACTTTTGCTTTTGCTTTTGCTCTTTTTGTTTTCAATTCCCTCGCGATTTAAATTAGAAACGAGAAAATAAATATATTAAAAAAAATAGATATATAATATGATTAAGATAGTAATAATCAAAAGGCGACAAAATTATAAGGAATGTTGTAATTTCTGATAAGCCCACGCGCGTGGTGCCACGTCAGCCAATGGTGTAACGTTGGATAATTTGTGAATGTGAAACAAAATATGAGTTTGTCAATTGGTGAGTTTTGGTATACGCGCTTTTGCTGAGAGGTTGGTTGCTTCTGGTTTTTGAAGACAAAACAGGAACTTGGGAAGTGGCTAAACGACGTTGTTTTGAAATTTTGGAGCTGGGAAGGAAAGTGCAATTGGTCTTTCTCTTGAGTTGTACTTGTACACCCAGGTTGGGTGCTTTTGACGGTTTGACCAAAACGCAAAGGGCAATATAGTATTAGTATAATAAGAAAAAAAAAATCTTGTTACGCACTCGAATATCCGATATTTGAAGTAGGAATGGCAACGGGTCGGGTTCGGGTCGGGTTTTTTCATAGCCGGACCCGACCCGTTTATTAAACGGATTTTTTTCCCGGACCCTGCCCAGCTAGGCCACCTCAGGGCCCAATCTTCAGCCCCTAACAGTGGCCCAATCCGTGGCCCAATCAAAAAAATAAATTATGTTTTCCTGAGAAAAAAAATCACAGCAGCACAAACAACAAATCCAAGTAAATCTCAAATCAAATCCACCATACCCATTCAAATTTCCTATTCACAGAAACCAAATACATTTGAAATCAAACTTTTTTTTTTTTTTTGATTAAAAAGGACGATATCATTAAACTAAACAACTACATCCAAATTAGTACAAAGTCTGTTGAAATAAACTCCATTACAGTCATCCTCTAAGGTCTTAAGCAAGTCCACAGGCGGACTAGAAAACAAAAGGAAATTTGCCTCTTGATTAACACCTATTCTAGCTAAAATCAAACTATTCACAGAAACCAAATACATTTGAAATCAAAATCTAAAACAAGCACGTGCAAGGAACATCAAATCTTAACAACTAAATCTAAATCCCCAAACCCACAGGTTAAACAAAGAGAATCTAAATCCCCAAACCCACTAATCAAATAAAGAAAAAATGGAAGAAGAACATCAAAAATCATTGCCGTAATCACCGTGGTTGTGGTCGTTGGCTTCAGCTATCATTAAACTTGGTGCAAAGCAAATATAGGGAGCAATATTGAACGAAACTGGGTGAGATCGGAGAGGCTTTGCGGCGAAAATCTTAGATTTTCGTCTTCGTCTTCTTTGGCAAAGAGAGTGAGACCGAGAGGCTGAGAGCATGAGAGAGGGCCGGCTGACATTCGATGGCCGACGGCGTGAGATATGAGAGGCGAGTGAGTGACGGTGGGAGTGGGAGAGGAGAGTGAGTGAGAGTGGGAGGAGCGGCTAGGGCAGGGTTGAGTGAAATGAGAGAATGAATAAGTTAGGGTTTATAAGTTTATATATATACTAGGGTTTTTTTGGTAATTTCATTTTTAACCAGGTCATATCCGGGCTGGGTTCGGGTCGGGTTTCGGATTTTTTGATAAAATCCGAACTCGACCCAAATCCGCTTCGGGTTTTTTTTTAAAAACCCATACCCGACCCTATTCTTTATCGGACCGTGTAAAATCCGGCCCATTAGGGTCGGGCCGGACTGGGTATCCACGGATCGGATTTAAATTGTCATCCCTAATTTGAAGTCTAATTTTGATATTTAAATAATCTATTTTAGTGTTGAATTTATTCAATAGGTTAACACCTTAATTTATAAGAGCACCCACAGTAGATGTGGGATATGTGCCAAATGTTAAATATTTGGCACATATCCCACACCAAACAGGAAAATCAACTCCCCATCAGATATTGCAAATGTTGTAAAATTATACCATTTGTGTCCGTACCATTGCAAATTTGCAATGGTACGGACAGATGTGGTAAACCAAAAATTATTATTTTATTGGACTTTGATGTTGTGGCTATTGTTGATGATAATGGGAATGTGATAATATATTATTTTAATGTGTAGTAAATATTATTTTAATGTATAGAATTGAATGATAAAACATCTGATAAATGGGATGTTGTAAAATAAATAATAAAGTAGGTCTTTGATGTGGTAAAATGACATAATTTTTGCAACATCTGCTACGGATGCTCTAAGGCTTAAAGTCTGATTTTCTTTTTCTTTTTTATATTTTTAATTTTTTTTGCTACAAAAAATCATTTTAGCCAAGAGAGAGTGGTTACTTTGTCGCTAAGAAAGTCTTTGACTTCTCTTAGGTAGTATAATTTTGTTCCCTTTAGAACGAAAGCTTGTCGTTTTCCACGTGTTAACAATGTTAATCCGTTGGATTATTGGTTTTTTTTTTTTTTTTTTTTTTTTTTGTGGGGATTGGGAAACAGTTTTACTTTCTTTTTTTTTTTTTTTGGTATTTTCATCACATTCCATACTCACGCCTTTTCAACCCTACTGTAATGGAGGAGTTGACGCAAAATTGGACAAATCTTTCTCTCTCGGATAGGGAGGGACTTGGCTGATGTCTGGACAACGATCACAGTTCTCAAGAATACATCATTGCAGCAAAATTTCTCACGAAATGAGCCCTTAACACCGAATGCAATAGCTAGAACTTTCACCCCTCTATGGCACTCTCGAGGTGGCTTCAAGATTCGCAAATTGGGGGAACAAAAGGTTCTATTTATTTTCACTGATGCCGCTGATGTTGATAAGGTCCTCAGTTCTGAAGCCATGGAGTAAAAATTTAGTAATCATGCAATGCTATAACAAAAACAACGCCGGTGAAAATTTGAAGTTTGATAGGACTCTGTTTTGGGTACAGGTTCATGGGATCCCTTATCGATATATGAACGTCAAGGCCACTGAAAAAATATGTGAGGTGCTGGGCAAGGTTGCTCACTCCGCAAACCCTGCAGAAACTGAGGGAGGTCATTTTATGAGAATTAGGGTATCACTTGATGTCACCCTTCCTCTATGTCGCGGTCGTATTATCACGGTGGAGAATGATAAAAAGATTTGGGTAACCTTTAAGTACGAGCGCCTCCCCAATGTCTGCTATTGATGTGGACGCCTAGACCACGATGATAAAGATTGTGATCTATGGCTCGAGAGTGAGGGAAGCTTAACTGAAGACCATAAGCAATTCGGACCTAGCCTCCGTGCTTCACCTTTTGTTTGGTCAAGGAGAAGCGTTATCTCAGTCCCGGGGTTCTATAAATCAAAACAGGCTTCATCTTCGAAATCAGATGATCGATGGAACGATGGTAAAGGGAAACCAACAGTCACGAGTCACCCCCCTACACCAACTGAGTCTGAAACGGCAGAGGCAAGTGGCACTGAAAAGCTAGGTTAGGTCAATATGCCACATTCATGTGAGGATGCCATTACTTCAGATATTCCAAGTGTAATGTGCGACATGCTAAAATCAAGGGATTTTGCAACCAGTTATTCCACAACCCCTATTTACTCGGCCCATCATTATTGTTGTGATAAGGTGATAGCTTTCTCAACTGATATCTCTATGATAACAGTAAAGAGATTGATTTGGAATTAAACTCTATTGATTCCAATTAATGCTCGGCCAACCTAGGTTTGAAACTAAAAATTTAAGTGCTAAGTTGAGGTCACGCACGATGAGGTTAGTTTGAGTCCCTCACCACAAAAAAAAAAAAAAAAAAAAAAAAAAAAAAAAAAAAAAAAAAAAAAGATTACGTGGACAAGAATTGTTAGGACCGAACCAGGGAGCAATATTCATGAGAACACAAGTAACAATAAGGGAGGCAAAAGAATGTTTTCGCAAGTGGGTGATCTTTCTGAATTGCCTTGCAAGAAGAAGTAGGATGTGAGGAGAGATGAAGACTTATTTTTTCCAGTGGTGGAGGCTATTATTCAGCCCCACCAAGAGACATGAAATGCTTAGTGTGGAACTATCGTGGGCTTGAGAACCTATGTACAGGGAAGGAGCTTGGAGATATAATTTGGGCAAAAGATCTCTCTATTGTGTTTATAGCCGAAACATACGAAGCTAGGCTAAATTCAGTTTTATGCAACATTGACTTTGACCACAAATGGGTGGTTCCTAGAGAGGGCCGAGGTGGTGGGCTTGTAATGTTTTGGAAGGATTCAATTAATCTGACTATTAAGGATTTGTCAAGATATTTTATTGATACTTGTATTGATAAAGGTTCTAAAAATGCCTAGCATTTTACTGGCTTTTATGGTGAACCTGAGACTTCTAGACGGATTGAAGCATGGAATTGTCTTCGAAGATTGAAACATGGCTCGGATATCCCATGGCTGTGTGCTGGAGATTTCAATGAACTAGTTAGCCAAGATGAAAAATTGGGAGATGCCTTACGCAATCGCCAGCAGATGCAGCTGTTCAGGGTTGTAATTAATGAATGTGGATTCATGGACCTAGGCTTTATCGGGTCAAGGTTCACTTGGAGTAAACACTTCGAGAATGGAAACTCCATTTGGGAGAGACTTGATAGGGGTTTGGCTACAAATAACTAGTTTTTGAAATTTCCAGGTACACGAGTTCATCATCTACATTGTGACTCATCTGAACATTCACCACTACTCATTAATCTTTCAAGCCTTGAACCCTTGCCAAGGAAAAAAATATTTCGATTTGAAGAAATGTGGTTGTCTGATTCTCGTTGTGCTGAGACAATTGAGGTCGCATGGAGCTCGAGTATGGATGATTTGGGGGATAGTGCAATTCTAAAAAAAGTGGAGAAGTGTAGAAGGGATCTTTCAAGATGGAATTGGAATGTCTTTAGGAATGTTAGAAAAGAGTTGGAAAAAAAAAAAAAAAAAAAAAAAGCTTACTAATCCAAGCTGAGAGGGAGGCCTTGATTAGTGGTTTGAATTGCAAAATCAAAGAGCTAAAAGCCGAAGTTAATATCCTCCTCGACAAGGAAGCTCGTTTATGGAGTCAAAGATCTAGGGTACTCTGGTTGAAAAATGGTGATAACAACACGAAATTTTTTCACAGTAAGGCAACCAAGCAACATAGAAAAAATTCTATTAGAGGTATTTTTGATGAATCAAATTCATGGTAGGACCAACCGGATGAAATTGCAAGTGCTTTGTTGAAATACTATCATGAACTCTTCTCGACGGCATTTCCGAATTCCTCAAATGCAACACTCAACTTTATTCCACATGTTATTACCAAGGAAATGAACAATTTACTGACCGGCGAGTTTTTGGAATGTGAAGTGACCATGGCTTTAAAGCAAATGGCACCAGTTAAAGCACCTGGCCCAGACGGGATGCCTCCAATTTGTTATCAGCACTTTTGGCAGGTGGTCGACATTGATGTGGTTAGATCCATTCTCTCTTGGCTTAATTCAGGAACTCTTCCCCATCCCATAAACCACACTTTCATTACCCTTATTCCAAAGATCAAATATTCTGAATTTGTTCGTGAATATAGGCCTATTAGCCTATGTAACGTACTTTATAAAATCTTTTCCAAAGTACTTGCAAATAGATTAAATAAAGTCCGACCAAATATTATAACTAAACACCAATAAGCTTTTACAAAAAATCGCCTTATCATTGACAATATCCTTGTTGCCTTTGAAACCCTTCATCGTATGAAGTCACTAAAATTGGGGGATGATGGGTATATGGCTGTAAAATTGGATATGAGTAGGGCTTATGATAGGATTGAATGTTGTTTTTTGGAAGACCTTATGAGACGAATGAGACTTAATGAGAGGTGGATTGGGTTCATTATGGTGTCAAAACAATTTCATATTCTATCCTTGTTAATGGCAAACCGAAGGATTTGATCCATCCTACTAGGGGGATAAGACAAGGGGACCCTTTGTCTCCCTTTCTCTTTCTCCTTTGTACGGAAGGATTTCATGTCTCATATACAATGTTGCAAGTTGTGGGGAAATCACTGGTTTTTCTTTGTGTAGAAGGGGCCCTAAACTAACACATCTATTGTTTGCAGATGTTAGTCTTTACTTTGCAGGGCCATAACGGAAGAATGTGAAAAAATCCTCAACCTCTTGGAAATCTATGAGCATGCTTCCAGACAAAAGGTGAATAAAAGCAAAACAACTTTGTTCTTTAGTAGATCCACACCGGAGAGTGTTCGTCTTGCCATCAAAGATAGCTTAGGTCTACAAGAAATTGCACAATATGAAAAATATCTTGGTCTACCATCTCTGGTTGGGAAGGGAAAAAAGGTGAGCCTCAATTACATCAAGGAAAGATGGAAAAAGTTGCAAGGATGGGAAGGGAAGTTATTGTCACAAGTCGGTCGTGAAGTCTTGATTAAATTTGTCATCCAAGCCATCCTAACCTTCACTATGGGATGCTTCAAATTACCCATTGGATTGTGTGACAACATTGAGAGTCTCATTAGAAAATTTTGGTGGGGACAGCGTGTGGTGGGGACAGCATGGTGATAGAAGGAAAATTCATTGGCTTCGATGGGATGAGTTGACAAAATCCAAGTTGGTAGGTGGAATGGTTTTTTGAGATGTAGCTATGTTCAATAATTCCCTATTGGCTAAAAAAGCTTGGAGATTGTTACATAATAAGGAGTCTCTTTTCTACAAAGTTTTTAAGGCATGCTTTTCCCAAATTGTTCCATTATGGAGGCAAAAGACTCAAGATCGGGATCGTATGCATGAAGGAGTATTCTAAAAGGGCGGGATGTCATCCAAAGAGGTGCTCAATGGTGGATTGGGAATGAAAAAAATGTGAAGATATGGCAGCATCAATGGCTTCCTAGGAAACATCCTCCACTAGTTTGCTCTCCAATGGTTCCTTCCATGAAAGAAGCCACCGCTGATTTGCTTATTAAGGAATCTACAAGGTAGTGGAACAAGGACATTGTTGATGGGATTTTTGCACCTGAGGAGGCAGAGCTAATTTATAAAATCCCATTATCAAGGGATGCTTTAGAGGATAGCATATTTTGGCCATTGACACAAGACGGGAATTACACTAGCAAAACAGGTATAGGTTCTTAAAGGAAGAGGCTAAATAGGATGATGAGGAAGTGGAGAAAAAGGACCTATGGAGAAACATTTGGTCATTGCAGGTGCCAAAAAAAGTGAAAAACTTTGTGTGGAGAGCTTGCTAAAACTTCCTGCCAATGAAGGCAAACCTAGTGCGCCGAACTATCATCGACTCACCCACTTATGACCGCTACCAACAATGCCAAGAATCGGTAATTCATGCACTCTAGTCATGCTGTGAGCTTGGTGTGGTTTGGGATGAAACGGAGCTATGGGATTTTTAGCAACGTACAGCCTTTAATGAGTTCTCCGATTTGGCCGAATGGGTTCTTAGGGAGCATAAATATCCAGAACCGTTCGCAATGGTAGTATGGTCGACCTGGACTCAACGAAACCAGGTGAGGCTTCAGCAAGCTTGTTGTGCTCTCCATCTCATCCCTCAGGTGTCCAAAGACCGGCTTGAGGAATTTCAGGTAGTGCATCCACCAGAAAATCCATGGTTTTAAAAACTAGTACGGTGAAAGAACCGAAATAGGGAGTGTTTCCAGGTTTTATGGTCCAACCAGGGTCCTACCGGTGGTCGAACCGATGATGTCATAAATAATAAATAAATAATTATTATTTATAAAAATAAATAAATAATTTTATAACTAGTCATTTTAACTAAAAAATTAAATAATAGTAAAACATTAAATATTAACTTACCAACTTTTGGACACCACTTAACAAAATTCAACCAAAAAAAAAAAAAAAACCATATAAGGTCAAGTGTAACAATTACAAACCATTTTTAGTTATTTTTTAATTTGTCAAATAACAAAAAGTAAGTCACCAATGGGTAACAACATTGTCCACTTGATATTCTTTTCCCACCTATCCTACACTTACACATTTATATCACACCCATTTGAAAATCTACTAGATCCACACGTTTTATTCAAACTTTCAAACAACAATTCTGAACTTAGTTTCTTTCCTATCCTACTTTTTGCTAAATTTTCATTTCCCTCTTCAAAATTCTCTCCCTCTCTCTATCTCTCTCATCAATATGGGTATGTGCAAGTGCAACTGTGCAAGAGCAGCAAACAAAGACTGAAGCGAACATATTAAATCATTATAAATATGTTTTGTATTTGGGCTCCTTCCTCAACACAAAGATAGGAGATCTGATGTTTTTGGGGTCACTGTTGGTGTCTTAGGCTTCACCACTTTAGGCTTGAGAGCATTTTCAAAATCAAAATCTTTCCTCTCAAATCTAAACCAAAATCTCTCTCTCTCTCTCTCTCTCTCTCTCTCTCTCTCTCTCTCTCTCTCTTTAAAAAAAAAAAAAAACACAGCATCTGAAGTTTTAATGAAGAACTGCTAAAAACTAGTTTAACTGTACCAGTTTTTGATTTTACCAGTTAAACCGGCAGTTTCCCATATTTAACAGTTTTTCTTCTATTTTTGATTTTTAACAATAACCGGACCGAATTAATGCCCGATTCCCGGTTAAACCGGTTTGGTTTTTAAAACCATGAGAAAATCCACCACCAACCGCCCATCGTGTTTGTTGACACCCCCCTCCAGCCTGGCTTGTGATAATCAATGTCGACGGAGTGGCTTTTCCTAGCGAGAACTCAGCTGGCGTATGAAATATTATTAGGAATCGGGAAGGTCACATTTTGCCTTCAAAGACACAAAAGGTTTATCATGCATAAAGCCCTATCGTGATGGAGGCAATGGCTGTTCTGGATGGCCTTCAACTCGCATTGGATCTGGGCTACACTCATGCGATTTTTGAAGGGGACTGTCTGCAACTAATAACAGCTCTGCAAAGTGGTTGCGAAATCTTGTCTTATGCAGGTTTGATTATTGACGATGTCTGGTGTAGTTCACAGCTCTTTCAAAAATTACTTTACTCTCATGTTATGAGAAGGTAATAGGGTTGCTCATTGTATGGCACGCTATGCTTCAAAAATTTCAGATTTTATTGTGTGGATGGAAACTGTTACACCACTAGTTTTTGATGTAATTTTGGCCGATATGACCAATTTAGTTTAAATAAAAGCAAAGCAAGTTGGTTTCTAAAAAAAAAAAAATTAATAATTAAAATATTTGGCAACAAAATTAAGCCAAAATGGCAAAATCCCATTTCATTAATGAAAAACAATCCAAATTTCAACTTTTTAAAAACAATTAAAAAGAAGTTAAGTAAAAATAAACTTACATAAGAATTTGGACCGATAAATCTAATTTAGCCAAATATTATCTATGATCTAAAAGGATATAGGAGTAATTCTAAGAAAAAGTTCATAGGAACCTTAAATTATATGATCTAAAAGGATATAAGAGGAATTTCGTATACTAAGAAATTAACACAAAGTACAAAAAGAATTTTTAAAATATAAAAATAGATAAACATTGATAAAGTCTTAACAAGTAAAAGTAACTTGGAATCAAATTGCATTACAACACATAAAGACATGTTTTGAACTAGATTTTTCATAGCGATAGTCAATTGAAAAAATCAAAACACTTACAAACTAAATGCATAGAATAACCAAAACCTAAAACACACAAAATAGTTCAAAAGTTGAGGAAAAAAAAAACTTACCTATGAGAAACCAAGAACTTAAATAGGTGTTCCTTGTTTTGCTTCACTTGAAAAAAGCAAAAACGTGGGGTGCAAAAGGGATTCTATGAGCATTGGTGAATATATATAAGTTTTGAAATTTTGATAATAGATTTTTAGTTTGAGTAGATTTAAATTTCTGAAACTTAGATGCATGTTGCATGTTTTGTTAAAACACTTATTGTTATTTTATCTAAAAAAAATTAATAGTTAAAACACTTATTCTTGTTATTTTATCTAAAGAAATTGATAAGAACAAAGAAATTTTTGTCTCTATCTAATTTTATTTTTTATTCAAAATATTGTTGTATTTTGGTGAAACCACTTAGTGCAACTACAACTTAGAAAAAATTGCTGCAATTTAGTGAAGTCACTTGGTACAACCACAACTGTGGGTGCCCGAGGACCGAGGATGGATCTGAAGAGCTGCAGTATAATTGTGGGGATGTCACAATCCACGGGCCCGAGGAGGAAAGCCGCCTGAGGAAAGGAAGAGATGAGTCAAAGTACTCTAAGGCATTCCAAGTGGGAGCGAGAATCTGAAGAGAGAGAGAGAGAGAGAAAGTCAGTGGTTGTAGGGGAAATTTCTAGTTTGGAGTAGCCTATCTCCTCCACATTAAATGGTGGGCAACAACTTTATCAGCTGCATTGATGAGGAAGTGACCTGAACAGTGCAAGTTACAGCTAAGCAAACTCCTTCCACCACCTTCTTCAGATGTAGAAAGAGACAAGTGTCATGAGAGAAAGCTAGTTAAGTAGGGATGGATGGTTGAGATATGAAGAAAGGAGAAGTATATAAGAAAAGAAGGGTTTAAGAAAAAGGGATCGAGACAACAGTATCAAAAAGAAAGAAGAAGAGTATTGAGAGAAGAGAGTGAATAGTGCAACTTTTTGTATAATCTTAGCCTTCTCGGGCAAGCTTGTGGAGGGATATATGCTCATCTATTTTATAACATTAGCCTTTTCCTCTTTATTTTGATCCTTAGGCAGAGCCCTCTTTTGTTATTCGTTTCCCTCTCTTACAAATTTCATTGATTTGGGCCAAGGTTGAACTGTACAACTCATTGTTCTAAGTGGGCTTGGGCTGCCAGATTTTTTGGTCCTTACAATTGGCGCCGTCTGTGGGAAACAACAAGGTGTGGTGTATTCATCTTGAGTATTTATGGCTAACGTAGGCCAAGATAGGGAGGAATTAGTTGGCTCCTTGAGGGAGAACTAGTTTTTTAACTTGGAGCAAAGGAGAGATAGACAACATACCCCAAGCGTTGTGGTGGAGTCTTACCACACTGAGCGTACTGAACGGAGTCATTCAAAGACTAGGAGTCATGCCTCGCATGATCAGGAGACGCGAAAGTTGTAGCAGGAAATAGATCGCTTGCGCAGCAAGCTGAGGCGCAGGAAATGTGAAAGAAGAAGCCCCTCCCCCCCTACCAAGTGATGGTTCTACGGGAAGCAGGGATTGTTCATATCGTCACAGGTCTAGAACTCCATCTAGTGAGTCCTATTCAGCTTCTTTGCACAAGGACAAGTGGGAGAAGAGCAGTTATGACCGTGAGAAAAGGCCTGCCCACAATGGCATGGGGAATGACTCAATAAGTAAGGCCCTACAGCAAATTTCTAAATCACCATTCGTTAGAAGGATTAACAAGGCTAAGCTTCCTCATCGGTTTCCTCAGCCGACGTTTGCCATTTATAATGGGAGGACTGATCCCGTGGAGCATGCCAGCCACTTTAATCAGAAGATGGTACATGCCAACAATGAGGCTTTAATGTGCAAAGTGTTCCCTTTTATTCTTGGACTTGTGGCTATGCGTTGGTTTGACGCCCTAGAGGAAGGATCAGTGGGATCTTTTGAGGAGCTAACGAGGGCTTTCGGGGCTAGATTCGTAACATGCAATAGGGTCCCCAAACCTGTAGATTCTTTGTTGTCTATGGCGATGAGGGAGGGAGAAACCCTTAAGACTTACTCTGACAGATACTGGGAAACATATAATGAGATTGATAGAAACTTTGAGGATGTGGCCGTGAGGACCTTCAAGGGTTGGCTCCCTGTCGAGCACGAGTTAAGGAAGTCGTTGACGATGAAGTCCGCCTTGAACATGCACCAACTTATGGATCACATAGATAAGTATAAACGGATGGAGGAGAACCAGATACATGGAAAGGGCAAGGCTAAATGCTCCCTGAGAGGAGGGATCCTCAGAGAGGTGAGTACTAGGGTAATCACCCCCGAGGGGAGTTCCCTAATCAGGCACCATCCGCGGGAGCTCAGTTGGTCAACTCATTGTTTAAAGAGCTAGTGTATCACATACTGGAGAAAATCAAGAATGAGCCTTATTTTAAGTGGCCCAGTAAGATGGGTAGAGACTTATCCAGAAGAAACCAAAGCCTCTATTGGCACTACCATCAAGACCAATGACATACTACGGAGGATTGTAGAACCCTACGAGATCACCTAAGCCAATTAGCGAGGGCAGGGAAGCTCAATCGGTTTTTACATCAGCCTACAGGACTGTTCGATCACTTAGGAGCTAAGTTTCACAAGGGAAGCTCCCCTCGGCCAGCACTGGGTACCATCAATGTGATCCTTGCCAGGCTAGGGAATAATGGGACCTCGGGCACTGGGGTTATGTCCATGGGTAAGGGTTGTGACATGGAGGCCGGTGATCAGGCTCCCAAAAGAGCTAGGGTGATGGTTACCCTTATCCTAGGATTCTCCGAGGAGGATAAGCAAGGAACTCTCCAACCATATGATGATGCTCTAGTGGTTACTATTAGGATTGGGGGTTACGATATGCAGAGAGTGCTAGTTGATTAGGGAAGCGAAGTACAGATTATGTACCCTGATTTGTACAGGGGACTAAACTTGAGGCCCGAGGACCTAGAAAGGTATGATTCATCGTTGATGGGTTTTGATAGCAGAATGGTGGTCCCTTAGGGAATGATAAGACTACCCGTACAAGTTGGGGATATGGAGGTGCAGGTTAATTTCATAGTAGTAGAAGCATTTTCCCTCTACACAACTATCCTGGCTAGACCCTGGTTTCACACTCTGGGTGCCGTGCCCTCAACCTTACATTTAAAGGTCAAATATCCTACTCAGGGGAGAGTGGGAGAGTTGGTGGGTGATCAAGCCATGGCTAAGCAGTGCTTGGTGTTAGAAATAATGTGGCGGCCTTCAAGTCCTGCTGCAGTGATTAAAGATCCAGTCCCATAGCAACTAAAGGGGCCTGCAAGGGGGCAACAGATCGAGGCATCCGGAGAATTATCTGAGGAGCTGGAAAAGGTGATAATATGGGTTGGATCAAGAGCAATATTTTCAAGTGGGATCCCAGTTGCCACCCTTGGAAAAGGCAGAGTTGGTGAAGTTTCTGGAGGCTAACATTGATGTTTTCGCATGGAATGCTTACGATGTTCCAGGAATTGACCCCGAGTTTATATGTCACCAGCTGAATGTTAATCCCGAGGCCATGCCACGTAAACAACCTCCTCGGCAATCGTCCAAAGATCACGTTGAGGCAGTCAGGACAGAGGTAAACAAGTTGAAGCAGGCTGGGGCCATTAAGGAGATTTTCTATCCCGAGTGGCTGGCCAATACAATAGTGGTTAAGAAGAAAAATGGGAAGTGGTGAGTTTGCATGGACTTCACTGACTTGAATAAAGTCTGCCCAAAAGACCCCTTCCCCATTTCTAGAATTGACCAGCTGGTGGACGCCACGGTGGGACATCCTCGGATGAGTTTCCTGGATGCCTTTCAGGGTTACCATCAGATACCCTTATCATTGTCTGACCAGGAGAAAACGGCCTTTCGTGCTACTAATGGGAACTATCATTATCGGGTGAAGCCCTTCAGCCTAAAAAATGTAGGACCCACGTATCAGAGAATGGTGACGCGAATGTTTGAATCGCAGATCAGGAGGAATATGGAAGCATACATTGATGACATGGTAGTAAAGAGCAAGCAGGTAGTAGAGCATTTAGCCGACTTGGAGGAGACTTTCTCGGTTCTGAGAAAGCATAAGTTACGCCTAAATGCGTCTAAGTGATCTTTTGGGGTCAGCTCGGGCAAATTTTTGAGATACATGATTACTCACCATGGGATTGAGGTAAACCCCAAGCAGATTAAGGCTATTAATAATTTGCATCCTCCTTGGAATCCCAAGGAGGTGCAAAGGTTGACTGGGATGGCAACAGCCTTAAATAGGTTCATCTCTCGGTCTGCGGACAAGTGTCGTCATTTTTTCCAACTGCTTCACAAGTGGAAGGATTTTCGATGGACCGAGGAGTGTGTAACAACTTTCGAGGACCTTAAACAGTATTTGTCCAATCCTCCTATACTTTCCAGGCCTGAGAAGGAGGAAGTGTTGTATGCATACTTGGCAGTCACGAACTATGCTGTTAGCCTCGTCCTGGTCAGAAATAAGGACAGAATTTAGAGGCCTGTCTATTATGTAAGTAAATCTTTATAGGAGGCTGAGACGTGCTTTCTACCTTTGGAGAAGGCAGTGTTGGCTATAGTGCATGCCACTAGGAAGCTTCCTCATTATTTTCAGGCCCACACCGTTATGGTGTTCACCCAGCTCCCTTTGCAAGCTCTTTTGAGGAAATCAGATTATACTGGCAGGATTGCTAAATGGGTTACTAGGCTGGGAGCTTATGATGTCAAGTACATGCCTCAGATTGCCATAAAAGGACAAATTTTGGCAGACTTTGTGGCGGAGTTCACTAAGGGTACCTCCGAGAAAGAGGAAGTAGTTATAGGGATATTGGTCATGTCGGCCATTACTGTTCCCCCGTGGGAGGTTTATACAGATGGAGCATCTAACTGAAAGGGAGCAGGAATAGGGATTGTGTTGATCAATCTCGAGAAGCTGATAATGGAGAAATCGTTATGATTAGGTTTCCTAGCCACCAATAATGAGGCCGAGTACGAGGCCCTATTAGCAAGAGTAGTTATGGTTAGGTAGTTGGGAGGAGAAGTGGTTGAGTTGTACTCTGATTCTAGACTAGTCATGGGCCAGGTCAATGAAGCCTTTGAAGCTCGAGATGAGAGGATGCAGGGGTATCTTGCTAAGGTGCAGAGTGCCCAAGCTTAGTTTAAGGGTTTTGTATTGAAGCAAATTCCTAGGGGACAGAACTTTCATGCAAATTCTCTGGCAATGCTAGCCACTTCTCTAGTGTCAAGTCTTCCTCAAGTTGTTGTTGTTGAGGATATGGATAGCTCAAGTCTCATAAAAGTATCCTCAATCGAGGTGTATAACCTTCATGTGGGGACAAGCTGGATGGACCCCATTGTAACCTTTCTGAAGAAGGTGGTTTTGCCTAAGGACAAGTGTGAGGCAAAGAAGGTGCGTAGAAGTGCTTCTCGCTATTGGCTATCTGAGGAGCAGAAGTTGTACAAGCGTTCTTACTCAGGGCCATATTTGTTGTGCGTACACCCAGAGGCAGTGGAGCCTTTGTTGGAAGAGCTACATGAAGGCATATGTGGGAGCCATACAGGGGGTAGGTTGTTGGCGCATAGAGCCCTCACCCAAGGATACTGATGGCCTAGCATGCAAAGAACCTCCAAGGATTATGCGAAGAAATGTGACCAATGTCAGAGGTATGTTCCAAATATTCATCAGCCAGGGGGAGTCCTGAATCCATTATCTAGCCGTTGGCCATTTGCTTAGTGGGGCTTGGATATAGTAGGACCATTTCCCTGAGCTATAGGGAATCGAAGATGGCTCCTTGTTGGTATGGACTACTTTACCAAGTGGATGGAAGTTGAGCCATTTGCTAATATCCGAGATGTGGATGCTAAAAAGTTCATCTGGAGGAATATTGTCATAAGGTTTGGAGTTCCTTACACACTAATCTCGAATAATGGTCTTCAATTTGACAACAAAGCCTTCCGAAGATATTATGGGGAGTTAGGGATTAGGAATAGGTATTCTACGCATGCCTATCCTCAAGGGAATGGACAGGTTGAGGTCACCAATAAGGTTATAGTGTTTGGGCTGAAGAAAAGGTTGGACGACGCCAAAGGGAAATAGGTGGATGAACTTCCCCATGTATTATGGACCTATCGTACCACACCCCGAAGATCAACAGGGGAGACTCCTTTTTCAATGACTTATGGGATAAAGGCAATAATTCCCCTTGAGTTCGGATTCCTAACTTTGAGAATTGATTAGTTCAATGTTGAAGCGAATAACTGTTTACTCTTAGACAGCCTAGATGTAGCCAAGGAAAGAAGAGAAGTGGCAACGGTAAAGATGACATATTACCAACAGAAACTTAAGCAAGGGTATGATAAGGGGGTGAAGTTTAGGCCATTAGCTTTAGGAGACTTGGTTTTAAGGAAAGTGGTGGAGATAGCAAAGAACCCTGTTTGGGGAAAACTAGGCCCTAATGGGGAAGGGCCATACAAGGTCAATTCCATTACTGGCATTGGGCCTTATTATTCAGAAGATTTGGATGAAAATGTAATTCCTTGCCCTTGGAATGTAAACAATCTATGACATTATTATTATTAATGATTTCCTTTGCAACTCATATCTCGAATGGTCGTGTCTTATTATGGATGTGTTTGCTGAAACAATTAGTCTGTTAAATATTCTAAGTGTTAAACAGAACCTAGGCCATGTCTGGCTCCTCGGGTCACAAGCCTAAGGTAAATTAACATTGCAGAAAATATTCTAAGTGTTAAACAGAACCTAGGCCTTGTCTGGCTCCTCGAGTCACAAGCCGAGGGTAAATTAACATTGCAGGAAGTGTTCTAAGTGTTAAACAGAACCTAGGCCTTGTCTAGCTCCTCGGGTCACAAGCCTAGGGTAAATTAATATTGCAGGAAATGTTCTAAGTGTTAAACAAAACCTAGGCCTCACAAGCCTAGGGTAAATTAACATTGCAGGAAATGTTCTAAGTGTTAAACAGAACCTAGGCCTTGTTTGGTTCCTCGGGCACAAGTCTAGGTTAAATTAACATTGCAGGAAATATTCTAAGTATTAAACAAAACCTAGGCCTTGTCTGGCTCCTCAGGTCACAAGCCTAGGGTAAATTAACATTTTTGGGAAACGTTCTAAGTGTTGAGCAGAAATTAAGTCTTAAGTATCTCCTCGGGTTTTGGGATCATTGCCAATGATTTTGTTGTGAGATTCCAAGTCCAAATTAAGGTAAGTGTTGGTTGAAATTTTTCCCAAGTTCCGTGCATCAGTCTACTAATTGTAGTTCAAATCATTCCAAATTAGATAGAGGGATAGGGAAATTCCATGAATAAGTTATAGGTTAGTATGATGAAATTGTTATAAAGAGATGACGAGTGTAAGATATAAAATGACAAGTACGAATTGAATAGTTAAGAGAAGCAGTAAATAAACTCTAAGTCCTTTTCATTAATTTGTAAAAAATTAAGTACAAGATGAGAGGCATTAGATACACTTGGGCCTAGTAACAAAATGGTTTTTTTCTCTTAAGTCCTAGGTGGAGCTAAGCTGAGGTCTCCTTTCCTTTCCCTCCCTGGCTTTAATGACGTTCTTCGGACTTTGAAAATGTTTGGTGGAGGGCTTGTATCTAAGGATGACGTGAGCTGCTCGAAGTTGGCTGTCCTTGTGTAAGAAGATCTCTGACCTGAGGATTCGGTTCAAGTCTTTGAAATTTACCAGGTGCTTGATTGGGGCAGTGTGGTATTTGTCTACAAAGTAAAACAAGAAGGGTTGTATGTAAAACAAATAAAGGGAGAACCATCATACTAATAAAGCCAAGTAAAGGTCCTATGTATGACTCTAGTCCTCGAGAACCTTACTTGGTTCCCCTTCTTGGGTGGGACAATGCATTCCATCATGCCAATCTCCCAAGACGATGAGGAAGTCCTCATCCATACCTTTGCTTGAGTCAAGTAGGCAGGAGATTAATCTAACGGCGGGGACTCTACACTTGATGTAGTATTTGGTCTTTTCCCCTTTTTGGCAATTGTAAACCCAGTTTATCTCGTGCCATGTGAGGTTAGTCCCTATCTTCCTATTTAGCATATCTACACGCCCGAGGACCCTAAAGACATTTGGGGAGCATTGGGTGGGGGTTAGTGTATAGTTTATCAAGAAATCCCTAGTGACCCTTCCCATGGGAAGTTCCATCCCGCCTTCAATGAAGGCAATCATAGGAATCATTACGAATTCGGGGGGTCTGTACAAGACCAGCCACTCATCGTATTGACAGTGCTGGATTTCAACACCGTCGAGGATCCTGTATTGTGCCCTAAAGACTGCCCTAGCCTCAGGAGTGTCTACTAACTTAGCATATCTACTCATGGAGTTTTGTGGTGTGAAATATTAAGCTTATGAAAAAGTAGAAACAAGAAAATCAACACACTTATGAGTAACGTGAAAAATGCTCCTTGGGAGGTTTCTTCAACTCAAATCGCCAGAATGTAAAAATAAGCCTCAGCCAGCCCTAAGTTCTCCTTTTATAGGAGTGAAAAAGCGGGCGGTAAATTTCCCGCCCATAAATGAGGGGAGATGGTAACTGTTGGATCCTGATCGAATCGTAGAACGTGGGGAACAAGCAGCTACCTGACACCATAAATGTGAAATCGTGGATTCCGAAGCGTCAGGAGTGTGCTAGAGACAGGTGAAAGGACATTAACACGTGGGAACACATAAGGCACGTGCATAGTTTACCTATGTGATTAAAACTTTGTTTTTGTCTCGGAAACAATAGTGAACGTTTTAGGGGGGTTGTTGTGGGTGCTAGAGGACCGAGGATGGATCTGAAGAGCTGTAGTATAATTGTGGGGATGTCACAGTCCACAGGCCCGAGGAGGAAAGCCGCCTGAGGAAAGGAAGAGATGAGTCAAAGTACTCTAAGGCATTCCAAGTGGGAGCGAGAATCTAAAGAGAGAGAGAGAGAGAGAGAGAGAGAGAGAGAGAGAGAGAGAGAGAGAGAGAGTCAGTGGTTGTAGGGGAAATTTCTAGTTTGGAGTAGCCTGTTGCCTCCACATTAAATGGTGGGCAACAAATTTATCAGCTGCATTGATGAGGAAGTGACCTGAACAATGCAAGTTACAGCTAAGCAAACTCCTTCCACCACCTTCTTTAAATGTAGAAAGAGACAAGTGTCATGAGAGAAAGCTAGTTAAGTAGGGATGGATGGTTGAGATATGAAGAAAGGAGAAGTATATAAGAAAAGAGGGGTTTACAGAAAAAGGGATCGAGACAGCAGTATCAAAAAGAAAGAAGAAGAGTATTGAGAGAAGAGAGTGAACAATGCAACTTTTTGTATAATCTTAGCCTCCTTGGGCAAGCTTGTGGAGGGATATATGCTCATATATTTTATAACATTAGCTTTTTCCTCTTTATTTTGATCCTTGGATAGAGCCCTCTCTTATTGTTCGTTTCCTTCTCTTACAAATTTCATTGATTTGAGCCAAGGTTGAACTGTACTACTCACTGTTCTAAGTGAGCTTAGGCTGCTAGATTTTTTGGTCCTTACAACGACTTTTAAGCTTTTTATTATAAAAACATTTATTGTTATTTTATCTAAAATACATGTTGCATGTTTTGTTAAAAAACTTATTGTTATTTTATCTAAAGAAATTGATAAAAACAAATAAATTGTTGTCTCTATCTAAAAAAAATGTTTTTATCCAAAATATTACTGTAATTTGGTGTAACCACTTGCTGCAAACACAACAAAATATTGCTACAGTTTAGTGAAGCCACTTGACTCAACCATGTCTTTTGAGCCCAACTTTTATTATACGATATAGTATATGATTAATAAAGTGTGGTATCTCACTATGTTATGTCTTAATTTTTTAAAGATTTGGCAACACAGCTGGCTACCAATTAAGCACCGTCCCTTGATTCAATCTCCTATTATTGAGTCATTGGAGGAGGCCAAGGTGGATTTTATCATTGAGCCAGAGAATAGACGGTGGAATGATAGTGTGATTGATGAGATTTTCGCTCCTTAGGAAGCAAAAATAATAAAGAAGATTCCTTTAGCTCAGGTTGATTATGAGGATGTTCTCTACTAGCCCTTAATTGGAATGGTGTGTATACTCGCAAGTCGGGGTAAAGAGTTTTAAAGGAAGAGGAGGAGCTCATTCCCCAAGTGGTTGCATGGGATAAACCATTGTGGAAGGGAGTGTGGGCTTCGCAATCTCCAAACAAAGTAAAAAATTTGTTATAGAGAGCCTACCGAAACGCCATTCCCACCGAGGAAAATTTAGTCCGTCGAACGGTATTGGAGAATCCTATCTGTGATCGGTGTAATGGTGCTATGGAGAATCCCCTACATGCTCTCTGGTCATGTTTAGAGCTTGATGTAGTATGGTTTGACCCGGTTCTGTGGAGTTTTAGACATACCCATCGATGTGTGGATTTCAAAGAACTCCTATCTTGGATAATACAACAGGATAAGAACCCGGAACTATTTGCCATGAGAGTGTGGTGATATGGACTCAGCAAAATCAAGTCCGTTTAGCTTAGTTGAATGTCAATCTCCATCATTTGGCGCGAGTCTCCAAGGATCGACATGAAGAATTCATGGCCCTGCAAGTTCCACATTCTTTGCCCCAGCAGCGGACCCGTGCTTTGTGGCAACCCCCCCTCTTCTACATGGTTCAAAATTAATTTCGACAGAGCCACTTTTGTCGCTGAAAATAAGTTTGGCATCGGAGTTGTTATTCGAGATTCTCAAGGTATGGTCATTGCTTCTCTCTCTCTCTTAGTTTCTCCCCCAGGCATTTCAAGCCATAGAAGTAGAAGCCTTAGGTGTAGTGAGAGCTTTAGAGTTTGCTTCAGAGCTGGGTATTGCACAGGCAGTTTTAAAGGGTAATTCAAAGGTAGTAATGGATGCTCTCGTTGAGGTGGATGTTTCTTTATCTTCATATGGTCTTTTAATTGCGGATGCAAAATCTTTTTCCCTTGATTTCTTTCAATTACGTTACTAACGTATTAAGAGAGAAGGTAATAAGGTCACTCATAGTTTAGCTAGGCATAGCTATAATTACTGTTTCTAATTTTATTGTGTGGATGGAGTTTGTTCCTCCATAGGTTGTTTCTGTTTATCAGACTGATTTATCTGGCCTTTCTTAGTATTAATACAAGGCGAAAATGCACTTTTAGTCCCTACATTTTGGGCCTATTCTCAATTTGGTCCATAAATTGATTTAGCTCCTAGGTCAGTCCCTGATTTTTAAAAATCGTTTTTAAAATAGTCCCTGTCGTCAACCCAGTGACAGAAAATGCTGAGGTAGCAAACGGAATGCATTGTTTGTTGATGTGGCTAATAAAATAATAATAATAAAATATATTTAACATTTCTTAAATGCCATGTCAGCATTTTCTGAATTAAAAAAAGCCATGTCAGTTTAATTAAAAAAAATAAAAATAATTTATATTTTTCAATTTCAATTTAATTCAAACTAAATTAAAAAAAAAAAAAAAAACTTTTAAATCTAATTTTTTTATTATTATTATTGCTTTCATTATTTGTTAGGAGGTAAGAACACAAGAACTTGTTCTTCATGTTCTTCCTGAATCCAAGAACAATCAAACCCAGAATATGAGCACAATCAAATCCAAAACAATGCAAAATTTCATACAAAATCCCTATCCTCCACCGAAACTTTCAGAACATGAAAAAATCATCAAACCCAAACCCACATGAGAAAACCAACCCAAAAAAATCATCAAACCTCCAACCCAGAAAAATGTCAAACCCAGAAACCTCCAACCCAGAACATGAACTTCATTCTTCATGTTCTTCTCCAAATCAAGACAAACCCAATTGACTAACCCACTCAAAATCAATCTCAATACAAAAAATTCCAAAACAATCAACATTGAAACCTCTAGGAAATCAAACCCATAAATCCAGAAAAATATACAAATCTGCATATAAAAAAAAAATAAAAAAAAAACCCAGAATAGTTGATTTCCTCGTCGATCCGGTTACCGACGAGGTTTTCGCCAAGCTCCTCCTCCATCCTATTCACGCTCAACAGAACTTCGTCGACTGTCCATCGGAGCCTTCTAGGAGCCAAAACGACGTCGCCGCTGCAGGTGAGGACAAAATCTTGTCCTTCGCGAAAATTCTCACGCCGTTCTATGCCAACAACGGCAGCGGATTCTTCATCCCGAGGTTCTATGCCGACGCAATTAGATCAACGGCAGTGAACTCACAAGCAGATCATGCCGTCCAATGCCAACAACGACAGCGGTCACCGACGTTCACGGCGTGATCTGCTTGTGAGTTTGTGAGCTTCGACGCTTGGTGGAGAAGCAGGCTAAGCTTGTGAGCTTAGTGGGGTAGAGAGTGTAGGGTGAAGAGAGAAAGAGGGAGTTTGAGATTAGTGGTAGAGAGTGTAGAAGAATTTTTTTTAAGCTGATAAGGTTAACCAAAAACAAAAACAAAAAGAATTATGAATTTTTATTTTTTAAGAAATGATTTTAGTTTAAATTAGATTTAAGGTTTTTTTTTTAATTAAATTTACATTTTTTTTTTAATTTTCTTAAGGCTGGCTT
Source organism: Quercus tomentella (assembly GCA_028535165.1). Lineage (NCBI taxonomy): Eukaryota > Viridiplantae > Streptophyta > Magnoliopsida > Fagales > Fagaceae > Quercus > Quercus tomentella. Next base: position 25,896,503 of record JAPQVY010000111.1, on the reverse strand, counting down.
TTTTTTATTAATTTAAATGCTGACATGGCATTTAAGAAATGTTAAATATATTTTCTTATTATTATTTTATTAGCCACATCAGCAAACAATGCATTCCGTTTGCCACCTTAGCATTTTCTGTCACTGGGTTAACAGCAGGGACTATTTTAAAAACAATTTTTAAAAATCAGGGATTGACCTAGGAGCTAAATCAATTTAGGGACTAAATTGAGAATAGGCCCAAAATGTAGGGACGAAAAGTGCATTTTCGCCTTAATACAATTCCTCTTCTTTCTAAAAAAAAAAAAAATTGTGTGTCCTTGAATTCAAATTATGTGACAAGTTGTGATTGATATAACATAAAGTGTGTTAAATTACCGATTCTCCCAAAAGCTTTAGTTGATAGGAGATGGTGAATTTTATTCATTTAATCTAATACTCCCTCTTCACGTGTGAGCCAAACTTGCTGTGAATAAAATAATGCAAAATCCAAGTGCAAATTATTTGCAAGTAATAATATCTCAGTGAGTTTGAAGTCGATCCACAATGGGTAATTGACAATAATGTAAAAACCTCTATTATTGAGCTAAAAAAAAAAAAAAGTTGTTTGTTTGATTTTCCAAAAAAAAATAAATAAATAAATTGAAGCAATATAATATAATATTGAAACTACAATTGAAAATAGCATAAATAAATTGAAGAGAAATTAATAGAGAAAAACACTAGGAATTCAAAGATCAACCTAATATTTTATTATATGAACTTGGACTAACTTAGTCTTTTGAGAGAATCGGTAATTTAATATGGTATTGAATAATTTAAATTTCTTTTAAATTTTCACAAGTTAAATGACAACTCAAATAACCTCGTAAAGGGAGAATGTTAGATTAAATTAATAAATTTGTTATATATTTATTAAAAATTTAAGCTTTTAGAGAATTGGTAATTTAACAAATTGGTATACGAAATCAAGATAGAAAATTTGTATTGACATTGTCATGTCTGTATCCAACCTTCGTATACAATCCAAAATAGAGTATGAGTTTTTTTTTTTTTTTTTTTAATATATATTTAGTTGCTAGGATAATTAATTGGCCATGAATGCTAACACTAATTTCAAGAAATCCTGTCCGAGTTCAGTTTTTGAAGTTGTGTGCGTATCCTTCTAATTTTATTGGATGTCCTGTCCCTAAAGAGAATAAAAAATTTTGAAGCTCCACTTGTCTTTGCAATTTGCTTGCAAGACGTTCGTATGTTTTCCATAAAAAGAAGCTCCTCTGTTTCTGTACTGTGAGGGAGTGCCTTTTAATGGCACCAGGTGTTGTGCTCGACCTTAGAGCATTCCCATGAAGGATGCTAAAAGGGGTATATGCTAAATTTTAGCATCAAAACACCAAAAAAGCAACTCCATCAAAGCTTTCAAATGGTAAAATTTTTGGCATACTGCTACAGTGAGCTTGTCCGGCGATGGTTCTGGTCCGACAATGGTTCTAGTTCGGCAATGGTGGTCCGATAGTCATGGGTCTGATGTGGTCTGATGGTCCGTTGTGGTCTGATGGTCTCCCTCTGTTCTCTCTTCTCTCCCTCTGTTCTCTATTCTTTGTTCTCTCTTCGTGGGTCTGCATGGATCGAAGGAGCCGTGGGTCGAAGTGTGGGTTTTTGGTTTGGAGGGTGGATCGAAGCAGTCGTGAGCGTGGATCGAAGCAGTCGTGAGCGTGGATCGAATGGTGGATCAAAGCGTGGGTCTGATTGTTTATGGTGGAGCGTGGGTCTGATTGTTCGTGGGTCATCCTCCGCCAGGTTCCACTCCTTTAATAGAAGATTTCTCTCTCTCTTCACTCCGGTGATCGCTACCTCCTTCTTGGATCCAATGGCGCTGGTTTGTTCTATTGTTTCTTCTTTCATACTCTGTTTTTTCATTAATACTACTCTTTGTTTGGTTTCCCAGAAAATGGAGGGAAAGAAAAATCAAAATTGGAAATTGAGATATTAATGTATTGATTTTTGGGTTCAATTATAATGGGGTTCATTCAATTTTTGTTCTTTTTCACATTCAGAGTTTCCTTGAATCTCTGTTTACTTGCCGAGAAAATGGAGGAAAGGAAAATATATAGTGCTTTTGTTCTATATATCTATAGTGCTTTTCTACCTTCAAAATTGTTTTGTGATTGCCACGATGGTGCTGTGACTTGTGGTGGTGGTGGCTGTGGTGGGTTGTGGTTGCTACAATGGTGGTTATGGCAAGTGGAGTGGTGGTAGGGGTGGTGGAGGAGGGGGTTGGCCGGTTGCTAGATTTTTGTGTAGTTGTTTTATTATTATTTTAATGAGTAGTTTATATTATTTAAATAAAATGGCAAAAAATATAGAAGTTTTGATGTTTGATGTATCTTAAAGTAGGATGGTATAATAAATAAAGTAGGTTTTTGAATTGTTAAATACTAAAAATTTTAGAATCCTTGATAAGAATGCTCTTAGTGGCATGGATTGGAACTACTACAGTCTACAAGAAGAGAACCATGAGTGCTGACAAGTGTGTGTGGGACCCACGCTGGATCGTCATGACATGAAAGAGAACTAGCTAGGAAGCATCCTAGAAGCAGCAGTTATAATGTTTGTAACGAGCAAAACTCCAAGCTGTTGTTTTGACTCTTTAGCTCTGATCAGTCAGTACTGTTAATTCCTCTATTTCTTGAATCTAACACACAAAAATACAGTGATGAGCCTTGCGAGAAACAAAGAGAAAAGAACCATATCCCACCTTACTAAGGTGACCTTAGTGTCTCTTCTTACATTGTAGTTTCTGGGTAAGCTCACTTCAATTTTACTTTGTGCATTTGGTTCTATTTCTCCATATTTGTGTGTGTGTGTGTAAAACCTATAATGTAGTAGAGTCATGAGGTTCATGCTGGTCAGCAGGGCTGCAGGGGATGGCTATCTTGCTACAGATGTTTGGTGGGTTGCGCCTTTGTATTTCAACTCTTTGGGATCTGCAAGAAATGAGATTTTCTGCAATTTTTGATGATGTAAGTTCTGTTGCAATGACCATCATCATGGCCGCAGTATCATGCTTCATTGCTACGAGGAGCAGATGATTTTAAAGTTTCATCTTGAATTAGACTCTTCACTGTGTATATTTTTATCATCACCGTATTCATGTTATGGTTTTTATTTAGTCTGCCATGTATGCTTCTTCTAGGTCTTTTAAGCTTTTGTTGTTTTCATCGTTGTCACTTTCTTTATTTCACCGTTGTCTTTAACCTTGGATATGTTGATTTGGAAACACACTCAAAAAATATCATTCAACCTATAGGTCATTAGAACTACTGATTATATTGTTACTAACCAAAGGGAGTGGCTTAATGGTAAGAAGTTCTCGTAACTCATTATACTTGCAAGTCCGAGAGTTATGAATTCGAGTAGTGCCAAGCCCCATTATTGTTCGGCTTGTCCTATGCTATACAATAGTAGGGTTTAAAGTGGGTGAAGGGCAATGACCACATGCGCGAGCCTACCCCCTCCCCACCTTTTTTTTTAAAATAAAAAAAAGATTTTATTAATATTACAATTTGTTAGTACATTTTAAATTAAATATGTTGAAACTCAAAAAAACTGAAGATGAATAAAGAGATGAGTTATAATTTATTAAAGAAAGTGTTACTTGTATGTAAGTTAGATTAAATAAATTAAGAGAAGTTTTCTAAATTAATAAATAACATGTAGGTTATGTGAAGGGTTGGAATACTATATATACGGCTATGCTATGGACTAATTTCATATCAAGAGTGAATGAAGAAAATAGTTAAAAGCAAAGTGTATTTTGTGAGAGAGTGAATTCCTAAATACTTGAGAAAATTCGGACCAAAGAAAGGTGTTCTTCTGGTGGAGCTTTGGGCTTGAACACTTTGTGCAGAAGCTGTTCTAGCCATACAACATTTGTTGGGCTGTTGCATCCTGGAGGAGACAAGTCAGAGAAGGTCTGCACCGGTTACAAAATTTAGCCAACCAAGGGCTTGAATCTCCTTAAAGAGAGCGAGTGCCGCGCCTCAGTCCAAATAGTGTTGTGTAATTTTTCTCATTGAATTAATAATATTCAAAAGTACTATTCAGTTTCTCATTGTGTTATTTCCATTATTATTGTGTTTGCACCAACACAATTATTTATGTACTAAATTTGTGTCTTAGTTCTATAGGGATAACTCGGTTGGAGGTAATAATTAATTGTAGTGTTTTCATAATCCATATATAAGTCAACTGACATAGAAAAATTCATAAATTTTCTTTGATTCTCACACATCCACTTTTATATCTTAAAATGTGGACATTTCTGCATTAATTACGGATATGTATGTAAAATAGTAGATGTAAACGAGTGTGAAAGAATATTCAACCGAATATTTTTTACCCCTTGTGTTATGATGGGTCCATATGAAATGATTTGACAAGTTTAGGTTTGGGAGAGTTTGTGAAAAATTTGGTGGATTTTTTTAGAGCTGGTAGACTTATTCTTTCATGATTTGTAATCCCTTAGAGCATTTGTACCTACCTCGCTCTATGCTATTTCTAGAAAAAATTCAACCTAATCAACCCTAAAACAACCCACATGGAGCCCAAGAATGCATTGCGTAATAACAATTGAACAGGACCTCGAGCTATCGTTTATTGCCAATGCTAAAAAATTAGGTTACCATCACTGGCTTGTAGGTTGAAGAGTTGTGGGTTGGTTCTTGGTTTGGGTTGGTTTTTGTGGGTTGATTAATTTGTGCAGTTGCTTAGGTGGGTGTGATGATTGATTTGTGGGTTGATTCTTGATAAATTTTTGGGTTGCTGTGGTTTCTTGGGATGATTTTTGGAAAGAGGAAAAATAATACTTAAATGGTCTAAGAATAGTAGATTAGTTAAAGTAAAAAAAAAAAGAAAAAAAAAAGAGTTTTTTGGGGTCAATTCCGCTAAATGTAAATTGAATCCAATGCTAATACTTTTAATTTATTAGAATCCACTAAATTTTGAATGTATTACATTAAAATATAACTACAAGAGACAACGGATAAGATCACTAGAATACACTACAAGAAAAAGGGGCTATGGTTTTATAATTGAATAACTATTATATTGAAGAATTATCCATTTAATGTTTTTCTAGTATGCTTTTTTTCTTAATAATCCGATGCTAATACTTTTAATTTATTAGAATCCACTAAATTTTGAATGTATTACGTTAAAATATAACTAAAAGAGACAAAACGGAAAAGACCACTAGAATACACTACAAGAAAAATGGGCTATGGTTATATAATTGAATAACTATTATATTGAAGAATTATCCATTTAGTGTTTTTCTAGTATGTTTTTTTCTTAATAATTCTATGGTTATAATGGGGGACTAGAGGATTTCAACTCTAAATGCTTCAGTTAAAAATACCATCAAGTGCCAACCAATTAAAGTACAAAGCTATTAGATTTTTTTTATTTGTTTAAAAGAGAAGAATTTTATGCAATATATATTAACATGTAATTCTTGTAATGTAACTTAGTTGGACTAATAAAAAACCAACCCCAACGATCTTGAGGATTGGGAATGGCGAGTTTCAGATCTCATTGATTGGGCTGCTCATGATTGGGATCGTGGTGTCATTGTTGTTAATTTCCATAGGGATGATGCGGAAGCTATAGTTCAGGTTCCCTTGAGTAGAAGACATATACTTGATGCTATAATATGGCTTCCTAATAAAAATGGGGAGTACTTGATAACGCCTTAAAATGTATACTTGTTATATATTTATGTGGGCGTTATCTCCTTACTACTATGCTTAATTTGTATAATTAAGCCATGATTTGCATTACTCCCTATTATTTATCTTTACATAATTTCTTGAATAAAATGTCATTCATTGTGTGTAATTTTCTACTTTCAGGAAATCATTTGAGAAAGATGAGTTTACAGGAATTTGTGAGAGAATGGAGGCCAAACTAGAATTAAAGTGGAGCTAAAGGACCATGCTTAAATGTTTAAGGAGGTGCAGCTGGAGTGCCTGGATCATCTACCATGATTGGAAGATTCAAATTAGGAAAGAAATCAAAGAGGCAGAATCTGAAAAGGAAAAATCTGATTTGAGCACTGATCAGTATTTTGGGTGTATCTCTCTCCTCCAAAATCCAATTGACACAAGGCTAGATGGGTTGGAACCGTGACTTAAATATCTACAACTTTCCGGTTTTGAGTTTTCTGAAATTCTCAATTTTTAAAGGCCGAAATTAACCTACAAGCTACTGCTGTAAACCTGGGAGGAAATTAAAATAGAAATGTTTTATTTTCTTTGGACACTTTTTACATTAGGGTTTTGGAAGGGGGCTGGTAGAACGAATTTTGGCAGAGAAAACCTTGTATTTTTCTTTCTCTAATGGCAGCCTAAACTCTTTGCTAGGGCTAGGGGTTATGTTTCTTCTATACGGTATGAATATTCAATGTGATTCTTTCTAGGATTTTATCAACAACATATTTGATTGTTCAATTAGATTTCTTTTGATGTATTAGTTCTTCCATGCTTTCAATAAGTTCAATCATGTTTTTCTTATTGTTTAGATGAATTTCTAATAGTTTCAAATAGAAATCAGGTTTTAAAGTGAATGGGTTTTTCTGAAAACTTTTCTAACCGCATTATTAATCGAGATTATCATGCGTTTTTGAATTGTCTCAGTTCAACCGAATCATAAGTTTTTAATTGTATAAGAACAATCAATTATGAAATAGATATTTTCTTAGATCACAAAGAATTTCATATCGATATAGGAAAACACCCTGATGCCCTAGTATTTACATTATTGATTTAAATCAGTTTTTATCATTATTCTTGTTAACAATTACCAAGCAAAAGTATTTTTCTTCTTCATCCAAATTGTTATTTAATTATATTGTCTTTGAATTTACCCTGCTCCTTGTGGTTCGACCTCGGTACTCCGAGAATTATATTGCTACGATCTCCTGCACTTGGGAGTGAGCAAGCAGTACTCGGTGAAATCTTGCTACCAAACAACTTTGTTGATATCTAAGGAGGATTATGGCTTAGGGGAGAGCTCAGGGAGGACTGATGAAGGATTGCTTTGGCAGAGATTGTGGAAGAGCCAGTTGCCTAACAAGATAAAAGTATTTGGATGGAGGGTTTGCCAAGATATTTTGCCAACAAGGGAAAATTTGGCTAGCACTTGTGGCTTATGCAGACAGAACACAGAGTCGGTGCTTCATGTCCTGTGGGAATGTGGAGTAGCTCAAGATGTTTGGGCTGCTAGTAGGATTTGTCTACAGAAGTGTGCGAGAAGCCAAAGTGATATTTTGTAGCTGGTTGAAGACTTGATGGACAGACTCACGGCAGATGAAATGGAGTTATTTCTAGTTCAATGTTGGATCATATGGAATCAAAGAAACTTGGTAATGCATGGTGGTGTTATACAAGATCCAAACCGACTGCATAAGCCGGCAGAAGATTTCTTGAAGAAGTATAGACAAGCTTAGGAGCATTTATTAGTCTAGTCAACTCTCAGTCCAGTGTAGAATCGGGTTTCATGGACTCCACCAACGGGGTCAGCCTACAAACTCAACGTTGATGCAACAGTGTTCGTTGGAATCTGACAGAGGTGTTTTCGACAAAGATAAATTGACTTGTAAGAGAGTGGACAACCTCTATGAGACCGTCGGCTCCACAAAGACGATGAGAGCTCCATAAAGGCGGACGGGAGTAACATACCCTTAATAAACTGATGGGATTCTCAATGGGTGACGCCACCATAAGAGCCGATGGATACACTCAAACCAACGAGTAGCCATAAAGCCGATGGGGTGGAGAAGCTGACGGGACCTACATGGCCTTGCTTGGTCCCCACAAATATCCATATATAGAAATACCTTGCACATCACGCACAAAGACCTTATCACGCTATCGTATCTTCCCCATATGGAAAGACACCCTAAAATCTCGAAAACCCTAATACCAGATCTCCTCTACAAGGAAAGATCCCTACTTCCATGGGGTCTCGGACTCCTATATAAGTACCAAACCTCCACTTTCCTAAGGTACACAGAAAATCCATAGCTCTCTCACTACAAAGTTCTTAGAGATTTCTCATTCTCTAACTTGACCTTCGGAGGGCTTTCGGCCAATGCCACACTAGTGCCTTTTGTTTGGTTCTTTCATTCTTATTTTTCAAGTAACTATCGGTGTGATTTGGAACCCACAACTCATTGATAATTTCAGTACATCATCAGTTGGCGTGTGGGAAAGAACGACTGTGATTGGCCATATCACCACTTTTGAGACAAAAGAGTTGCATGGTCCAAACACGTTCGATGGCTACCATCAACCAAGAAGCAGGGAATCCCTCCAACGCTTTGGAAAGACAAGTGCAAACCCTGGCTGTAGTGGTGGAGCTACTCACCTAGTGCAACCAAGAGTTGGAACAACAGCTGAACCAAAGAAATGAGTGATGCCAAGATGGCCAACGCGATGAGCGGGACATTGACGAGCAGAATGGCAGTCACCTACCAACAAGGGACAGACAAGAGAGGGAAGACCAGGAAGAAAGTAACATCCCCAGCAGAAGGGATGGTCCGGAGGATACTAGCCACCCCTCTGAAATGGAAGTTAGTGCGATGCGCAAGGCCCAAGATATGCAAATGATGAAGGAGAAGATGGACAGGATGATGAATGCCATGAGGGGACGGATATCCACAAACTTGGACGAGTTGGTCCACTGGACAGACTAATAGGCCAAGAATATATTGACCCCTATGGTAAATTAATCAATTAATTATCCAAGTGAATTAATTAGATTCAATTATATGCAATAAGCGTGGTAGTACAAACAAATCATCAACTAAGTTAAATGCAGCGAAAAATAAATTTGACACAAGTGATTTGTTTACAAATAGGGAAAACCACCAAGGCAAAACCCCACCGGATGAATTTAAGGTCACCATTCCCGAGAATCTTCTATTATCAAAACAAACGGTTACAAGTAAAAGGAATCCTAGTACCTAATATCAACCTACATTTGAACCCTTACCCTAATACCTAATTGGACTTGTGATGTACCAGCAATCTCTCCGTTCAATGCACGAGTCCAGTATGTGACTAACCAATGATGCACGAATCCTAGTACGTGACTAACACACCAACTTGAGGAAGATGTTGGCTGCAAAGTTCTTCAGTTCATCTAACAATGAAGATCAAGAAGTTCTTTGGTTACAAAACCCTTGGCGCAAAGACGCAGTAGCTTTTAATAGTGATTTGGCGACGACAGAGATTACTCATGGAAGGCAGCGCATTGTTACAGGCTCTCTAGATGAAATGCTTGATTTTATTAGGCCCTCGCAACTGCCAAATGCCGTTCCAAAACTTCCTATTTGGTACCAGATTAGAGCTACCTGCTTTCACAATTGATGGACATGAAACCAGCAGTTTGTAAGCACTACTTGTAGATAACAAACCTAACAGAGTGTATGCCCAGATGATTCCATCAGAGGGAGCTCTACTATTGAGGGGGATGCCCAAAATTGCAGTAGCTTCATGGGGCAGAAAACTAGACTGAACTAACTCCTTCTTCTATTCCCCGCTTTCAGTATTAATAAATGCACTAACTTTGTTTTCTTGTAGCACGTTTGGGAGAGCCGAAATGGGAGTACTGCTGGATTGGATTGGAAGCCACTTATCCTTTTTAATCCTGACCGATTGCCCATTTCCAATACGCCAAATAATGCTCTTTCGAATCATATCACGAATGCTGAGTATACTCTTCCATGCATAGGACCCACGAGTTGAATCTCTTCAAATGAATGAAATGACTAAAATTAATTCTAGTAAAATTTAGAGGATAAATTTTGTATTTTTGCCTCTCTTTTTTTTAATGTAAAAGGAAGCTCACAAGTAAGTTCACGCCCCTTACTTGTGAGCTCCCTTTTGCATTCAACCGAAAACAAAAGCATCCATCTTATTAACGAGATTAACTACTTCGTTATCTATAGTACTTCTCGACCCGAGATCCTAGGCAATTATTAATTTGTAATTCTTGCAATGTAACTTTGTTGAACCAATAAAAATATATCATGTCAAATGAAAAACCAACTCAGCTTTAAGTCACCAAGGGACAATACTTACATGCTTCCGAGTTTTTTCTGTCAGCAAGAACTTCTAACACCCTATCTGTCAAAAAAAGTAAATCCTACAAATGGAACCCACTTGCTGTGAGAAAGTAGAGGCCTGTTTGGTTAGTTGAAAAATATACTGCCTTTATGTTTTCATTTTCAGTTTTTAGTAGGTTCCACCACTAAAAAACTGATTTAGTTTTAGCATTTGTATTCAGTTTTAATTTCAGTATCCTAAAATTTGGATTTGAATATAAAAAATCAATACAACTTTTTAGCGTTTTTGTTTTCTATGAATATGATTACAGTGACATATTTGTAAATATTGTGAAAACAAAAAGTTACTTTTATTTTAGTGATGTGATGTGTGTGAGTGAGAAAAGTTACTTTTTTTTTTAAATAAAAAACAATGACCAAACCCTGGTATGATGTATTCTATACCCAAATTATGTATTTAAAACAACTTGACTCTCACCACTGCGCACCCTTAGTACAGTGGTCACTTTATAAGTATAAGTACTTGTGAGATCTGAGAAACAATGATCAGGGTTCAAGTTTCTAGGAGGGCGTTAGAAGGTTGGTTTACAGGTACAACCTTTGTAACTTCATGGTATACACATGGATTGCCGAGTTCCTATTTAGAAGGCTGCAAGTTCTTAACCGCAGCACATTCTTTGTTGTTACTATAGGGTCCAAAAGCACTTTTTGAAACCAATCAGGCCCCGGATGTATATACTTGCAGGATATATACTTTGTCCCTATGTTATTGTCTTCTCAATATTTTATTTCATTTTATATGTAAAGTGACAATGGAGTACAGCTAGAATCTTGAAATCAAGTATAGCAACTTCAATCTGGTTTCAGGGGTAAAACTTTTAGTGTGCAAAATTATCTTGAATTTCGATATTGTTTCATCATAGAGTTCGATTAAGTCTGAAATTGAAACCACTTATCAAATGCTAGGGCTTTATATCCGCGTGTATAGGGTGTTTGATAAAATGCGCGTGACAGAATATTGTAAGCTGAATTTCACTTGACTAAAGAATGTACTTACAAATCAATTTGAGAGATAATATTGTTTTTTTAAAAGATGTTCTTGATTTGGTTGCAGTAACACCGATGAAAACAAAAGCAAATTGAAAAACTCAGTCTACGAATGACCCACAACTCTACTATTGTTGATAAATTCTAAAGAAACCACTACTTTTACCTATAAGTATCTACAATTCATGAATATTCTTTGTTTGTTTGGGTGGTCAGACTTAAATGGTCTGGGCATCTAAAATTCACATGATGAACTTCATGAATGTCATTTCTTTGTTTGTGTGCTGTGTGCCTACACGCGGGCATGTGCGTGTGCATGTATGCTTTGATATGATAGTCTGCTCTCCATGTGGGGTTGAACAACACCTTATATCAGCTTAGATTTGTATACTATAGATATCTGAATACATACTAAATTATTGAGATTTATATGGTATAGATATCGGTATAGTATCGAAGTTATTTCAAGGACATTTGTTAAGGATCTTGCCGTGTTAACACACATACTTAGAAACATTTTCTGTATACTTAAAATAAATTTTATTGTTTATTTCTTCTATTAGAGAGACAAATAGGGGTAGACTACCTACCTACTAATCACCTCCTCTAAACCTCACAAAAGATAAAAATAGTTATAATTTAGGTATGTATTCGAACGTCGATGGTTGCTTGTGGAGTATCTTTAGTCACCCTAAAACCTAGAGTGGTGGAAGAGTTGGCCTCTGTGTGTTGTACAGTTACATTGTAGTCTCCGTGAAATAGTAAAACATCTACGAATCCTTTGTCATCTGCTGTGAATTCCAGAGCTTGAGAATGTTTCCACTCATGAAGCAGCTTATCCACAACATCTCCAGCTGGAGTGTTGTTGAAGTTTATATCTGCAAGGGGCATTTCCTTGAAATTCGCTGCTATTGGGCCTGCAAACATGACAATCCCTTTGACAGCAGGATGAGAATAACCCTCTCTTAATATATCCTCCAAGTGCTGGGCCTGTCCACAACCAGTGTCAGCATCGAACTAAAATCTTACTTAAATAGTAGTAAGAATAAAATTAGTTGGTTTGAAACCAAATTTATTAGTTAACACATTATTGTAGTTGTAATTTTAATCCATTTTTACTTTGGTGAAACAAGACATTTTTGCATAAGTCTAATATTTTTTCTTTCTAAACTGGAATACCTGATCAGTGTCTTTGGCAACACCAACACTCACTTCGGTAAGCCATATGGGCAGTCCTGTGGCACCTAGAATGTCCAAAGAAGATCTCATGTAAGCTAGGTTTGGCTGGCCTGAACCAAAATTTCCTTGCAGGCCAATAGCTAGTAATATCTTCTCATTCCCTGGATATTGCAGAATCTCTTTTAGTTTTTTCTTGTAGTTGGCTGGGCTTGCTTTCTCATCCCCACCATTTATGGTACCATACTCGTTCATGAACATATTTGTGTTAGGGTCAAGTTGGTAAGCCTTGGAATAGAATACTGCAGAAGCATTTTCACCAAGTTTATCCTCAAAAAATCTAAAATGAAGATTCTCATTAACTACATCCCAAGCAATTAGCTGCCCTCTGTATCTTGATACCACTGAATTGATTCTTTTTTCTACAGCTTTCCGTAAATCATCAGAAGAAAGGGATTTGACCCAATTAGGCTGCTGATTGGGATTGTCCCACAATATGTTGTGACCTCTGATGGAAATGCCATTTTGTTTAGAAAATTTTACCATTGCATCTGGGACAGTATAGTTCTCTTGGCCTTGTATTTTCTCAGTGCTATACCACTTCATCTCATTGGTGAAAGTGGTAAATTTGAATCTCGATGCAAACCAGTTTTGATAATCAGTGCTTTCAAGAATACGGTAGTTCATACCACACCCAAAAGGAAAGTTTGATTTCAATTGCTTGATAGAGACTATAGCACCTTCCATTGCAGTTTTATTTGCATGAGTTACCTTGAACCTCACCTTGCTCTTACGTACCTGCAGGATTCAAATTTAACTAGAATTTTAATCACGATGGTGGAGTTCTAAAGTACTATTTAGATGTTTCTGATTATGTTTTTTATTCACTTAACAAAAAATTATAAATGTGAGGAATGGAGTGTGAGCCTAATTTTCCTCATGGACTTGCTATATGTTTGGTCAATTGTGTGGCAAGAGAGGGAAGTTGAAGCATATTTGTACTTGATGTGAGGAATGGACAGTGAACCTATAATTACCTTGCTGATGCTTATGTCTTGGTGGGATTTCCATTGCTCCTTAGTGAATGGCTGTAATGATACATTATCCACCCATATATCCACTTTTGTGTTCTTGCTCTACATTAATGAAAATGATGCATGGGTATATATATATTCAGTTCCAAAGAAAACTAAATTAGTAAAATAAAGTTTAAAAGAAAAAAAATTTATTGGAAAAACCAAACACGAGAAATATTTCACCTCGAAAAGGATCTCTACATGGGTTGAGAAATTTGCAACTATGCCACCTTTTAGCAGAGACCAACATCCATGCTCAGCAATCACCTTACCACCTCGAACCAGTTCATCAGTTGTTTTAAAGAGGACAGAAATTGTCTCTCTTCCTTCACTGATTTGAATCCAAGCTGAAAAATGTTCAACTTCAGTTGATAAAATCTCGTGAAAAGAGCAAAAGATCGAATTACATACACAGTAATGCAATTGACTATTGATGTGCTTCAGTTTGCTTAGGGGACATTGCCATTTCATGGTCAGGATTTAATAGTTAATAAATAGTGTCACATTATTTAAAATCAATTATAGTTTTTATTTAATTCAATTTATATTTAGAATTTTAAGACTAGATGTCATCATGTACACACACTTCGATTCATGAAGACTAAATATGGACCATGAAATTTATTGGGATAATTCATTGCACTCACTATAAAATTTCCACAATAGAATCTATGTTACTCTGTCTTTAATTTCTTCACACAATGAAAACATTTTTACCTGAAAAACTATAGAGCTTTCCTTTCTCAAGTAGAACCTTCTGAGATAAACTGTCTATTGGGTGTGTTCTACTGTGTACAACAATGAAGCTGTTGCCTGCCGTTGAAATTCGTTCTTCAATTTCTCCTTGTCCGAACACGGTCCATCCCTCTAAGCTATGATTAAATTCTGGATTGACTATCATCCCTCCTCCATATTCAGCTCTCTGGGGCTCTACCAAGCACTGCTTTATCAAAATAGGGTCATCAATTGTGAAATGCATTTTCTAATTGAATATGGATTTAACCAAATTCTTTTGCATATATACGAGCGAAAGAGTGCATGAAAGTCATGCCTCTAACTCTATTCTCACATAAATAAAATGACAAATAAAAGAAACTCTATCCCCAGACACAAATTTCTGGAATTCAAACATTTTTTTACAAATGAAAAAAAGCTCTTGTACACAGTGTGTTACACACACTTGAGTTTTTATAACTTAAAACATGATTTTAAATCATGTTTTCAGTTTATAAATTTTTTTTTTTTTAAAAAAAAAAAAAAAGTGTGTGCAGTGTGAAATAGACACCCCCCATTTACAAAATGGAAAGCTTCTTTTTTCTTGCCTTTGTTGTTGAGGAGTAATCGTAGGAGAAAGCACTGATATTCATCCCTGCATTAATTAGTTGAAATGAAAATGTTAGCCATCATTTATCGATAACCATTTTTTAGATTATCCTAATGAAATATAAAGGAAAAAAAAATGGACATATTTATTATAAAAAATTAATAATAATAATAATCTTTGCACTAAAACAATTTTTACTCTAAAAACAATTGGAAGAAAGAAACCGTATAGTATGTTTTAATGATAACACTCTGAGAGAGAGAGAGAGAGAGACCTAAAGGCAGTAAAATGCATGAGAGCCATAAGGTGCAAGTTTCTGTGAAAAGCTTCATCTCTTCAAGACAAACAACCTTTTGCTCAATTTGTAACACTGTAAGAAATAACAATCCAAATCCTGATATTGCAAGGAGTACGAACGTTACATGTAAAACTAATAAAGAAACTGAAAGCAAAGAAACAAGGAAATGTCGGTAGGATGTAGATGTAGTAAACACTAAACAACAATGTCAAACCAGAAAGCCAAAGACTCTGTACTATCACAAACTGACAACCTACTTTACACTAGTTACATACACACTGTATCTTTGCGAATTTCCATGTTGACCCGTGAATCATCTTCACTGCTACTTTATATAGAGTTGTTCAACTAGCTTGCAAATAAGCCCATTCCCACATAAAGGTTCATATGTGTGTGTGGCTGGCTTACATAAATCACATGTTTTTAAGAAGAGAGAAATGTAATAAATTATTAAACATAGAATAAAGAATAATTGTTTGAGTAAATTCACAAGTATTTGATTATTTCAAATAACTTAAGTAAATAATAATTTTTTTTATATTCTTGATTATGTGTGTAATTAAATTTGTTTTTATATTTTATTGTTTTTTTTTTTTTAATTCAATTATTGTTAAGGCAACTAAACTTGAAAAAGAACGTTAAATTCCAAATCAATTGTACTATCTATCATATGAATTAAAAAAAAAAAAAATATTATGTATCAATTCTTTTTACATGAGTGTTCTACTTTATGCCCAATCAATTGTATGGCTCATTCTTTTTCTCCTTATAAAATATAAACACAACTTAAAATGAAAGAAATTTAGACACATAATTACTGCATTTATGAGATCATAAAGTGGAAAACTAAGATAATTGATTACAATTAAACCATTAATACCGTTTAGAACTTTGTAATGTTGTAATTCAAAGAATTTTAGTCCTTTTCTTTCCTTAATACACTGTCCCACTTCTTTTGTTTCTTTCGGCTGGGAGATAAGAAATAAGATTGTATGCTACACAAATCAATATCAATATATATATAAAAGTAGAGACCTCATACGGTAAAACATAAAGTTCTGTTAAGTGACGCATTTTATGCAAAGAGAATTGAAATATTCTCAAGTGCCACATTAAAGATAAGAACAAATTAAATATAGAATTTTTGTTTCATTTGGTTTAATATTTCAAGACTTTTCTAATTAACAAATAAATATTCTTTGTATTTATTTGGTTCAATATTTCAAGACTTTTCTAATTAACAAACAAATATTCTTTGTATCCTTTAATTCAATGTTTCAAGACTTTTCATTTCTCACACATACAAACAAAACTCTTTGCATTTTAATCATTTTCACCTCTTGCACTTCTACCCCTTTATATATACCTATCCATAACCCTTCATGCCATCCCATGTCAAATACACACAAACAAAAAATAATGTCATTTACCTTTAATCTTTCGATGACACCTAACTAGTTCTAACATTGTTGTTTGATTTAATTCTAACCCATATGAGTTGGCTACAACCAAAGAAAGAGGGCTTACATTTTATATTGAATAATAGCGGCAATTATGATTTTGATGTTAAGTTCGGATGTTATGGATTTGTGGGTTTTGTAATGATGTGATTGATTGTGAGTGTTTGGAATATGTATTTTGTTTTAAAATTAAGGAGAAAGAGAAAGACACATTTTATGTCAACTTATTCTATAATATTCCTCCAAATTTGTTTTTTTTTTTTAATATTTAATTTCTCATTACTTCGATTGAATAGTTATAATAGATATGTGTATTCAATTTTTAATTGTTACTTTTGATGATCAAAGGTTTGGCTTACCTCCAATACTTTTTTTAACTGAACATCTCCTTTTGTTTTAAATAACAATGACAAGTGGTTATAGGTTTTAATCTCCACATTTTATTTAGTTAATGGGTGATGTGGCAATTTCTCATTAAAACAAAAGGAGATTCCATTTTAAAAAGTACTGAAATCCTTTTGTTTTAAATAACAATGACAAGTGGTTGTAGGTTTTAATCTCCACATTTTATTTAGTTAATGGGTGATGTGACTGAAAGTAAACCAAATCCTATGATAAACTCATTTCTAATTAAATTCTATAACAATTATGCTATAATACATATATAACATTTTCTAAAATCATCTTATATAAAATATTACAATATTTTAACTTACTGGTTATTCCTAATGGAACAAGACACAGTGTTTTAAATACATGGGCGACGCCATGTATAGTTCAGGGGGTTCAAATGAACCCCCTGAGCTAGCAATTTTTATTTATTTTTACTTTTTTATATATAATATTTTGTTTTTTTTATTTAACCCTAACCCTCCTAAATGAAAATTTGAACACTTTGATTCTAAATTTTTTTAAAACCCACTTGAAATAAGTTTAATTATGATCATCTTAACAATATTTTGATCTTTTTAAATACAAAAAAACACTTAACAACAATCCAATTTTATCTAAAATCTAGGAGAAGTAGTAAGCCCAACAACAAAGAAAGTTTTTTTTCATCTAAAATTATTTTAAAAAGCCCATTTAGATCTTAATAAATTTGAAATAAACTAATGGAAAATTCATAGTTTACATTGTATTATCATTGTAATATCTACATTGTTTCTAAACAAATGTGTACAATATTGTATAGTTTTTGCAAATGTGTACAGTATAATTATCTATAATATAAATTTTACATTAATAGTACAATGCAAACATATAATCGTCATAAACTAATAAATAAAAGTATTTTAAGCAGTAATAATTAAAATTTACTTAACAACAACAATTAACATGTTCATTATATTAAGAAAAAAAATATGTCAAATGAACCAATAATTTATTTTTTATTCTATTATTAATACATACTATAAACAAATTTGTAATAAGAAAGTCATTTAGACCGTAAGATTCATATTTTACTTAAGATATATCTTCTTACTGACCCCCCTAGGAAAAAATCCTAGAGCCGCCACTGTTTAAATAACAATGACAAGTGGTTGTAGGTTTTAATCTCCACATTTTATTTAGTTAGTGGGTGATGTGGTAATTTTTCATTAAAACAAAAAGAGATTCCATTTTAAAAAGTACTAAAAGTAAACCAAATCCTATGATAAACTCATTTCTAATTAAATTCTATAACAATTATAATATATATATAACATTTTCTAAAATCATCTTATATAAAATATTACAATATTTTAACTTACTGGTTATTCCTAATGGAACAAGACACAGTGTTTTGAACTTTGAAAGCCAAGACTGTGCCCAACCTTGCACGAAGTTAAACACATCTTTCCAATGATCAGACTGCACGTAGTTACTCTAAATTCGAAATTACCATATGAGTAGGACTACAGGCACCGAATAAATACACCAAAAATTTCGTACTCACCCTTATTAGTTATTACAAACTGAGAGAGATTGTGTCAAATCGGTTAAATAATCGATGATTAATTTTAGACTTTCTCTTAACATTTTTATTTATTTATATATAAATTATTAGTTGAGAGATGATAATTTGAACCTTGAATCTGGAACGGACCCACAGGGGGGGCCAAGGGGGCCCAGGCCCCCCCTAGCCCAAGGAAAAAAAAAAGAATTTTTTTTAATGATTATATATATATATATATATATATATTTTTTTTTTTTTTTAATTTCTAGAGTTGTGCCTCACTCTTCCAAAAACTTAGACTTGCTCTCTTTTAATTAGCCTAGTCCAACTAATAACTACCCAACTCAAAAACTTAACAAAAACAAAATTTTAAAAAATAAAATAAAAAATCTCAGTCAACCCAATATTAGAGTACTAGCATTAAGTGTTCTAAATGGTAAATATTTAGTATTTAGAACACCAAATACCAAAAACACTACTATATAAGACATTTCAAATGCTATATTAAAGTAGCAAAAGTAAGTTTTGGTTTGTGAAAAAAAATATATATATATTTTTTTTTTAAACAATTAATGCTATTAAGAAACAATATTATTTTGTATTTTTTTTTTTGTTTTAATTGGTAAATGATTGCATCTTAATGTATTAAGAAACAATGATTTTGTGTATTGATCTTGATTGATAGTTTGTTAGTACTATATGGATACCTATTTGAATTTTTTTTTTCTTCTTTTGCTTCGGCCCCCCTAACTTGAAATCCTAGGTCCACCCCTGCCTTGAATGTGTCTATTAAAAATACTAAAAAGTGCCAATTGAATTACAAGACTCTTGACACTCGATAATAATTGATATTGAGTATTTACAATGTGATGCGACTTTTAGTAACAATATTAGGTAAGAGATATGATATATATATATATATATATATATATATATATATATATATATTATGCATGAAATATTTAATTAAGATGAAATTGTTGAGTTTTTTCAACCAAAAAAAAAATGAAACTGTTGAGTGGCTTTATAGTTATTTTGCTTCTGGTGGGCCTTTTTTTTTCTTCCCCAAGAATGAGAAAGTTATGGCCTAATGGGATTTTAGTTTTAAGTAAAAAAATAATAATAAATAAATAAAAAATCTGGGTTAGGCTTTTTTTTTTTTTTTTTTTTTTTAGTTTAATTAGCTTGCACATTTAATTGTCATGTAAGTTATACTAATTTTTTTAGGTTGCATTAAGCAAAGTGATTGGATATTGAAACAATTCATTCCTAACATAGGTTAATTATTAAAAACCGTAGTAATATGGGTTACACAGTGACAGAGCAACTTACTGAAACTGGTTTTGTCTTTAGTTGTAATCGTGGCAATATTTTCATATTATTTATGGTTAGTGAAACATTAATTTACACATAGGTTCACGATTATCTGTTAACACCATATATTCTTGTACAATAATCACTACATGAACATACAGTCAAGGAGGGTCTTTACCATCCTGTAAAATGACTATTAAGTAAAAACTATAATAAGTTAATTGTAATAATTAAATTGAAAATTTAAATTTAGATGAACAACAACAAACTAAAGTAAAAACTTTACTTGATTTTGTTGGCATGGCTTCCACCAATTCTCCATTAGCTTCAAATAAGATATTAATTAAAGAAAAAAAAAAAGTATTTTAGTCACGTAAATTAAGAAAAAATACAAAAAATTTCTACTGCATCAAAGAAAAAGTAGTTGAACACTTGAAAGAGACTGAAGAGGAATATTATTTCAGTGGTTTTTAACATTTTCATTCATGCTTGCTGCCATTGGCAACTTCTAGTTTTCACTATCGCCCATTTTCCATTGACTGATAGTTTTCACTAATTAAAGTGACCATGGCATCTCTATATATTTGAGGAATATTATATGTCAGTGGTTTTTCACATCTTCTTCATTCATGCTACCTTGCTGCCATTGGCATCTTCTAGTTTTCACTAATACCCATTTACCAGTTTTCACTAAAAGTATCCATCTCTATTTGAGGAATATCGTCCTATTCTTCTTTCATGTACTGATGTTAACATGTTGATCATGTTTTTGCAAAAGTTCCATGAGGCACGGTATATATAGCACCAAAAGCGAAATAAATATGTTTTCTTTTGCGGAAACTTATTTCACTAATATATTTATTATATTATCTAGCCTTGCCAAACTTTATTTCTATATATGCTTCATACCCGTACCTACACGTTAGAAACTTTATTTTTCTCACTATTTATCTAATCTCCTTGTTTGTTATGTTATTTTATTGCCTAAAAAAAAACACGACAATAGTGACCAATATTGAGCGACCTATTGGTGTGAATATTAAATTTGACTACCCCTAAGGACCAGAGTCTAATCGCTAACTTATCAAAATGCAATGTGTATTACGATTACAAAAAGACCCCAACATTAATTATCACTAAATTATAAATATTAATTTGATATTTTATAAACTTATTTATACACTTGTATGATTTAATATCAAGTTTGTATAAATTTATTCTTGTAATACAAAGCCTTGACCAAGGACGTGAGCAATCCGAGGACAAGTGAATGGTAATGAATAGTTCAAACCCAAGATTCAATGAGCGAAATACAGATAAGAGGGTAGTCCGAGGAGGAATATCTCCTCGGATATGATAAATTCGTCTCAAATACGTATTCCAACAATCATGATGACCTTCTAGGAAGCTCCAGTGATAAAGATGTGCCTCATGAACATACGAAAAAGAAGGAAACCTAAAAATATCTAGGGGAAAGCTGCTATCATCACATTAAATGCACTGCAGTTACTTTTCTGACCGCATTTATGTGGAGAAGACATCTGAACAGTACTGCATTGGCCACCACAACTCACAGAAAGCCAAAGAGTGTGTCAGATGGGACAGGTACTCAAGTAAGGGCTCAAATTATCAACAAGTGTAGGATCAAGATGGTCCAAAGGAGGCTAAATAATGTAAGAGACCCTCCATGAGATAGGGATCGGAAAAATAGAGAGAAAACACTATAACAATCTAAATTGTCTTTGTATCCAATTGTGATCAATTTATACAAGTGTGACCTTCTCAAACTGAAAGTCCTTTGATATCAGAACCTCTTATTTGTGTTTGATCGTCATTTAATTGAGTACTAGCCATTGTCCAACTCATTAGGGTCTAGTTTTTTGACCCACTCTCTACAAATATATTGTACTGGGCTCATTGGGCCAAGATCCCATATATCTTGGACTTGGACTGTAAACCGTGTCCCTACAATATAGAAATATATATATATATATATATATTTAAATTAAACATTTTTCTCACATGAATACTCACAAACACATTATAATGTGAGCTTAAGCTTAAACTTAGCTCATCTATATATATATAACCGAAACTTTTGAAACTCCCACAATTTTCCACGTTATCATTATTTTTTTAAAAAAAATTTAAAACATAAGTATTATTAAAACATCAGTATTATTAAAAAAAATTTCCCAGTCCACGTCATCATTATTTTTAAAATATCTGTATTATTAAAAAAAAAAATTCAGCTAAAAAAAACTATTTCTATTTCCCGGTGAAGAATCAAACCCGATACCCATTACCCAAAAATTTTCTTCTCCTTCCCCAAAACCCAACTCTAAACGCCATTCCCCTTCTCCTATTTGTTCTCTATTTCTCTCCCTCATCTCTCTTCTCTACCCTTTCAGCATTCTCTGATTTGTTTTTCAATCAAACCCGATAAACCCTAAACTTCTTCAAGAACTGACCACCACAGACTCTTATCGTTACATTTTGCACACCTAGGCCAGGCCCCAATATGTGTAAAGACATTCTCTCTGATTCGATACCCAAAAGTGAGTGTTGCCCTAAAATCTCCCGGTTCAATTTCTCAAGAACTCCTTGGTAAGATCACCTTGAATCCTCAATCTTCCCTTTCTTCTTCCTTTTTTGTTGTTGTTGTCTTAATCTGTTTGCTTATGAATAATTTGTGGTTTTTGTTTCCATAGTATCTGAACATTCTTGAATTAGGACAAAATCAAAATGACTTTGAGGCTCAAGGACATTGGGAAAACTACTAAATTTTTGATTTGGGGTTTTTATTAGTTTTGGGATTTTGGGGTTCCTAATTAGGGTTTGCTGCAATTATAGATTTCAATTGCTAATATTTTCCCTCTCTGTTCTTTTTTGTTTTTCCCAGGGAAACACCATAGAAGATCAAATTCTACCTAGGCTTTGTCTCTTGGCATTTTAAGGAATGGTTAGTAATGTTTTTAATTTAATTTAGGATTTCCTCCCTAACATGTTCTCTTTATTTATTTGTTTGTAGGAGTGAAATTGTGGTTTTTGGGTCCAGTTTAGCATTTTGGTTTACTAATTTGTGTTGTTTGATAAGTGATATGTATTTCTATATATAAATATATGTGTAAAGCCTAATATTACTAGGAAGAATATCCTCCTAACAGAAAATTTAAACTCTTTGTAGCAAGATGCTGTTGTTTACTGGAACACACAAAAGTCATAGCTTCCCCCAGTGTGGTGGTTTTGGTACAGGTATGCTTGCTTTTCATTGCAAGATATTTGGTCTTCCTCAATGATACAAGGTTGCTTATTCTGTTCTCTTAATGCTTTTGTCTCTCCTTAACTTCTGTTCATATAATGTTTGTTTTTTACTGTAGGGAAAATGTCATATCTCAATTAGGAGAGGTTGAGGAAGAATAGGGTCAAAGCTGAAGTCCGTCATGGAGATATTATCTCATTTGATAAGAATATCATTTCATATTTTTATATATGATTAATGTTACTGTTAAGGT
Organism: Quercus tomentella; assembly: GCA_028535165.1. Taxonomy (NCBI): domain Eukaryota; kingdom Viridiplantae; phylum Streptophyta; class Magnoliopsida; order Fagales; family Fagaceae; genus Quercus; species Quercus tomentella. The sequence continues at coordinate 25,873,249 of JAPQVY010000111.1, read as the reverse complement.
ACATATTTACTATTTAAATAAATAAAAAAAGGTTTGGGAGAGGTGGGTTAGGCTGATTTCAAGACTCAAACTTGGAACACATTGCTTGAGGCGGACATAACTTGCTATTGCAATGTCTTTTATTTTAATTTTCTTTATAATTTGTAGGACTGGTCTTGATTTTCTAGGTTCCTTGAATAAATTGAATTTGAGGAATTATTACCCTTAAAACATATATTCTAATGCTTTCAAGTGATCATGTTTGACAACCTACATAGTTATTAACCTTTTTGTCTCCTTCAACTTATAACTTGCATTTGCATTTGCATTTGCATTTTTGTACAAAGAAGTTCTTGAGTCCACACCGATGCCAGATGGTGCAGTTTTAAAAAGAAAAGAAGGTATATTCTTGATGATGTGTTATTCTATTTAATGGTATTTTGTTGTATATTTGCTTCTCATAGTGCTTATTACAAGTGGCTGTATTGGATATTGCATGATAGTGGTAATGTTTTTTAGAGACTTTTAATTATTGATTTCGTCTTTTTAAATGTTGGGCTTTTCTGGGTTTTGCATGTAATGCTATTCTTAAAATTTTAGTTGATAATCTGTTTGAGTGATGAAGGGGAAAATCAAACGCCTTGATTTGAATTATATGGAGTAGCAAGTATGGTTAAGCTATATATAGGTAAATCATTCCAAATTTTTCTAGCATTCCCTGTTATAATGTTTTGAAGATTAAATGTTAACTATAGTCTTTTTTTTTTATAAAGAAAATATTATGCAGAGGGTTGTAATTTAGTGCTTGAGTTTTCTAATCACATTTATGATGAGTATTTTTGCTCTATGTTATGTATATTATGCAATTTTTGGGGTGATATTGTCAAATTTACACCTTGAGAACTTTGAAATCTTTGTGAACATGTACTTGTTTTTTGTTCTGCCTCTTATCCATGGCTGTGGCATGTTCTTTTTGATTTTAGGGTAATTCTATAGATTTCTTAGAGTAATGCAGGATGGAGGTTGTCTAATCTTGGCTTTTGAGTAAAATTTGATGGCCAAAATTGCACCATATTTGTCACAAATAAAAAGATATATGTTGCAAGTAACAATGGCAAAATTGCTAATTGATGTGCAGTCATTAAAATGTTGAATTTTGGTTAAAAGGTTGGTATCGACCTAATTTTTAGCATCTTTCACAATTTTAAGTGAATACATGTAAATTTGATCAAATGTTAATTTTTATGCCTTATAGGACTTTGAGGAGTACATAAATTTGATTTTGGAAGATGTTGGAAAAGTCAACATCAAGAGGGAGAGCAAAAAACTTTAGGTGGGTTCATTTTTTCATTTTCCTTTACTTTTAATCTCCCAAATGTGCATACTCTAAATGTGGTATATCTATTTTGTTATTTGTCGATTACATATAAAAAAAAAAAACAATGTATAGGGTAGATTCTTCTTAAGAGATGCAACACAACAGCCACCTCTCTCTCTCTCTCTCTCTCTCTCTCTCTCTCTCTCTCAATAGTGGAGATAATGATTTCAGAAATTGTGTAAATTGGCATTATGTTGCCTTTTCAATCCCATTGAGGTCTAGCATCTTTGTTCACTGGTAATGTTATAATTTAGATACATCTTGGACATCAAGAACGATTAATGTAATTTATGAAGGATATTTGATTGAATGAGTATGAAATTAACTATATTTGTGTAAGTATTGGAGTGTACTTATATTAGTTATATTTTCTAAATATGATCTCAAGCTCTTGGTTATCATGATATCTCATTGTATGTGATAGATTTTATTGGTTTGGTATATAATTTATACCATGATATTATTTTATTTTTTATTTTTTTTCATATTAGGGAAGTTATTAATAGCTTTCCCGTGCATCGCTCGGGTTAGCGACTAATTTACTAAATAAGCTAACCATAAACAAGCTTTTCCCAAGTTGAACTCAAGTTGTTTAACAACTTGGTTCGAATTTTTTTTTTTTTTTTTCTTTCTTCTTTTATTAATTTTATTTATATTTATTCTTTTAGTTGTCCTATTTGTCTAATTTTTTTATAGGAAAAAGAATAAACCCAAGTTTTTTTTTTTTTTTTTCTCTCTCTCTCTTTATTTAATTTTTTGCATGTGAAATACTACGGGTCATACCAAAGTGATATAACTTGTCAAATTCTAAACAAATGTCAATATGTCATTTTTTTTTTTTTTTTGGATAGAAAGTCAATATGTCATAGGTGATAGGTACTCCGACTTATTAAGCCGACAAATTCGAACCTATTCCATTAGCCAGGTCTTGTTAATAGATATTTTGATTGAACCTATAAGAAGTTCTGACCTCGCTAATGTCAGAATTTTTTTTCCCCGATTCTCAAAATCCTACTATAGGTATAGGTAAATAATGCTATCGTGGATTTGAAATCAAATGGAAGTTCAAATCACATTACATCACTTCTCAAAACCAAAAAAGCAAAGAATAAATACCTGTGGCCTCCTGTTGGTGTCATGAGTGGAATTCTAACTAAAAAGTCACGGGTTCGAGATCCGGTACATGAATCTGAAACTATGGATTTTCCTCAAAATGAAAATACCTCTCTTTTCCCGGAATCCATTTTTTATCCCTCACTAGCAATAATTCCTTTTTAAGTTATAAGTTCAAAAATCCATTTATCAGATTCTATTCTATTAAACCAAGCCCAGTTATCATTATACTGTTTCACATTTTATACCTCTTAATACATGGTCCCAGGGGCGGAGCTATAGCATGGCTTGGCCCGCCCAAAATTTTTAAAAAATATTTTATATTATATATAAGCATTAAAACTTTAAATATTTAGCTATGTAAATAGAAGTTCCCCCCAATATTTGAGTTAGTCCAATAATGCTTTTAAAAATCAATAGAATTTGTCAATTGATCTAGTAGTTATAGAGACAATATAGTTTTTGTTTTCTCTAATTGGTTTTTTATACATGTTTAATATCAAACTAGACAGCTTTTGTATACTCATTGGAGTTTAAAAGATAATAAGTTTCTCTAAAAATTTATCTTGCGAATATATATATTTGAAAGCTGTTAATTTTATATACAATATATTTATAAATTATGACTTACTCTAGTATCAAAATATTAATGTTTATATTTGTGTATGTACGTTTACTCATGTGTACGATGATTTATCTTGATTCGAAACTAATAAATTAATACCAAAATTTGGCCCCCCAAACAAAAAAATTCTAGCTCCGCCCCTGATGATGGTCCCTCCATATCTACCTCAAATCACTAAATGGGCGTGAAAATACAGACTTGGGTATTCAGAGGAATTTCCTTTGGGGGTCTTCTGAGGGGTGCTTCAAATATCCTTTGGTGGCTTGGGATAAGGTGTGTTTACCCGTTGAGATGGGTGGTTTGGGGATAAGAAATGTGGTGTCATTTAATCAAGCTCTATTAGGGAAATAGTTGTGGAGATATGGTCATGAAGTTACCCATCTTTGGCGGCGTGTTATCTCCTCAAAATATGGCGAGGGTTAAGGGGGGTGGAGTACTAATGTTTGTAGGAGGTCTCATGGGTGTGGCCTATGGAGAAGCATTAATGATGGATAGGGGAGCTTTTCTAAGCATCTGTTTTTTGTAGTGGGTGAAGGCACTCGTATCCGCTTTTGGCATGATAGGTGGATTGGTGACACTACTCTAAAAGATCTCTATCCTGAGCTCTATGGGTGTTCAGCGGTCAAGGATGCTTGTATCTCTGAGGTTTTGTGGATTCCAGAAGGGGGTACGATTAGAGTGTGGAATTTAACGTTTTATAGAGCTTTTGAAGATTGGGAGTTGGCTGCATCATATTCTTTTCTTCAACTTATCCAAACTCGTATTCCTCAGGGTACTGGGAGAGATACCCTTTATTAGCGGCTTAAAGGCGATGGTAAGTTTGACACTCGGTCTTACTACCTTGCGATCCGGGGTGCTTCAAATTCTTTGTTTCCTTGGAAGGGGGTTTGGAAACCAAAGATTCCTAAGCACGTGGCGTTCTTTCTGTGGACTGCTACATATGGTCGGATCCTCACTTTGGATAATCTAATGTTGAAGGGTCACCCTTTGGCTAATAGGTGTTGTATGTGTTGCTGTGATGGGGAGTCGGTAAACCACCTTCTTCTTCATTGTCTTGTGACCCATTCCCTATGGTCTTTTATGCTTTAAGCCTTTGGTATTCTTTGGGTTATGCCAGGATCGGTGGCAGGTTTGCTATCTTGCTGGTATCAGTGGCATGGGAAGCATAACTCGGACATTTGGAACTTGGTTCCAAGGTGCTTAATGTGGATTGTGTGGTTGGAACGAAATTGTCAATCCTTTGAGGACAAAGAGAAGACATTGGATGAGTTAAAGCTTTTAAGCCAACGTAGTCTTTTGGAGTGGTCTCGTTGTTGGGGTTTTACTGATTGTTCTTCTCTCTCTGAGTTTTTGTCCTCCCTTAGCTTAGTTTCCTGATTACCCTCTGTTTATTGTTCTGTTTGCTCCTTTTTTTTCTTATCGTTCATCATCATGAACTTCTTGTATTTCTCTTTTTTCTATCATTTATAAAAGTTTTCTGCTTACCTATCAAAAAAAATCAGTTTTGCAGACTTGAAGGTTGTGAGAGTCAGATTTGCCCTTTTCTTCAACTTCAAGGGTATGGTTTGACAAATTCGGCTCGATAAATTAACACACAGATGTATCATAGCCCTTGAGCCAACAGTGTCTAGAGGTTCTTATGAGAGTACATGATGTTAACAGTAAAAAAAACCAAATCTTCTCTGGTATACAAGATAGAGAGTTAAAAATGGCATAAGTTAAACTCTGAACACAACATAATAACAAGCACCATTACCATAGAACGAAAATCATAATCCAGTTTATGAGTTAACCCTTCTATGCATAGTGATATTGCTCGAGCTTGTGTAAAAAAGATCAAAGTATCCTTCTGGATGTATGATTAACACTAAAATCTCCCTTCTGAGTCAACATGACAGAAGCCAGAACATTAACTTCCATGCTTTTAGACTGATGTATGGTATTGGTGCATGGTAAATTTCGCAAATATGGATGTATGTAGAAAAGCAATTACTTAAATAATTGACGACAACAAGTTTCGGACAAGCAATTACATCATATTGCCACAAAAAAAGAAAACAAACTTCCAGATTGATTCAACAAAGGAAAAAAGAAGAAAAGGAAGAATAAGAATGAGGTTGGCAACTTAGCATTAATTAATTTATCAATAAAATGATGCAACAGATACTATTACAAACAAACCTCTGTTGCAGTTGTATGGTAAAAAAAAAACTTAGAAAGCCAGGAGGGGAGAGCCACCATCTTGTTATGCCTCTAGGTACCCCTTCTCCTCCAGGTAAGAAACCACTTTTTCAGCCATTACACATGGGGAAGCACCATCTCCTCCTTTATGTTCTAATACTATCTGTGGAAGAAAACATTCCCATTTAAAATTTCCCTTAAAACAACAAAAATTGATAGATAAAAGACTCAAAACATAAGAAATAGCAAAACTTCTTTCGCAAAGTATTATAAATACTTGTTATTATTGAAGTTATTATCTTCTTTTTATAATTATAGTTAAACAAGCATCAATGCCTGCAGTTGCACATACAACTGAATAAAACTAACACAGCATGAATATTGTTACAGTTTCATTGTTTACATTTAGAAAGTCTAAGTAATTCCTAGGACCTGATAGCACACAATTTTATTTGAGTTTAAAAACAGCATCAAGAATCATTCTTCCTCTAAGTTTCCTTAAAAATCAGAAGAGAGTACACCGTAAGAACTCTTGTTAGAGACACATTCAAGCGTATGTGTATGTATTTACATCTCTTCATGTTGAAGCGTATCAAACGTGTTCTGCTTTCTCAAGAAAGTATACATACCTCGCAGTTTAATGGCTGCTCATATGGGTCATCAATCCCAGTAAAGCCTGCAATTTTTTTAAACTAATATCAGATTTTAACAATTAATAACAGACTAAAAGCCTAAAAATGGCCTGCATGCTACAGTTATTGACCACATTTCTTTATACGTTTTTTGATAAGTGACCACAGATTCTTGTAAAAATGAAGAATGAAAGAGTCCCCTACTTCTTGTGGGTTATAATAGCAAATGCATAGTTACACAAGAAAATTATTTTCACACTATAGCCCCTCTAAAATATAAGTTAAGACAATCATTATTTAATCCACTAGGCCCGGTCAAAGCTGCTCATTAGCTATTAAATTACTGTAAAACTTCAAAGGGTGATTTAGTACAGTTTTCATAAAATCGAATGCACTCAACTATAGTTCCTCTTAGATCTAAATGACTGATAATGTGTTTTATTCTTTGGGGACTCATCCCACTAACCGAATAGCTTTTCTGTTACCCACATGCATATACCATTCGAGTGAGAAGATCCATAGCAACAAGCCCAAGTGAGAGGCAAAGATATTTCACTTTCCCTCATTGGTTGTAAAGCACCAGATGGCTGGGGCCTGGTAACATAAAAAATTCCAAAACTCTTCACTACATAAACTTTCCAGGGTTCAAGTATATTATTGTCAAGTGAATGACAAAGACGGCTAAAAATAACAAGAATAAGAATAATATCGGGATTCATAAACAATTATGCAGATATCTCGTATCAATATACAATGCACAATGTTTATACCAATATATATAGAAACATCTTGACTTTTCGATTGGTCTCCCTTCATCTCTTCCAGACACCAAAACTAAACCTCCTTAATTTTCTCAGGATTTAAGTTCCAAATTTAAAAAAAAAAAAATAAACATAATTGTGAGGATTTTGTCATTGTGAGGCCCTACAGTCTTTGCAGGCTTTTGTCACATGAGTCTATCTCTTTTCTCTCTCTTTGCTTCCTAATTTTCTCCTCTCTTTGCTCAACTACCTTATCACAGATGTTTAGCTAGTCCATAATTACATCAGAATAATTTCTTTAGGATATAATTAGGCACAAGTTGCTCAATCTCAAGAGGATTAAAATTAAAATTTAAAAATGAAAAAGCAGTATTATGCAGGCAGTCAAAATTCAAAAGCCATTAATCAATCAAAATTAGAAAGGATTTTTACAGTTACCTTTGATCTTTCCTGCACGTGCAAGCTTATAGAGGCCCTTTGAGTCTCTTGCCTCACAAACTTGGAGGGGCACATCCATGAAAACCTGTTATATTAAGCATTTTCAAGTTTGAGTAAAAAATAAGAATGTAGTTTTCATTTTGATTTTGTAATTTTACTAGAGTTCATTTACAGAAAATAACTGGAATAAAACTTCTGGCTCAAAGTTCAAGAGCAGTCATAAACTTGAGAGGCACCAACCTCAATAAAATCCCCATCTGGAAATAGCGCACGGCATGCATCCCGATCCCTTCTGTAGGGAGAAATCAAACTGGCAATGCAAATAACTCCAGCATCTGCAAACAGCTTTGCTACCTCCCCTGAAATTAATATATAAAATTCATTATCCAACAACTGGAAGAAAGAAATAGCCACTAGAGCAAGAGTTACCAATCCTCCGTATGTTCTCTGCACGATCTTCTGCTTTAAAACCAAGGTCACGATTCAGGCCATGCCTCACATTGTCCCCATCAAGAATATAACACATCTTACCCCTCTGATGCAAGAACTGACTCAAAGCACACGCCACAGTGCTCTTCCCTACAAGATACATACCAAAAGATAATAGGGAAGAACAAAGCTAAATATATAAATCTCATACAACGAATACTTTCAGGCTTCAACACAACATGGTAAAGTGGCAATAAGAATCCAAATGTCTTATAATAATAGCCTGACTCAGAACTAAACTCAGTGAGAGCTCTAAAAAGTCAAAAATGAAAAGTTGAAGATTTAAAATTTTAAAAAAGAAAATCCCAAGACCAAGCATAATGCTCACCAACAAACTAATCTTATCGTCAGAACATGTAAAGTTAAGGGAAAAAAAAAAAAAGAATGATGAAGATGTTAACATTTACAAGGTTAGAACACAACAACTTAAATTACATTTAATCACCTATTCTACCAGGCTGACTATACACTAAGCCACTTCGCATAATAAGAGAAGTGAGAGTCATTCCGCGATGGATCAAATAAACCATAGAGATATTCTTCTAAGTTCAATTACATTGTTAAAAATTATCATACATCATCACTTACAAGGACATTATCCTTCGTTATAATTTGGCAAGTAAACCAACACAACATCATATGAATTCATAAAAAAACCTAAGATGCACACAAAGCACTTTTATCATAGCCAAAATAAACAACATTTGTCAACACAAAAATGATAACATCAAACCTGAACCGCTGAGACCCGTGATCCATATAACGCAACCTTTCTGTTTGAGTAATCTTTGTCTATCAATTTTTCCAACCGAACAATCCTGCCACTTAATGTTGGTCGATTTTCCAACCGTAGATAACTGGCTTCGGTTTTGCCCTAATAAGAAAAACACACCAAAAACATTGACCATTTCAATCCAAAACTACTTGCTACACATGTGCCCACATTAGAGCATAATTCACAGCAAAAATAAATAAAACAAAATCTTTCTCCCTTACTTTCTCAACAACCAAACATTCCACAAAAGCAAACTCATAGCCAAATTAAAATCAATCAAAATCATCACACACCCAGAAAACAAGTTTCAATTTTTCATGATTTTCGCTATGAAGATTTGATAATAAAAATAAGTAATGGTTCAAAATTATGTTAATTTCAACTACAATAACAAATAAATAAATAAAAAATGAGAAAAAAAAAAATGAAAACATTGACCATTTCAATCCAAAACTACTTGCTACACACACATGGCCACATTAGAGCTTAATTCACGGTATTGAAAAATATATAAAAATAAAAATAAAATAAAAAAAAATAAAAAAAAAAACTCTCTCCCTTACTTTCTCAACAACCAAACATTCCACAAAAGCAAACTCACAGCCAAATTAAAATCAATCAAAATCATCACACACCCAGAAAACAAGTTTCAATTTTTTCATGCTTTTCGCTATGAAAATTTGATAACAAAAATAAGTAATGGTTCAAAATTATGTTAATTTCAATTTAAAATATATATATATATATATATATATATATATGAAAACCCAAACTTTCTCATCAACCAAACAGGAAGCCACCCAAAAAAAGCCAACAGAGAAATGGGAAAATTGCAGAATTACCAGCGTGGCCATTGTCGAACTGGTCGTCGAAATCGTCGACTTTTTCGTTCACATTGACGGTTTTCCTCGACCCCTCGACGGCCTGAATTCGCAAATTGCCCCTCGATTTCAAGTAAATTACGGAAGCGCCATTGGGCACAGACACGATCCCTAGCTTTGGCAGCGACGACAAGAATTCAGACCCCGTCGACGCAACAAGCCCTGGCGTAGGCGTTGTTGGTTTCCCTCCAATAGCAGTAGCAATCATGTCTCATACACTTATAACAAAATAAAATAAAATAAATATATATATATATATATAATTATATAATTTTTGTTTTTACAGTAAAAAGTGCATTTAATAACAAGTAGTACTATTTATGTGTGAAAAAAAAAATTGTGAGAATTAAAAATAGTTTGGGAAATTTTGGGGGTTAAGAGGGAGAACTGAGTTTTTGGAATTTGGCGAGGTTGGTCGGTACTAGAAAGCTAAACGGTGGTAATAAATGTGACCGTTGGTTTTTGAAATGTGTATAAAATTAATTTACTATTTTATAAAAACATAATATATACCAAAGTCTAAGTTGCTCTCACCCCCTTTGATGTGTTTTGTCTAATTATATTATGTGCAGATACAATACAACATTTGTTAATGGACAATTTTAGTTAATACAACTTTTGTGAGAAATATAACTGCAGTCAAAAAATATTTTTTCCTAAAAAAGAATTTCTAAAATTATTTTATAAACTAACGCTCATAAGACATTTGTTAACTTTTGTGTATATCATTTTGTAATAACCCTATTTAGCAGGAAAAATAAGTAAGAAATGCTTTGACCCTCTTGACACGGAAGAAAAACAAAATGAAAGGCAGTCCTTTAGAAGAAAACCACTATGATACCCAAGAAAAGGGGGGAAAAAAGGTCTAAAAACTTCCCATGAACTGTTACACACTTTGATTTCGTTTTATCTTGGACCTATTCATAGAATCGCATTCAGCACTTAGCAAAAAACCCAAAAGATAACGATACTTTTGTGTTTATCATTTTGTAATTTTTTTTTCAAGTGCATTTAAATTGATAGTCATATATTTTACACAAAATAAATTTTTTTTGAAAAAAAAAAAAAAGAAAACCTTATGTCCTTGTACGGTAATAAAACCATAAAGCCTCCACTATTTTTTTTTTCCTCCTCCATCTCTTGACTTCTCATTTGTGAGAAAAGAAGGAAATTCTGACGATAGACGCCCTGTTCAGAATAATGGAATAGTAACTTGAATCATCCGTGGAAATGCAATGGATGGACCACTAGTTGACTAAACTCTATTAGATTTAAAATATTATACATGGTTCTCAAGATACTAAAATAAATCCAAGTTTCCAACATAGTCACCTCAGACCATAGTAGTTATGGTTCAATCTAATATTCCCTAGCGGGAGTGTCTCTATAGTCACGTTCAGGAGGTGAGTCACAATGGTCGCCCCCGCCCCTCTTTTGTTCATCAAAAAAAAAAAAAAAGATTTAATAATGAGAAAAAAATGAAAAACGACATGTTTGTATTTTTAAAAAGCCAACCAAACCCATAAAAAAAAATGGTGTCATTTCCTCGTGCTTTATATTGCAGTTTTTGTTTTCCCGTATATCCATGCATGATACCGACATCTGTTGGACTTGGATGTTGCTTCCTAACGTGGAGGACCCCAAGAAAACATAAAATCATGAGAACAAAATAGAAAGAATAAAGGACAATTGGCTTATTCAGCAAAAAAAAAAAAAAAAGGACAATTGACTAGTTTATTTCAAGGCTGTCGATTCCGTACTGTACCGGCCGGTACGGCCGGCATATACCGTATCAGCCAGCAATTCGATACGCTCGACCCTCCTGTTTTGTACAGGAAAAAATACCGGCCGTACCAGCGAATTCCGACCGTACCGGAAAAAATCTCTATTGTGTTTTTTTTTTTTTTTTTTTTTTTTTAGTTGATGTTAAAGTTTAAAACTATGAATTATTTGTTCTTAATTGAAGTAATGTTTTATGGTAAATATAAAATTTTAAGGTATTGTTTTATGGTAAATAGAGATTTTGTGTGTGTATGTGTGTATGTGTGTGTGTGTATATATATTAAATATATAAAATAGCGGTAAACCCGAAACGGTACACCGGTATTGACCGGTATCCGAAATATATCGTACCGGTGGCTAAACCAGTACAGCCTCCGGTACGGTATTGACATCCTTGGTTTATTTTCATAACTTGTTGATGCAGCAAATGGTAAATATTTTTCATATGAGTTCACTGCTAAGTGCTAACCCTATATTTGTTTCCCTCACCTTTCATGACTTATCAAATAGACGACTTATAGAAAGAAGAAAAGATGAAGAAAAAAAAATTCTTTCACACTCATTTACATTCATTATATGTTTCTCAAAAAAAAAAAAAAAAATTTACATTCATTATATCACAAACATATTCACAATTGATACAAGAATATTCACATTTTAACACATAAAAATGGATGTAGAATTGTGTATGCAAGAGAATCAAAACCTAAAAAAGAAATATCATGTTGCAAGATTCTTAAGATTTATTGAATTAAATGCTAACATCAATATTTCACGGCGCGCGCAATTCTATTCGCATCTTGCTTTGTATTATCATAGGAAGTTTTACTTTTACCTATCAAAGAAAAATAGAAAGTTATTTTTTCATAGCAATGTGTTGATTATGGGTAATGATTATTTTAAATTCTATATCAATATCATATGTACACACCACCATTTTCATGTTTTAAATGTGAACATCATTAAAAGTTTTGGATGTCACATGTGAAATTGTGGATGTAATGCATATGGAGTGTACATTATTGAGTGTGTAAAAACATATTGTTTGGTTATATAAAAACGGCAAATCATTGAATAATAAGAGGAAAAATATCTTAGCCATTCATTTAACCATAAATGATTAGAATTTTTAAAATTTCATGATTGAAGTAAGAGTTTTATGAAGATCTCCTTTGAAGATTATAGTATATCATAAACATTTATTCCAACGGCCCAAGTAAATGCAATCAAATTAAATTGAAGTTAAGTAACTAACCAGCTAAAAGTAGAGCTTTCAGCCAAGTGGTACTAAAATTTACTGTATTTGAATTCGATTAGATTCATTTTTTTTTTTTTTTTTTTTTTTGAGAAACAAGACTTTGATTATTATTAAGAAACAGACAAGTCTGCCTAATAAACATCAAAACAATGGAATGGAACATTTTCTATCCAAACAGAAAAACCTGTGACATGACATGCATGCCTAGCAAGGTTATGAGCTACGTTGTTACCATCTCTACCCATATGTTGAAACTTGACCCTATTAATCTGATAAGCAAAAGCTTGGGCCTCCCTAATCAGCAAGCCAAAGGGAGGTGACTGATCCGATAGGGCTCTCATAACAATGTCGGAGTCGCCTTTGAAGATAATCCTATCAAAACCCAGTTCTAGAGCAAGTTCAATAGCTTGAGTAGCTGCCAAAGCTTCCATCTCCACAACTGAACTAGAAAGCTGAACATTCTGTGTTAAAGAGACCATAACCGAACCTCGGTTGTCACAGATTATCACACCTATGCCTGCTCTACCATCATCCTAAAAAACTATCGCATCGAAATTAGTTTTGTACCAGTCCAGCGGTGGTGGTCAGGGCCGGCCCTTCCCTTAGGTGAGTTAGGCAATTGCCTAAGGCCTCCAAGTGGAAGGGGGCCCCAAAATTTAAGAAAAAAAGGGGTAGTAGGGGCAAAAAAAAAAAAAAAAGTTTCAGATGAATTACAAAAATTTGAAACATCCTTTTAACCAAAAAACAAAATTTTGGTAAATCCGATTAAACATTATTTCTAAACAAAATCATTGCCCAAAAATAACATTATTATCCTCTAGACAAACCAAAAATCAACCAGATAAACTACAAATCCAGTCTAAGAGATTAACCACAAAACAATCACAAATTAAAACAAATAAAACAACTCAAAACCCTAAAAATTTTACCTTTCTCTCTGCCTCTCTCTGTCTCTCATTCTCTCTGATTCTCTCCACTGTTCTCATCTGCTCAACAGCTCAAGCAAGGCAGCAAGCTTCCTCAGTTCCTCCACCTGGACCGCCTTTCTCAACTGCTCAAGCAAGCTTTCTCGGTTTCTCCACCTCTCTCAACAGATTCAACTGCTCATCGTATCACTGTATCAGGTTCAGCCGTTCAGGTATAAATATTTGGGCATTTAGCTTTTCTCTTCAAACTTCATTTTATTTGTTAAGATAATAAGATTGGGCCCTGGTTTTGTAACTTCTCTTATCAGTTTATGTTTTGGCTGCCTGGACCCTAGACTGGGTGTCAACTTCACGTTTGTTTGGGCCTTCAAGTTTTTTTTTTTTGGGTTGTAGATAGGATTTGTTTTATGTTTTTTTGGGGTGGGTCTTATTAATAAGCCTTGTGTTATGGCTGTGCTTAAATTTTTGTTATGCTTGTGCTTAATTTTTTTTTTTTTTAAATTTTAATCCTGTGTTTTTATATATATTTTTTAGTTAGTGGTAATATATTGAATAAGTCTTTATTTATGCAGGTTGAGATTGTTAAAAACTTGTTATTGTTCAGTAAAACTACAACAATACTTTTTATATAAATCAGGTTTTATTTCTCATTTGCTCTACACTTGAAAGTTATTTTTTATTTTAGTCTTTATAAATATATTGTTTAATTAGAAATGTCTACTAGAAAATATGCATCTGGATATGAAAAACTTTAAAAAAAAATTTTAATTGAGTTTCAAAAAAGATCAATGGATTAGTTTGTTATTAGTAATAAACAAAATATAACACAAAATTTAGATGAAAATATCCCAAATGAGCAAGAAATTCACCAAAAAGAGTTAGAAGATAATGAAATGATACAATTGTAAGATAACAATGATGTTCAATTTTACTAAATACATGCATTGCTTATAGGATTTTACTAACAATACCTATTACAATAGCTTCTACAGAAAGAAGTTTTTCAAAATTAAAATTAATAAAATCATATCTAAGATTGACAATGTCCTAAGAAAGATTAAGTGGATTAACTATATTATCAATTGAAAATGAGATGTTAGAAGAACTTGAATACAAAAATTTAATTAGTCAATTTGCATCTCAAAAGGCAAGAAAAATAGATTTTAAATGAAATATATTATAATATTAAATATTAAATAAACATTAATTTAATTAATATATAAGTATAAAAAAGACCCCATTTTTAGTTCTCGCCTTAGGCTCCAAAATGTCTAAGGCCGGTCCTGGTGGTGGTGACCACCTTACACATGGTCTGACCGAAGGTGCTGCTACCATTTTCTTTGGATGTGCAGACCGGTACTCCATTAGAGCTTCAAAAGCTCGTTGTGCTATAAATTTTAAGGGAAAACCAAGTGGGCCTGTTTGTGCTTTGTTTCTTTGGTACCAGATTGTCCAAATTTGCATAGCAAACAACTCAACGCTGCAACCTGACTCAAAGCCATGGAGGAGCAGTTGAGGGAAGTCTTGGAAGGTGGTTTGTTCTCTGAAACTCCATTGAGGGTCTTCATTCCATACCTGTGCAAGGTTCGAACATGACCAAAGTGAATGAAGAACATCTTCATTATGCTGTGCACAGAGAGAGCAGCTAGGGTCATTCACCATATTATGGCGCAGCAGGTTGGTCATCGTTGGGATGGCATTTTTGCAAGCTTTCCAAAGAAAATTCCTGATTTTGCACGGCATTGAGAGCTTCCAGATTTTCTTCCATAGTGGTTTCAGCAACTCGGCTTGGGTATGGTTTTGTGGATTTGTCATTCTAGCTTTAATTTTGAGGAAGAAATAACCTGACTTGGTGGTGTACTGACCGAATTGGACATATGGCTAGAAGAGAGCATCCTCTCTATTGGTTCGGCTTAGTGGGAATTGTTTAATCAATTTTGCTTCCGCATGACCAAACACATTTGGCAGCAAGGTTAGGTCCTATTGTCGAGTTGTAGGATTAATGAGAGAACTTACAGTGGCATTTTGTAGCTCAGCTGTGAGAGGGCTTTGGAGTCCTGGATTTTGTAACGAAGGCAGCCAATTATCGCCCTAAAGTTGAATTGATTCTCCATTTCCCACTCTCCATTTTGCTCCTCGCCGTATGACCTCCCTACCCTTCAAAATACTCTTCCAAGCATACGAACCTCTATGTCCTTACTTAGCTTACATAATAAAACAATTGGGAAAAAATTTAGATTTAAACACTTTGTAAAACAAAGAGTTCTTATTGTGCAACAACCTCCACGTTTGTTTGGCTAAGAGAGCATCATTGAACATTGGTAACTCCTTGAAACCCATGCCACCTTCGGATTTCAATTCACACATATCCTCCCACTTTATCCAATGAATTTTCCTACGATCTCCTCTTTGTCCCCACCAAAAACCACGAATAAGCTTTTCAATTTCATGGCAAAGGCCAAGTGGGAGCTTGAAGCAACACATTGTATATGTTGGAATAGCTTGGACCACTGCCTTAATCAACACTTCTCTCCCTGCTTGTGATAGTAGACTTTCTTCCCAACCCTAAAGCTTCCTCCAAACCCTTTCTTTGATGTAATCAAAACTCGCCTTTTTGTATTTTCCTACAAGTGATGGCAAGCCCAAATATTTATCATAGTGCAAGATTTCGAGAACCCCTAAAGCTTCCTTGATTTCTATCCTCATGGCAGTAGTGGTGGATTTACTAAAAAAGATGGATGTTTTGCCTCGATTTATTTGCTGCTCCGACATACTTTCATAGTAGGATAGGATATCTAGCACATTTTGGCATTCATTTCTGTTGGACCTGCAAAACAATATCATCTGCAAAGAGCAGATGGATTAGTTTTGGGCTTCTTCTACTCAAAGCAAAGCCGTGTATAGAGCCCTCACTTGCTGCCTTCAAAATAAGATTGTTAAGGCCTTTCGTGCATAGCAGAAATAGAAAGGGAGATAAGGGATCGCCTTGGCAAATTCCCCTTGTAGGATTAATCAAACCCTTTGGTTCACCATTCACCAACACTGAGTACGAAACTATTTTGACACAAACCATTATGAGGGCAATCCATCTTTCATTAAACCCCAATTTTCTCACTACTTCCTCCAAAAAACACCACTCCACTCTATAATACACCTTAGTCATGTCTAATTTTATCGCCATATAACCTGATTTCTTATATTTGTGAATATTCATACTGTGCAGTGTTTCAAAAGCAACAAGGATATTATCTGAAATCAAGCGGTTTTTTGTGAAGGCACTTTGGTGTTCAATTATGATTAAGGGTAGGATTTTTTTTAACCTATTTGCAAGGACCTTTGAAAATTTTTTATAAATGACATTACAAAGGCTAATAGGACGGTAATCAGAGACAGCAATGGGATTTTTAATTTTTGGGATTAGAGTTATGAATGTATGGTTTAAGGGATGGGGTAGGGTGATAGAATTTAAATATGACAAGATAGTTTTTGTGACATCATCACCTACAAGACCCCAATAATTTTGATAGAAGAGAAGGGGCATACCGTCGAGGCCAAGAGCTTTTAACGAAGCCATTTGTTCTTGTGCTACTTCTACTTCCCATTCCATGAATTCTTATGACAACTGTGCATTCATGTCATCGGTAACCACCTTCATCATTGAATTCAAACCCATACACGGATTGGATGACTCGAAGAGATGCTAATATAATTTTGTGAAAACTTCAGCAATGCCATCAGATTGATTAACCCATTCACTTGAAGAATCTTGTATTCCCAATATTCTATTTTGTCGATGCCTTGAGTAGCCCTACTATAAAAATACCTTGAGTTTTTATCACCCACAACCAAAACGCCTTAGCTCGCTGCCTCCACATTTTATTTTCTTTCACCAATAGTTCATTAATCTCCATTTTCAAACCCCTCACTCGAGAATTACTCCCACTTTGCATTGCTTCCTGTTCGGCCTTAACCAACCACTTCCTCTTTTCGACAAGTTGTCTTCTAACATGGCCAAAATTCTTTCAACTCCAATGTGTTAGCTCATTTCCACACTTCTCAATTTTTTTGATCACCTGGCTTTCGGCCTCACAAGGGATTGTGCTGCTCCACACTACTTCAACTACCCATCCACACCCCTTGTCTGAAATCCACATTTCTTCAAATCAGAAAGGCCTTGAACTTGGTGGGGGATCTATACCACTTGGAACAATCCATAAAGGGAAGTGATCCGAAGTGGTACATGTAAGATGTATGACCTTGGTACCAGCAAAATGGTTAAGCCAATCTGTCGTGCACAAAGCTCTATCTAGTCTCTCCCAAATTGATTGGCCAATTGTATAGTGTTTACTCCAAGTGAATCTTGAACCCAAGTACCCAAGATCCACAAAACCACAAGCATCGATTGCATTACGGAATAGTTGCATCTGGTTGTGACTTCTTCTATTACCCCCCATTTTTTCTTCACCTCTAACCAACTCGTTAAAATCCCCCCCACACAGCCATGGACTTTGGAATTTTCGTTGTAAATTTCTAATCAGATTCCATGACTCAATCCACTTTTGGGTATCTAGTTTCATTCGTTTCTTTGTTCTTATTAATGATTGTATCAATATGATTCTTGTCAAAGCCCTCAACTAAAATGTCAATTGACGATCTCCAAAAAAGAACTAACCTGCCTCCCCTAGTCGTTCTTGGCGAAACAAACATGTTTCAACCTCATTAGCAAGCTCATTCCCTGTACATGGGTTCCCAAGCACACAACAATTCCCTGTACATGGGTTCCCAAGCACACGACAATTCCAGACTAAGCAACTCATTGTGATTGGCGAGGTTGATCGTTAACCTCCACCATTGAATAAAGGTTGTCACTCTCATCTTTTGAAACCCACCTGTGCTTGCTTGGTAACTCTAGATGAACTGATGAACATCCCCACTTCGCTTCCCATAAATTTTTTTCCCCGCTTCCAACTTGCCCACTAACTTTGAGCAATCCCTTACTGTTGGTCTCCCCCTGTTTCTCGGCTTGTTGCTGTTGTTATTTTGGAATTGGATGAGAATATTTTTTGTCATGTTGCCCTAGTCCCAGATTGTCGTGACCCTTGGTTCTCAGCTGCGGCGGCTTGTTGAGTTTGGAAACGCATCTCCCCATTAATTACTGCCGATATATTTTGCCTTAACTTAGAATTATCCTCATATCCCATTAATTCCTCATCAATCTCCTTAATTTGAATAATTCTGATGTTGAAACCGGTTTTGGAGTTAAATTCTCAACACAAATAAGTTCCTCCACCAAATTAGGAGCAATAAAAAGAATAGATACGGTTGAAATAGAATCTGTATTTATGTGTCTCCAAGTCAGCGTGTAACGCATCTTCCACGTTTTCAGTGTCTTGCGTCTCACATTCAATAATGCAATCAATGCTAGTTTCAGTTACCATGGCTGTTGAGGGCACCTCCACTGGACCACCATTCGCAGCTTCCCCCTCCGTTGAACCTAGTTGTGAGTTGGCAACCTGAACCGAAGCTTGAGCTCTGGGTTTCGTTCGCTCATAATAACCAGGGGCATAAATCACAACCTTGCCTGCTGATGTATACGGGGCTGCCTTCAAGGTTGAATCAAACTGTTGCTATTCTGGTGTGAGTGTGCCTTTGCTCTCAATCCACAATTTGCAATTCTTATCACTGTGATTCAGACGTCGACACCAAAAACAGATGTTAGGCAACCGCTCATACTTGAACCTTACCCAAACTTTATCTCCATTCTCCATTGTAATCAACCTTCCTCGGCAAAGTGGGAGAGAGATATCAATAAGGACTCGGACTCGTATGAAAAGACAACCATCATCGTACTGGAATATCGTGAACTTGAACCCATAACAAAGTTGTTTTAAAAACCAGTTCATGCACCAGAATATTAGAGTTGTATCTTTGCAGCATGACTAGATGTTTATCAAAACTCCACGATTGGGTTTGCAAGATCCGGTCCACATCACCTAGGTTGTCAAAGACAAACAGTACTCGTTGATCCTTATGATTACGTATCTTGAAGCCATTGGTGGACCTCCATCGCTGTTTGAAGGTTCTCGCCATGGCTTCCATACTTAGGAAACGGGGAGTTAAGAATTGTGCCACTAAAAGGAATTCCCCGGATTATTGGTCTCGTTGAAGAACAAAACTTGTAGTCTTGACAGAGAAAGAGTACTCCATTTGGCTGCCAAGTCCTCCATAATCCTTACTGTAAAAAGAAGAAAGCCTAAACTGTGTTTCCCTAAACCCCAAAGAAACAAAACCTCACAAGCTCTAATGGCAAACTTGTTGCCTTAGAGGACAAAACTCTCCTTCGTAGGAAGGGACAAGAACACTTCTACTGCCTAAGAGAAGAGAGAAGCTCACTTTCCTAGCGACAGAGAGACCAAAAAGAAAATGATTGATAGACAAGTTTGATAGATTCGTTTTAGTTGATTGAAAATCCTTCTAGTCTTCTGCTATCTTTTCAAAAAGATCAATAGATTCATCCTATACCAGATAATTTAGTGTCTTCATCAATATTATTTGATTATTCATATCACCATAAGAATCTTATGATAGAGAAGATTTATATAAGAGCAATATACTTGGTGTTCCTGCCTCATTCTTTTCCATGGACCACAATAGGCCCAAAACCAAAGGGAGACCCAAAATCATGGGTCCATTAAGATTTTGGGCTACAAAGCCCTAATCTAGGCCATAGATATGAAGACATAAAAAGAGGGAGTTTGCTGCAATGCATTTTTGTGGATCCATAACCACCAGGAGCCCAAATTGCGTGGTCTAGTTAGCTGCTCAAAGTCTATAAAGAGCCTTACTTGTTATTGTCAAGTCCAAAGAGATGAGGTTCAGTTGGAAGGGGAGAGAAATTTGAATTAGTGGTTGTCTAGCAACCCCCTTAGGGGATGTGTTTGTTGGAAAACACATACATCATAAGAGATATGGACAAGTAAACTACAATTGCATGTCAACTGTCAAGTCTTTTTACAAATTCACAAGTTTGTCAACTAAATGAATTGGCCTTTATCAGCATTTATTACCCTTTAACTACCCCCATGTCTTTACTAAAGTCAACTGGCCTCCGTAATATGCCACAACTCATTTTTCCCTTTACAATTAATAAATCGAGCCACTTTCCTTCATTGATTATCAATCTCGATAATAAAGCTTATACCTATAAGGACAAATCGAAGACTCGTTGTCCTAAAGGTTTTGAATTCAACCTGGACAAGAGAGAAAAGAGTCCCCACCTCTGTTTTAAAACGAAACCCAACTCGGTTCCAAGAGACAAGAGGCTTAGCTCGACGCTAATCTCACAAATTTATCAGCAACACATCCTCCATCAAAAGAGCACAAGAACTACTTTGGCCAAAATTCTAAGAGCACACAAAATCACGAGTCTCACAATTCCATGACAATCATAGTCCGAAGTTCCGTCTCTCGTCAAATTTGAAGAAAACTATATCTACCATTAGGCCTGCGTTTGGGAAGGAATTATAAATTAAAATTATTTCACTATTTAGCTTATTTTTCTACTATTCATGAGACCCACTGTATTTTTTGACATTATTTATGAGCTTCACTGTACTATTTCAACTAACTTTTACCTTTATTTATAGTACTTTTAATAATAATTTTTTAATTTTAACAAAATAAGTGGTATCCAAACACACCATAAGGCTAACCATTCATTAGTTACCAACTCTGCGGGAGTTGATATGAGGTCAAAGCACCTAGCAACCAGGAAACATGAAAGCTCCTTGTTTTCTTCCTTTTATAACGATGGGCTATCTTTTCCTTCCTTATGTTTATTATTATTTTAAGGGGGCTCGTTGGGCGTTGGGCTTACAGATTTGTGTGTGGACCATTAGTAACAGAAAATGAACAAAGGCCCATTATGTAGGAGTATTAGATTTGGGCCTTTACTCATGAGCTCACCCAGACTAGTTGTTGTCCACAACTTTAGCGACACATGTATATGACATTCTATGGACAACAAAAATCTTTCTCAAACGTGCAAATACCCTTTTTAAGGCTAACAAAAAATATTAATACCTTTGAGAGCAGTTATTTCATGTAAAAGCACACCAGTTTTAGGCTACTTGCATGTAAAAGCACACCAGTTTTAGGCTACTGCAAGTAGCCTAAAGGTAATTGATAGGAAAACGCACAGGAACCACAAAGTAAAATTTCAATCAAGAAAAGTTTAGCATGGAATTTATCATCATCATTCAATGTTTAATGTGAGATGCATATAATCGGTATATGTAGTGTCTATTTGGCTAGCTTATTTTTTACTTACTTTACTATTTAACTTATTTTTTATACTATTCATAGGTCCCACTGCACTTTTTGGTACTATTTATAGATCCCACTGTACTATTTCAACTAACATTTATCTTTATCTACAGTATTTTCAGCAAAAAATTTTTAGTTTTAACAAAATAAGTGAATCCCAAACAAATCCGTAATATGTTTATACAATTCATTTTCAGCCTTTCACAATTGTCACGTCATCATCAAAAAAATTATGAATACGAGAATATCATTTTCTTCACAAGTATGGGTCCATTTGAAATATAGAAATATAGAGTAATAATTTGTGCTGTCACATTGAAAGCCTTGAAAGCCACAGTTTCAATACAAACATTCCTATATATTGCCTAATTATTTGTATATAATTTATCGAAAAATTTATTTGTAGAGACAGATAGCTTTTATGGGAGACTATTACTTTTTATTCTTTTAATGAATTTTTTTTTTCTTCCAATGTGCTACAACAGATATTCTTCCAATAAAGAAACAAGAGAGAACCACACATGCTACAAAGTACCTTATAACTCAATTGAAATCTTTTGATGTTTCAAGGAAGATATTTAGGATTCAAATTACCTACTCTTATTATAACTATCGATTTATTAAAACAGAAAACAACTTATGCTGAAATTTGGAGATTCAATGTTGTTCACTCCAATATTTGGAGGTATCTGCTGATGACACCTCAAACCTCTTAACTCTGAGCCAAGGAGGAACTTGTAACATTAGGGTGACTGATTTTCACTTCGTAATCTATATGAGATAATGAAGCCTCAAAGAATAATCCTTCACCATCTGCTGTGCCTTTCAAGCTAGAACCCCACTCTCCCAACAACTTGTCTACGACGTTCCCAGTTGGCAAGTTATTGAAGCTATTATCGATCAAACACATTTAGTAACATCCCCCTGGTTTCCATGTAGATCACATTATGATTCCTTTGATCCTAGGGTGGGCATGTAATTCCCTTAGGACTTGCTCTTCGTGCTGTGCCTGTGCCTGCACACATGGTAGAATAGTTCATAGCAAACCTTGGATGAAGACATCCATAGAGGAAGAATTACCAAAAAAAGAAAAAAAACCCTGGAAAAGAAGGACATGGGCTTCTATAATTCCTATAGTAACTAGTCAATATATATCCCATGTCATGCACCATAAAGTTGAACAAAATATGATATATATCGTTTCTTATCACAATATATTGAAAGCTCGAAAATGTGTTAAAAACACAAGAGCTGTTTAGACTCCCAAATAAAAGTTACGGCTCGATAGATTTTACATTAACTTAATACTAAGTGCAAAATAGTGTAAATGCGAGCGGATAAACAAATAAGCTACTCTAATCCATAATCAAGACAACATAGCAATAAAATGGAATGTAAAAGAGTAGGGAAGAGAGATGCAAACACAAGATAATATGCCAATGCGTTATCAAAGAGGAAACCGAAGAACTCGACGAAAAACCTCTCTGCCGCCCTCCAAGCGCTAATCGATCCACCAGACAATTAGTTGGGATACATGGGTTAGCAAGAGACCCTCCAAGCCTAATCTACCCGATGTACTTAAGCCCTCCAAGCTCCTATTCCAACAAGGCTTCTCGGAATTGTATCTTGTCTAGCTCTCCGGATCTTGCAACAAGCTCCATGTTGCATCTGCCATCCTTGGCTTCTTCCAATACTTCCCAACAGCACCAAAACCTCACTTGACACTCTGAAAGGGTGTAGTAAGTATTTGGGCTATCAACCTCTCAATGGTATGGAAATTGAGAGGTAGGAGTTGAGGAAAATCCACAAGCAATTGTGTAGAGGATTGTGGGTATAACAATCTCTAACTCTCAAGGTGTTTGGTTAGGGTTTTCTCTTAGAAGCACTCCTCAACATTTGTGGGTAAGATGGGTATAAATAGTGTAGGCACAGAAAGTGTCTATCAGAATTGATAGTCTGGCAAAACAGAATGTCTCGCGGGTATCTCACGGGAAGGCCTTATCCGCGAGATACTCGCGAAACACAGCTGTCTCCATCTTGTCCTGACTCTTCGCATTCTAACATGTGCAAGTCACATGGGTCACTTCGCAGGATGCTTAGTTGCGAGCTACCCGCGAAAACTCTTCAGTCTTCAATTGCTTGAGTCTTTACACTCTCTCTTTCTCTATCACACAACCCTTACAATTAAATCCCACAATAAATACAGGGTACAAAAGATTGAACAAAATTACAATCAAATTTGGCACGGAATTAAAGCCAACAAAACACATAGTTGTAAATTACAACTTTACACACACACACACACACATATATATATATATATATATATGACATTTTATCTATGTTTTTTTTACCCTTCTAAATATACAATTTGATTACTATGCTAGTTATTAATGAATATTTATTATGATTATATTTATATGACATTATCTTTCCAAAATATGACATGGTAATTAAAATTCTAATGGAGAATGTAAATATATGAAATTTTATAAGAAATCTTTACTAGAATTTAAACTCAATTAAAATGTATGATAACTTGAAAAATTGCAAGGCTTCAAAAATTTTGGGTGAAGTTTCACTAGTTATGGGGCTATTATTCGTAATGAGAATGCTGAAGTGATGGCCGCTTTTTCTGTTTGTGGTTCAAAGGCTGTTGATAGCAGTGAAGCTGAGGTACTCGCATATCGGAGGGCTATACAGTTTTCTCTTGAGGTGGGTATTACTGATGTTGTAATAGACAATGCTATGATCATGGGGTCCATTGCCAAGAAGGATCTCAGTGGGGCTCAGCTGGGGCATATTTTTACTGATATTCAAGCTTTGTTGGTGGAGTTATCATGGTTTTCTACTAGTAGTGTATGTAAAGTTGTGATTTACAAATTTGTATTTTGTTAGCTTTTATTCCGTGCCAAATTTGATTGTAATTTTATTCAATCTTTTGTACCTTGTATTTGTTGTGGGAATTTATTGTAAGGGTTGTGTGATAGTGAGAGAGAGTGTGAAGACTCAAGCTATTGAAGAATGAAGTGTTTTCGCGGGTAGCTCGCGACTTAGCATCCCGTGAAGTAACTCATATGCCTTGCACATGCTGGAATGCGAAGAGTCAGGCCAGATGGAGACAGCTGTGTCTCGCGAGTATCTCGCGGGTAAGGCCTTCCCGTGAGACACCCGCGAGACATTCTGTTCTGCCAGCCTGTCCAATCTGATACACACTTTCTATGCCTACACTATTTATACCCACATTACCCACAAATGTAAGTGAGAGCTTTTGAGAGAAAACCCTAGCTAAAACACTTGAGAGTTAGAAATTGTTCATCCAACAATTCTCTACACATTTGTTTATGGAATTTCCTCATCTCCTACCTCTCCATTTCCATATCATTGAGAGGTCAATAGCCCAAACACTTACCACACCTTTTGAGAGTGTCCAATGAGGTTTTGGTGCTACTGGGAAACATTGGAAGAAGCCAAGGATGGCAGATGCAACATGGAGCTTGTTGCGGGATCCGGAGAGCTAAACAAGACACGGTTCCGAGAAGCCTTGTTGGAGTAGGAGCTTGGAGGGCTTAGGTACAGAGGGTAGATTAGGCTTGGGGGGTCTCTTGCTTACCCATGTATCCCAACTAATTGTCTAGTGGATTGATTACCGCTTGGAGGGCGGCGGAGAGGTTTTTCGCTGAGTTCTTCGGTTTCCTCTTCGATAACACGTCTCGGTGTTATCTGTGTTTGCATCTCTCTTCCCTACTTTTGTTCATTTCATTTTACTGCTGTGTTGCTTTAAATATGGATTAGAGTAGCTCTCATGCTTGTATGCTTGTGTTTACACTATTCCGCACTTAGTATTAAGTTAGTGTAAAATCAACCAAGCCGTAATTTGAATTGGGGGTCTAAACAAGTTCTTGTGTTTTCACACAAATCGAGCTTTCAGTGTAAAATGAGACACTAATTCTGTGGCCCATTCTTTAGCTCGCTATGCGCAACATATTTAGGAGGGTGTTTTTTGGATTGAGGATTTTCCACCCCTGCTTTGGAAGCTTTGTATTTTGATTTTGCTCATATTCATTAATGAAATTCTTATTTCCTTTTCAAAAAAAAAAAAAAAAAGTCAAATATCTTTGGTCTTAATTATACTGCAAATGATATTTTGAAAAAAAAAAAAAAGTTTCATGTATACTTTTGCCTCTTGAACTTCTTAATTACCTGTTGACCAAGGGCACTTGCAATATCAAGTTCTGTAATCCATATGGGAAATCCTGTGGAAGCAAGAGTATCAATAGAAGATCTCACGTAAGCAAGATCTGGAGCATTGCGGAAATGAGACTCAAGCCCAATTTCTTGTTTCAGATTGTTGTTTCTGGGAAAGCTTTGAATCTGTTTCAACTTCGCTATGTACTTAAACGGTGTTGATAAAGGGTCGTGGTTGTCCTCTATGGTATTAAACTCATTCATAAAAAAGGTAGTTGTTCTATCAATCCCTTTAGCAGCATTGTAAAAGGTTGCCGAGGCCCGAGGCATCTTATTCGAGCTTATCTTCGAAGAAAGAGAAGTGCAAATTTTCATTCACAACATCCCATGCAATAACCTGGCCTTTGTACCTTGACATAACGGAATTGATCCTTTTTTCTCAGCCATAGCAAGATCAGTTGGTGAAAGTGAATAAACCCAACCCTGTACCGTCAAGGGAAAATCCCACAAAACATTGTTGCCTCGGACCGGAATAGATTTTTGTTTTGCAAATTGAAGCAATGCATCAGCGGCTGTGTTGTCCTCTTGGCCAAGGGATGGTACAGTGGTAGACCATTTCATTTCATTCTCAAATACTGTGAATGTGAACCTTGAGCTGAACCAATTTTGGTATGCTGTGTTGGTGAGGATGTTTTATTTATGGCAGTGCCAAATGGGAAGCTTACTTTCTTCTGTATAATTGAGATTGATGCGTTAGGTAAGGGGTTGCCTTGTTCATCAATTGCTTGGATCCTCGCCTTTCTTTTACGTGCCTGCAAAAATTGAAGTGTTTTTATTGATACGTAATTTCTCATTTTTTTTTTTTTTGGTAAACCATGAACTTTCTTTAAACTAGAAAATAACTATTTTGTTACAAAATACATTAGCTCTATCATGAGCTAGAATACTGTCCACCACAGGCGGTGGAGTCCAAAAAACAACAAAAGAAGTTAGCGACGCAACTCCCATTTTTGCCAATGCATCAACGCATTGGTTGGCCTCTCGGTAGGCATGGACCACTTGCGTATTAGGGAACGCCTTCAACCGGTTCCTGCAATCAATTAGTAAAGGCTCCATTAGCAAATTACAAGTACTGTTTTTCATAAGCAAGACCACACTTAAAGCATCGAGCTTAACTATAAGATTATTGAGGCCCAACTCCTTAGCCAACAGCAGCCCATCTCTCAATGCCTAAAGTTCAGCCATGCAGCTGTTGGTTCGCCCAAGTGGTCTAGCAAAACCAATTATCCACTCTCCTTCTTGACCCTTGATCACACCTCCACCTCCAGCCATCGCGGGGTTCCCCGTAACTGATCCGTCTGTATTAAGTTTAGCCCAGTCCTCAGGTGGCTTCAACCAACCAACAGGTATCATAGCTCTATTTCTTTCCACTTTAGCATTGAAACCTATGGCATAAAATTCTGCACTCTCTCTAATACATTTCCCGAACCATAAGCGCTCAATCTAACTTGATTCAAAGACATAATTGTTCCGATGCAGCCACAGATGCCAAACCCCCATTGGAAACAAAATTTTCCATGGAATGCCCATAAACAAGGAGCTAGCCTCACTCCGACAGTTGGATTCAAACCATTTTCCAATAGGTAAATTAAAAGTGTCCTTCATACAATAAGGCACTTTCAGCTCCTGCCAGAAATCTTTTGCCACTTCACAGCCCCTCACAAGGTGCTCCACGGATTCCATCTCCTTATTACATAGACTGCAGATGGGGTTGAGGTTTAAACCCCTTAAACCCAGAACTTCTCCAATGGGAACGCTATTATGGAGGCACAACCATAAAAAGAAATGTACCTTTGGCGGAGCTTCCACCTTCCAAACCCAACCAATTGAATCAGTTTCCCAGTTCAAGGGATTTAAACCCCTTGCCAATAGATAGGCAGACTTTAGAAAGAAGAATCCATTCTTGGAATAAGCCCAATGTAGCACGTCCTCTGCATTTTGATCTATAGATAATGGAGTAGCTTTAATAACGTTTAGCAACTGATTCGGTAACTCAAATGATATGTTATAAGCCCTCCCACCAGTCTCATTGTCAAGGTATTACCTTACTGTGATATTCTCCTCACCCTATTGTAAAGGCCCTTGAATGAGACTACGCAAAGTACCTTCATGTAGCCAGAAATCCATCCAAAAATTAATAGTTTCACCACTCCTAACAGCCCATTTGAGCCTTTTAACATGGATTGGACCTCCCTTCTTACAGGCAGTCTAAATACTAGAACAAGGTAATTTCTTCCCTTCCTCAGTCATTCTATTGGGTGTAAGATACTTGGCAGACAACATGTCAGCCCATGGGGAACCATTAGCACTAGCCAACCTAAATTCCTATCCTTCATTGAATGCAACCCCAGACCTTTGAGTTCTTTTGGGAGAGTTACAGTGCTCCATTTGACCTTATGCATTTTCCTCTTCTCTTCAGTTGAACCCCACAGGAAATCTCTTATTGTTTTATCCACCGCTTCACACACTTTACTAGGTAACGCTTGACATTGCATGAAATATTCAACTATAGGGGCAGCTGCAGACTTCACTAAAACAAATTTCCCAGCTCTAGACAGCAGCTTAGTCCTCCAACCAGCAAGCTTATTTTGCACCATTTCCACAATAAAATTGTAGGCATCTCCTGATCTTCCCTGAGTTAGTAATGGGAACCCAAGGTATCTTCCTAAATTGTTTGTAGCAGTCATGCCCATCTTTCTACAAATATGCCTCTTCCGCCTTCTAGAAACATTAGGAGAAAAAAGAATCTTAGACTTCCCGAGGTTAACTTTTTGGCTAGCAAGATTACAGAAATTATCGAGCAACTCAATGACAGCCTCACAGTTCTTATGATTTACCTTAGCAAACAGCATCAGATCATCAGCAAAGAACACATGAGAGAAGCTCGGCCCATTTCTAGAAGCTTTCATCCTATCCCACCTTTTTCCTTCACACATACTAGTGATCTGGGCCCCAAGAAATTCCATACACAATAGAAACAGGTATGGTGAGATGGGATCACCCTGTCTTATACCTCTTGAGGGTTGAAACGCTTCTAATTTGCTACCATTAAACAACAAGGCTGTAGTTGTTGTGGATATACAACTCATAATAAGGTTAATCATTTCTTGAGGAAACCCAAAATGTTCTAAAACCATTTTTACAAAACTCCACTCTAGGCGGTCATATGCCTTTTCCAAATCAGTCTTAATAACCATGTACCCATACTTCCCTTTTCTACTTTTTAAGGAGTAAATTAATTTTTGCGCTATAATAACATTATCTGAACTCCTTCTACCCTCAAGGAAGGCTGCCTGCATGGGGGAGATAAGAGAAGGCAGCAAGGGTCTTACCCTCTGAAAAATAATTTTTGAAATAATCTTGTAAACGGTACTGCACAAGCTGATTGGCCTGAAATGACTGACAGTCTCCGGCCCAATTTTCTTGGGAATGAAGGCAATGAGTGTCTGGTTCAAGTACTCAGGGATCTTTTGGCTTAGAAACATTCCTTTAACTTCTCTCTTCACTAATTCCCCAACCACAAGCCAAAACCTTTGAAAAAACCCGGCATAGAGACCATCAATGCCAGGGGCTTTGTAAGGTTTCATAGACTTCAGAGCTTACCAAATCTCACCATCCGAGGGAACTTGGACCAACCCATTAGCTTCACCCTAATTAAGTTTGGCACACCAATCCGAGTTCCATTAGGGGTTTATAGGACAAAAACATTGTTCCATTTGATAAAGTTGTTTGTAACTCATCAATGTCATGAATCCAATCCCTTTCGACATTCTGAATGCAAGTAATTCTGTTCTTACTTCTTCGGACCAGTGTAGACATATGGAAGTACGAGGTGTTTCTCTCCCCTATAATGATCCAATCCATCCTCGCTTTCAATGCCCAAATCTCCTCCTCCATCTAGAGAATAAGATTATACTCTTCAGTAAGCTGATTTTGAAGGTTGAGCAAAAAAGTGTTTGGCCTCAATGCTAAAGCTTTTTGAATGCCCAACAACCTTGCCATTATCTGCTTCTTCCTGACAAACACATTACCAAACACTTCTTTATTCCATCTTAAGGCTTTAGCTTTGAAAGAAGATATAGCACCATCCAGTCTGTCATCTTGCCCTACCCAAGCCTCTTTAACAATAGTTGGGAAATCCTTGTGATTGAGCCACACCGGTTGAAATCTAAATGGTCTATCTAACACATTACCCAAATTGGGACTTAGCTTTAGCAACAACGGGTAGTGGTCAAAGTTAACTCTCGCCAAGTGAGTAACAATAGCCTCTTCAAAGAGTCCTTTCCACTCCGGATTAGCCCAACACCTATCAAGTCTGCATTGGATTAGATCACCAACCTCTTTCTTGTTGGTCCAAGTAAACTTAGGCCTTGAGAATCCTAAATCCATCATATGACACACATCCATACACTCTTTAATGGCTCTCACCCTTCTTTGGCACACCGGGTTCCCCCCATATTTCTCCTCTTCTGAAAGCACCTCATTAAAATCACCCATGAGAGCCCAAGGGAGGCCATGCATGGCAGCTAACAATTTAAGATTATTCTAGAGAATACACCGTTCTGCAAATCTAGGACTAGCATAAATTGCACTAATTAGCCAATGAAAGGTTTGAGCTCTTACATGAATAATGGCGTGAATCTCCTGCTCGGTTGTTGCCAGGACATCCACTTGCAACAATTCCGTGCGCCAGAGTAACCAAATTCCTCCAGCAAACCCAATTGTATCCACCACAGCAGCACCATCAAATGGAAGTAACCCAATAATTTCATTGGCCTTGGCCCCACTCATTCTAGTCTTTGTAATCACCATGAGTAATGGTGAATGCCATTCCACAAGATCCATAACTTTCTTCCTAAATTGGGGTTTCATTACACCCCTGTAGTTCCATATCGGTATATTCATGATTCTATTTGGATTTAACGCAGAATCAAAATGAGTCAGTGAGGAAGCATCTTCACTGTCCCTCAACTTCATGCTTCCAAAAGCTCCATCTTCGACTCCCTCACCCCTCGAAAGAGAGTTGTTGAGTGTTTGATCACCCTCATCGACTCCTGCGTTACCTTTATCAACACTGTGCCACTGATCTCCGGTTCAGCAAATTGTATCATTTTCACCCGGTGAAGATTGCCCATCATCACGCATTCCACTGGGCACTCTTGAAGTAACTTCCTCACAGTAACCACTAGCTGAATCCACTCCGCTTCTGCCTCAGACATAAATTTTTCCGAGTTCGGGGCCCTTGATTCTGGTGCTGATGGCCTTAAGTTTATCGGTGGTGTGATTGGCACCGATGGTCTGCCGTCAGAAACCTCCACCACGGGTTTGGAGTTGTTACCCAAGCCTCGTCCTTCAATGGCAAGTACCCCACCCGCCGACTCAACTTCGTCAACGGGAACAAATTTTTCCAAGCTCCCATCAACTCCACATCGAACCATCCCCATATCTCGGTAAGGTCTTGCCGTATCCACCATATGGTCTCGTCTCCAACTGGTATCACCTTCCCTTTGTAGAAAATCCCCCATTTCTCTCTCCCCTCCATTTCGGCTCCTTTCAGAGTTGCTCTTACCTTACTCCTTCCCTAATGTTCTATGGCTATTCCTTGTGCTTGTTGGGCTTGAAAAAAGGAACCGGCTTGAGTTAACCCCCTCATTGTTTACTACTCCTTGGCTTGGCCCAAAAGAGAATAGGCCCTTCATTTCCCCTTGGCCCACTTTGTCTCGTTGATTTTCAACTACTCCTTTAGCTCTCTAGTTTGTTTTAGCACGAAAACCAGCACTCTTAGCTCCCTTTCCCAAGTTTCCTCTGTACTGATTTGACTCTAAAGTCTTACCTATCTCCCTATAAGACGTTACAGGTTGCGTGTGCGTCGCCATCCTCTTGCCGTCTCTCTTGTACTGCTCAGCCACCCTAGGTATGCCTATGGAACTAGCTTTAGGGCTCACTTCACTCATCTGACTTTGGTCTAGTTGCTGTGGTCTGCTAACCATCCTATCCTTAGACTTCCGCCGACTAACCACCATCCACTCACTGTAATCCTCAAGTTTATTCTTCTTCATATCTTTCCCTACAGCCATCTGTTCATTGGAAGTGTCTCCAGTACTAGCATTTTGCTCTATGTTTGGCCCCGTGGCATCCTCCCTAACTACATGAGGGCATGTTTCCATCTTGTGCCCAATCCTGCCACACGTAAAACATAAAGCATTAATCCCCTCGTATTGTATTCTCTGCACAATCTTGCCAATATGTATGGTTCTTAGCAGCGGTTTCTCCAAATTTACTTGTACACAGAGCCTGGCAAAACGACCTCTCACCCCAGTAGCTGTATGTGAGTCAATATGTAATACCGGGCCTATGGCTCTTCCAATTTTAAGAAGAGCGTT
The DNA here is from genome assembly GCA_028535165.1 of Quercus tomentella. NCBI lineage: Eukaryota > Viridiplantae > Streptophyta > Magnoliopsida > Fagales > Fagaceae > Quercus > Quercus tomentella. The sequence goes on along the minus strand of JAPQVY010000111.1, from coordinate 25,841,075 downwards.
TGTCTAATAGAATTCAATGGGCAATTCAAGTAACCTGATCCAAACTGCCACCGAGGATAAAGTTGCAATGGACGCTTTAAACTCAGGCTCCCACTGCCTAATTGCTAGAAAGTGTTGCCCAATGAACCATAGGCCACCCTTCAGTATATTATCCACATCAATTGCTAACTCGAACTTAACCAAGAAGAAGTCAAAGCCCAAATCAATACAATCCATATTCCCTATCAGCTTCCACATACTACAGATTTTTTCTACAAGAAAAGAGAAACCCAATCTTCGCCCAAACGTTTTGATGATGATAGCCCTTTTTCCATGGATCTCTCATGTGAATTTTTTCTTCTTTAGAGAAGCAAACTCTGGTACTACCCTCCTGCTCCTACTCTTCTTCATCATCAAAGACAATATCTTCCTGCATAAAACTTTCAAAGCCAAAGGCTTGTTCAAAGGCTCCGGATATCACTCCCACTAACTTGTCCTTGGAGCTTTTCCCTCTGTTTCACACGTCATGCTCATTCCCTCCTAGATCTCCTATTGGCATATGGCTGTCTTTGAATTTCTTGATGCTACAGGCTAGCACATCTTCCTCTTCATCAGAGCATTTCAGTCTTTCTCTCTCCATCCTCTCCAACTTCGAACACCCCATTAATTTCTCATTCATATTGTCGTTATATTTTTCTAAGTTGATATATTAGTGACTTCAGTGATGGGAATATATACGAAGTTCCCAGACTTGTGAGATGCAAAAGTAGAGAAAAAAATATACGCCAAAGAAAAATAATCACACATAAGATAGTATTTACGTAGTTCAACAATTTGCCTACATCCATAGAGTTGCAGAGATTCCACTAGTTGCAGGGATTCCACTATTCTCAAGAAAAAATACAAAGTACGGCAGTACAATTTTTCTCTCTAAAAAACGACATCAAAACCCTAATCTCCAAAACAACGGTTTTTATATCCTACGCACAGGATTTACAATAGGCTATTGCTACGGTTTGGGCCCTATCAGCCCAAGCCTTCGCTCTATGGACTAAGTCTCAGAAAATCTCCCATTAAAAACTGTTACATTATTTCGGGTCGGGTTATAATCTGAATCAAACACAACTAGGTTCCACAAAACCCAACATTCAAAAAGTGGAACCTTTTAACACTATTATTGTTATACATTTACCTTCTGAATGCTTTGATCTTGATGGGAGTTCCACTGCTCTTGCAATGAGATGCTATCTGCCCATATCTCCACCGATGCATTCTTGCTCTGAAGAGATTAGCAAATGTTAGATGCTTGGAGAAACTAATAAAGAATAAACATGGGACTTTAGCATTGTATTGAAAAGTTAGGATTAAATAGACAGCCTTAACCTCTGTTTCATTTTTTTTATATTTAATTCTTTACTTCTAGATACTAAATATTCTTCCGAAATATTTTATAATCAGTAAGTCTAGGAGAATTTTTTTTTTTTTTTTTTTTTTCCAACAACGAATGAGTTGGAATATTTTTATACCTAAAATTCGTGAAAACTTTTGTGTTCCTAATATTACTTGATTATAAAAGTCCAATTTTTAATATGATTATGAGACCACATATTATCATAAACTAATAATGAATAGATAAAGTTTTGCTCTTAGCAAACTAGTTTAATTAGGCATGGCCTTAAAAAAGGAACCTATATAGGGAAGGAGGGTATCAATTTTAAATTCTTATTAAAGTTGGATCATCATTGTTATTTATAGAAGGAAACACACATAATAGGCACAAAAAAGAGAGAGTGAAAAGCACCTCAAAATAGAGCTCAGTTGGCCCTGATCCACCCTTGAGCATGGACCAGCACTTTGACCTCGCAAAAACAGCACCAACATGTTTGAAGCTAGTATTTGTTTTTAAGGCAGCTCTAACTAGAAAATCTCCATCACTGACTTGTATCCAAGCTGTAGTACACCAAGCAGATTAATGAAATTGCAAAAAGATTTTGTCCCATTTTTAGGACAATGTTGTGAAGGTGAGAAGCAGTTTTAGTAGAGAAGCCTTAAAAACTATGTTAAAGCAAGAAAATTTTGGCAAAGTTAATTGATGCAAATTTGTATTGATGGTAACAAGTGTTTGGGGAATTTCAAAATCGATGTGAAAAAGACAATTTACCAGAGAATGTGTAGAACTTGTCCTTTTGCAAATAAAGCTTCTGAGAGATGCTATCTTCTAGATGATTTTTGCTATAAGTGACAATGTATTTGTTGCCTTTTGATATTATTTGCTCAATTTTTGCATTCCCAAATATAGGAATACAAATCATTTGTACCACTTTTTGTGTACTACTCTATATTTCACCAATCATTACGTACCATGTTTTGATTTTATTTTCCTTATAAAATAACTAAAGTTTAAAATGGAAAGCAATCATATCCATGGTAAGTAGTGATTGGTGGAACATAGAATGATACACAAAAAAAAGTGGTATAGAGGATTTGCATTCCAAATATAGACTATCCTCTCATGCCATAATTCAACTCAAGGTTTATGATAATTCCTCCACCATATTGAGGTTTATGAGGATTTGCCAAACACTGAGGTTGTGAATAAAGAAGAATTTTTATTTTTTTTAGATTTCATATAATACATATATCTTAGTGTCCTACATTCATTAATGAATTTACAATATAGAATAATAATTAGGGCAAATTACAACTTAACCACCTATGGTTTGGCTGAAATTTAAGTTGCCTACCTATGATTTAAAATTTGACACTTTACCCGCCTAAAGTTTGATCAAAATTTAAGTTGCCTACTTGTAGTTTGAAATCTCATGATGCAAGTGTTCTGTTTGATTCTTTTTAAACCAATTTGATCTTGTATTTTTATGTATTTTGTGTTTTTGAAGGAGAGAACCATAAAGGTGAAGCAAAATCACATATTTAACCATGTTTTTAACATATGTGGGTTAAGTAAATCTAACTGAACTAACCTCAGGTAGGTAAAATGTTAAATTTTAAACCACAGGTAGGTAATTTAAATTTCGGCCAAATCATAGGTGGGTAAGTTGTAATTTGCCCTAAAATTGCAAGAAGTTTACCTCAACGCTGGCAATGTAATCATATGTTAAAGCATTAGCTCCAAACCCTACAAAACATCAACCAAAAAAAAAAAAAAAAAGTCCCCATCTTTTTTGGTTAACAATGTGGAGGAAAAAAAAATGCTAAGAACTTTAACAATTGAAAAGTAAATGGAATATTATTATGCTTTGATATACCAAGATGTTGCAATCAATTTTTGCAAATTAACCTTGCATTTGGCATTGTTTTGTTCTTATCTTTTAAGTATATACATATATTTTTCAATAATTCCCTTTTACGCACTAATTCCTCCTTTATTTATATTATTATTCTTAGTTAAAGAGTCCTTTACTTATATTATTATTCTTAGTTAAAGGGCATAGACAGAAAATGTTATTATTGTGGAGAAATTATCAAGTCCACCAGGAAGACTGCTGACGTGGTCTTCCTTGACCTCTCAACCAATAAAATGCTATTATTTATGCAAATGTGACATAATTTGACACTACAAAACACGCGGGTCTTAGGCCGTGTTTTTTTAAGCCGTGTTTGCAAAAACATGGCTACAGATGGGCTAAAACTGCGTTGTGCTGATTACGAAGCTCACACATACATTTGCATCGATGACATCATTTCATTAGTTAAGGAGGATCATATCAATAGTCCTCTTGGTATAAATAATAATTTCTCGTTATTGTGACACCTAAAATCCTATTTATAGGAATTTCTACCAACTAAGTTGTATAAAAATTTTGTCAAAAAAGTATATGTTAATGGAGAAATCCTTACGTAAAATTGATAAACTTACGTAAGCTAATACTAACGGTAAGCTAATATTAAGGGATTTTATTCTGACTTTTTATTCTAAAGTTAATAAAAAAAACATTATCCCAAAAAAAGAAAATATTTAGAATATCATAGGTTGCGACCATAATGCATAAGTTTTAAGCTCTACTGGCTATGAGGATTTCTATTATATTTTTTTTTCACCATTCGAGCATCTTTGGATGCCTTGCAATTTAAGCAAGGTTTTCAAACCCGGACTGTTCATTGAACCGTAAAAGAGAGAGGTTCAAGGTTTTTGAGGTCGAATCGGGGTCAAACCGTAATGATGTCATAATTATTTTAAAAATATATAAAACCATTAAATTAATAAAAAAATAGAAAAATTAACTAAAATAGTCCAAAACAAATATAGATAGTATTTTTTATAACATAACTTTCATAATAAAAATAAAAATTATTAAATTCTAAAAAAACATAAATAGCTATTGAGTTTCTAAATTATTTTTAAGTCATGACAAAGCACACTTTAGTACCTAATTATTTTTATTTTATGAAATCCAATAAAATAGTTAAAAGACAAATTAGTTTATTTGCTCATGGCCAAGCCCATTTGACTGCCGATCATTTTTTTTCCCAAGCCCATTTGAATAGTCACTGTTCACCATTTATTATGAATTAAACAAAAAAAAAAAAAAAATCAAAAGCTAGATCAGAAGATGTCCATGCATTTAAAAATTGTTAAAGTTAAATAAAGAACAAAACCCAAGAAGGAAGTGCTTGACAGCAAGCAAGCATTATATGTTAGTAGTTGACACTAAAGCACGCAGCAGCAAAGAAGAAGTCTCCAAAAGCAGCGAAGAAGTCTACAACATTTTTAGCAATACTTTCACAGCAAAATTTATGTGAAAAGTTGTTACTAGTTCTAATTTGAACCTACTAGTGAAATTATTTTTTTACTCACCAATATTAACTAATAACAATCCGTTACTTAAAATTTATTGTGAAATATTATAAAAATATTGTAGTAACATTTAATTGTGATTTTTTATTCTTTTTCCTGTCTTTCCTTTCACGTGGAGAGCTCATCTTTTATTCAAAATTTAAAAGCTTTCAATATTTCCAATGCTAGGCAGCTAGTGTCAGTGTACTGTAGACACGTGGAGAGCTTAGGAAGCTTTCAATATTTCCAATGCTAGCAGCTAGTGTCAGTGTAGTCATAACAAGTACAAGGAAAGAGAAAGTGAGAAACCAAACCACATACATAACAAAGTTCAGCAAAAAAAGGAGAGAAGGAGACGAATAGAGAAGAAGAAGAAAAAAAAGAAAGAAGAAGAAGAAGCAGTTGCTTCATGGCGCCACCTCTGCTTCGTCGTCTTCTTCTTCCTTTTCTCCTTTTTTTTTTTTTTTTTTTTTTTTTTTTTAGGTTCAGATTCAATGGGAAGTAGGAAATCGTGAGAAGCGGTTTGATTACGGTTCTCAAAACCGTGAGGTCCGACCGCGGTTCGCACGGGTCCCTACTTTTTTCCCATAGAGCGGTTCTTAAGGCTAAAAGAACTGCAAAAATGAACGGTTTGAGGTTTTTCCGGTCGGACCGTCCGGTCCGGTCCAAGTTTCAAAACCTTGAATTTAAGAGCTTCTTGGGTTGCCCATTCTATGATATATTTCTATGCTATTGCAATATATTTAGACCTAACTAGATGGGTTTCCAACCTATTGATGCCTTTATTAATTGTGGTAGTAGAACTCCTACGAATGCAACATAATTGCGGCTATAGTTTAAGGTTTGAGAAAATAACAATAATACCTTGTATCTGATTAGGGTTTAAGAGAATTAAATTAGACATGTCAAAATGAAAAACCACAAAGAAAAGAAACCTTTTGCATAAAAAAAATTAGTATAATAATCTGACAACATGTTGGTGGTTTCTAACAAGGTTTTTGGTAAAATATAAGCAGAAGAAGAAAAAAGGAAGAAATTTATTTTTTTATTTTATTTTGTTAAAAAGAAAAGGCGAGCAAAATGATACTGTTGGTCCCTAAAGTTTACTTAACTGCTGTTAGTGGTGTTATTTATGTGGCTAACAAAATAGTGACCTAGCATTTTTTTTTAATGATGTAGCAATTTTTTAAATAAAAAAGTTACAATATTTTTTACACGTAAGAACCACGACCCAATTCCAAATTAAATCTGAAAATTGATATCCTAACCCGGATCCAAATTAAATCCCCATCCTTATCTAATTCTGAAATTGAAACTGAAACGTACGAGAAGGTGGCCTAGCCTGCAACACCGCCTCCCTCCGCCAGCGAAAGTGGTGTCCTCACTCCACTTGGGCCCTAGCTTTTCTCTTCAAGTTTCCATTTGTCGCTCAAATTATAGTACTGATTAATCGAATGCATCTCATCTGTAGTTTAACAAAGTGATAAGTAACGAAGAACCTTATGACTCAGTGTCCAGTCCCAATACTGGTTTTGTGTGAAACTTGTTAACTTTCCAAGAACAAATAAACACCAACTACCATAGGATTAGCAAAACTACTAAACAAAGGACACCAACTAAATTGAACCCCAAATAGATATTGCCCCACAAAAAATTAAAGCTTTAACATCATCAGCAACCAAATATTAAATTGTATACGCTTGGTCCCAAAAGTGTCCAACCTATCAAAGACACAAACACAAACAAAAAAAGAAATTCATACACAGTCATACACATTGGGCCTAATTGGGTTGCACAGCTACTAAGAGAGAAGAAAAAGTGTAATAGTTGAGATGAGTTGGCTAGAGATGGGAGGAAGGAGTGGCGATGAGTGCGTGGGAGAGGCTTCGCCAATAGTTGCAATGGTTGTCGCTTGGAGAAGGATTGGTCGCATGGAGGGCGAGGCCACATCTTTAGCTGAAGGAGGCAGTGTTGCGGGCTAGCCACCTTCTCTCTTATGAGTTTCAGTTTCAAAATTCGATTAGGGATGGGGATATTTGGAATCGGGTTGGGATTTCAATTTTCAGATTTGATTTGGAACCCGGTCTATTTGGTTCTTACGTGTTAAAAATATTGCAACTTTTTTATTTTAAAAAATTGCCACATCATTAAAAAAATGCTAAGTCACTATTCTACTAGCTATATAAGCACCACCACTAACAGCTGTTAACAAAAGGACTAATACAACTCATTTTTAAAACTTAAAGCACCAGTAGTGCTTACTTGAAACTTCATGGACTGATTGCGTTTACAGGGTAAACTTTAGAGACTAACAGTGTAGTTTCACATATTTGAGGAAAATGTTTTTTTTTTTTTTTTTTTGGAGGAAAACTTGAAAAAAAAAAAAGGTCTTAATGAGTTTTGATTAATTATTATTATTATTATTATTATTACTTTAATTCAACTAATAAAGTCTCTTATGGTCAAAAGTCTTTCTAAAATGGCAAATTATTATTTTAATTCAAAAATTGAGCCTGGGTGCCAAAGGCCTTGTAGCTGAATTGGTACCTCCCCATGTACAAAGTGCTTGGGGGTCTAGGGGGGAAAGGGTTCGAGATGCGGAGTTAAGCATGTTGTAATTGTTTCTCAAAAAAAAAAAAATTTTTGAGCCTGGGTGCAATATCAAATGTCTTCCACCAAAAAAAAAAAAAAAAAAAAAAGATATTGAGATTTAATTAAGTTTGGGGAAAAAAAAAAAAAAAGATATTGAGATTTAATTAAGTTTGGGATTTAAACTCTGAGAGAGAGAGAGAGAGTACCAAGGGATTTGAAACACTGGAAGAAAAAAATAACGAAAAGAGATTGAAAAGCAATATCATGAGTAGAGGCAAAACATAAATAATATATATATATATATAGAATGAGACACCCTTTACATTTCTTTCAAAACATTTTTCAAAATATAACTTTGTTTTTTGTTTTACAATGAAAAGTGCATTAAGTACTATTTATATGTAAAAAAGAAATTGAGAATTAAAAATAGTTTGGCAAGGGTTTTGAGAGAGAGATTTGGGAATTTTAACGGTGGTGAGGGATTTTGGAATTGGAGGTTGGTCGGTATAGATAGAAAACTAAACGGTACGTGGTAATAAATGTGACTGTTGGTTTTTGAAATGTGTATGAAATTAATTTACTATTTTATAGGAACATAGTATATCGTACCAAAGGCTAAATTGCCCTCACTGCCCCCCTTTGATGTGTGTTTTGTCTAATTATATTATGTGCAGAGAGAGCCAACAATTTTTGTTCAAATGTAAAAAATTTTGGGCAGAAGAAATGAACTTGTATCTCACTTTTAATCGCGTGTTGCCATCGCAACGGGGCAAGTGTGCAATGGAGGCATTCAATCTGAGTCGAGTTTGTGAAATTTTTAATGATAAGGCAGTGACGGCTACAGGAATTTTGTTTAGAAGGGTCATTAAAAAACTTAAATGAAAAAAAAAAAATTAATAAAAAGAGAACTTGAATATATCGAGTTATCGACAAAAAAAAAAAAAAAAAAGCTTTTCAATTTTCTTCTACAAGTTTTCAAATTTTGAATTGTTACATGATAATTCATTATGAGTATTTATTGCCATTGTGGGTAGCTATGACCATTTTATTTTGTAAAGTTTGTCTAACATTTTTATTTTTATTTTATGCAGTTGTTATTATCTATTTGTCTTTGTTTTTATGAAAATATTTTAAACTAAATGAATAAACTCAACTCATTGGCTTTGTATTAATTATTGACGCACACAACCACACTCATTTATACATAAATAATATACTACATGTTTACTTAACCAATCAAATACTTGAACAATCACTAACTTTACAATTTTTTTTTCTTGAATTTTTCTGACTATTTAACAAAAAGTTATTATAACATAATAACAATACACACATATGCAACAAACCCTCTCTATTTCCTAATTACTAAATTATATAAAGTTATATTATATTTAAGGTCATGTTAACGAATGCCTTTAGGACAATTGTTATATTTCCCATGGAAGTGGTGTCAAAACATTTCCCTTATATTTATACTATACACACAAACTTCCACACACATCATTATTTACACAAATAACATTATAAAAAAAAGTAATGTACACAATCAATATTCGATACACACACATATAATATAAATTTATAATAAAGAGTGACACTTACTCTTTACAATTCACAAACACTTAAAGCTCGTTTGGTAATGTTGTTCTAGTAACATTGTTTAAGTATTGTAGAAATACGTGTTGTGTTGTTTAAACAACGAAAACTGTTGTTTAAACAACATAGCCAAACAGGCCTTACTCTTACTCTTAGAGTTGAAAATACATGTAATAAGGTGTATAAAATTTAAGCTAGGGTGTGCATAAATAATATTTTTAAAAATAAATTAAAGTATTAAACTAACAAAAAAAATATGTTATATATATATATATATATATATAATTGAAGTCACGGGGTTCATTTGAACCCCCTGAACAAAGTGTAGCACTGCCCCTGTGATAAGGGTCCTGTTAATGGATACCCTTATTAAAGCATTTGTTAATGGACAATTTTAGTTAATACAACTTTTGTGATAAATATAAAAAGTTGTCAAAAAAACTTCTTTTCCTAAAAAAATTTCTTAAAATTTTTTATAAATTAATGCCCTTAGGATATTCTTTAACTTTTTCCATAAAAGAAATATATATACATATATATTATACACATTGATATATACATACGTATTTTTTTTTAAACAATATTTTAGTGAAAACCAGAGGAACTAGGGGCAAGAGGGGGCAATTGCCCTCTAACTCCTAAAAAAATCTCATATATGCTAGAATTTAGGAAGTAATAACTCTATTCAACCGGAAAAATAAGGAAGTAGGAAATGCTTTGATCATCTTGACACGAAAGAAAAACAAAACAAAAGGCAGTTCTTTAGAAGGAAAGCGTTATGATACCCAAAAAAAGGTCAAAAAAACTTCCCATACACAGTTACACACTTTGATTTTGTTTTATCTTGGACCTATTCACAGAATCATATTCAGCACTTAGCAAAAGCCCAAAAGATAACGACACTTTTGTGTTTATCCTTTCGTAATTTTTTCTTTCTATTTTGTTTCAAGGGCATTTAAATCGATAGTCTTATATTTTATACATAATATTTTTTTTTTTTGGAAAAAAAAAAACTTATGTCCTTGTACAGTAATAAAACTAAAGCCTCCATTATTTTTTTTTTTTCTCCTCCATCTATTGACTTCTCAATTATGAGAAAAGAAGGAAGGCCTTGACGCCAAGTTGTTCAAGAATAGTGGAATAGAAACTTGAATAATCCGTATAGGTACAATGGATGGTCCACTAGTTGTATATCTTGGATGGCCTTTGAAACAAAATTTCTCAACTTTATATCTTTTGTAGCTTAGATGAGCATCTTCATGCACAACTAAGAAATGTGAGATTTGTGGCTCATTTATGTGATTTGTATGATTTGATTAATTTTTTATCATTCATATCTTTATCACTCTTTTTGATGGGAAGGACTAGAAAATCCTAAGAGAAATGTATAAATAACCATCTCACCACTAAAACTCGTCAATCATAAAACACTTGTGTGCAATTTATAAAAGCTGTGCTCGGTAAAGTGTAGCACTTGCACAGCAAAAACAAGAAGTTTGGTTTACATAATTGGGTAATTCTTTTCTCTCTTATATACCCATGCATGTTATGTCATTTTTTACCTAAAAGAAAAATATGCAATAAACATGAAAAACAAAAAGAATCAAAATACTTTTAAATATAGTTGCAAGCATGTTTCTAGGAGATATGAGAGTTATATGATGTATCTCAAAGGTGATGGTTTCCATCAAACAGTTACGATTTTGTGTGGATGTATTTGATTCTCTTATATCACTACTCTTCATATAATGAGTGTGAGAGACGGGGAAAAGTGCCTCTCAAAAAAGAGAGATTTTTTAGTGCTTTTTAAGGCACCTTTCTTTTTGGGTAAGTGGTGTGTAGTCGCCACTTATTTTTTTATACAAAAAATAAGAAAAAATAAATATAAATACATGACTGAATTGTTTCCTTTCATTGATTGAATAAAAAAAAATATACATATTTGAAAAATTGAAAATTACATAGCTTTGGGTCCTAGTTACAAACTACCAAATAATTACATGACTTTTTGTCCTAGTTACAATCTACTCAAAATAAAAATAAAGACAGAGCTTAGATCTACTTATCCAAAGACCTAAATTCGGAGGCTAGGTTATGGAATGGGAAGGTGTTAAGCACCCATTCCGCCCAAATAGAGTCTGGTCTTCAAGACTCTTGTAATCTATGTACCACTTTTATGCATGCTATGAATGATATGTTGCATAAGTGAAATGAACTAAATCACACAAATTTATTTATGACTGTATCCTCTTATATATATATATATATATATATATATATATAAATCAAAAAAAAAAATTGTGAATAATAAAAATTGAGTTTGGTTTAGAAAAATTAGATCTGTTTTTGATGTGTAGAAAAAATAGCTTTTGGACAGAAAAATTAAGATCTGTGTTTATTAAATAAAACAAAATCTTTTGGTTTTTAAAAAATATCAGATCTGTTTTTTAAGAATTAAAAAAATTAGTTTATGTGTAAAAAAACCAGATCTATTTTGTAATGAGAAAATAAATTTGATTTGTAGAGAGTTAGGAAAAATTAGATCTGCTTTTTATGTGAAATAAAATAAGAAAAAAAAAATATATATATATATATATATTTTTTTAAGAAGAGAACTATATTCATGAAATAAATTCATGCTACATGCACTAAACAAAACAAACAAAACATCTATTCATGATCCCTTTTTATTTCAAAATTTACTATGTTAAAAAAATCAAATCTGTATCTAAGGAAGATACAAATAAGTTTTTGACTTACAAAACAATTTGGATCTACATCTAAAGAAGATACAGATCCGTTTTTATTTTGAAAAAAAAATCAAATCTGCATCTAATGAAAATGCATATTCGTTTTTATTTGAAACAAATTCAGATCTACATCTAAGGAAGATGTAGATCCATTTTTATTTTGAGAAAAATTCAGATCTGCATCTAATGAAGATGTAGATCAGTTTTATTTAAGAAAAATTTAGATCTACATCTAAGGAAGATGCGGATCCGTTTTTTATTTTGAGAAAAATTCAGATCTACATCTAAGGAAGATGCAGATCCGTTTTTATTTAAGAAAAATTCAGATCTACATCTAAGGAAGATGTAGATTCGTTTTTATTTTTTTTAAAAAAAATAAAGAATTGATTACATGTAGATTTTTGAAATTAAGAAAGAGATCATAACAATTATACAAGATTCAAGAACATGCTTTGAACAAAACAATAATTAACAATTCATGTTATGGATTAAAAAAAATACATGCATCATCACAAAAGAGAAGCATAAAGAAAAAGGGTTATCAGAAACAACCTCTTGCATAGAGCACTTCTTGTTCTTGAGAGGATATTTTAGGATTCAAAGAAATTTATTCAATTATCTTTGAAACCTAAAAACCCTAGTTTAAGAGAGAATACCAAAAAAGGGGAGTGAAGAATTTGAGAGTGTGAAAAGATGTCTCTCCTTAAGCATAAAAGAATGTCAAGAGGGGTCTTGAATGTTGGGAGGCATCTCCTATTTATAGAGGTGTTAGTTTCTTAGAAAACTAGTCGCTAACCCGTGCAATGCACGAGATTGTTTTAAATCAAATGTTAACATTTTCAAGTTTAAACATTTCTCAAATTTCAATTATTAAAAACTAAATTGGCTCTAATATAAGATGAAACATGTAATATTATGAAGTAATATTAAAAATGAGATAAATACAAATATTACGAAGTAATATATTACAATAATCATAATGTGCTCTTATATTTGGTTTAATAAGTATTACAAAAGAACCAGTAAATAGAATAAATATACAATTGTGCTTACATCTTCAAGCTTTATCCAATGCTTTTCAAGAATGTATTTCCTCCATTTCTTAGGCTCTTCTCTTTTCTCAACTTCTTCAAGCTACTTAATTTTTCACCAAATTTGTATCAAGTATAACACCAAATTATACCAATTCATCAAAGATTTACAATGTAAAACCAAACACTTTTAATGTCAATAAATTTCATAATAACCCCACCCCAACTATTGAATTATTAAAAAAGTTCAACATTTCTATAATCTTCATGAAAATAAGTATTCCATTGGTTTTCATCATGAAATTCAGAAATAAATAACAAAATAGATTATTCACACACAAAAAAACTTCAATATATCCAAGTTATAAATAAAATACCAGTACGAATTGTGCTAAGGTGGAAAATGGTACTATCTTTTGCCACATATATAAATACAACATGACCTGAGACCTCAAAAGCTTATGTGAAACATGTTTAAATTGTACCATATGGTTTTATTCAAACATTAAGAATACAAAAGCCAAAAATCTAGATATTTATGGCATTTGTTTCAAGTTTATGCCAAACCAAAACTGAAGGCATGCCTAAGTGCAGTTCACAAAGGCTTTGTGGCTTGGTAGTGTTGTCAAAATTTGTACAGTCTTCCAAACAAAAAAACAATCCAAAAAAAAAAAAGAAGGTCAAAATCTATGTGGTCTTCCAAACTAAAAAGCAAACCCTAAATAAATAAAGATGCAGATGATATATAAAAAGATGGGTACTTAATAATGAAAATTAAAAGGGTGTGAGTTAAAAGGGAAAAAACCTTGGGGGAGAATATAGTGACAAAGCAACCCTACAAAACTATAGAGGAAATGTATTTATAATCAAAACTATAGAGAAATAAACAATAAAAAAAAATTTAAAAAAAATAGTCACAGTCACATATTCATACTAAACAAAGGCTAGACTTGAGACATTGTAGTTCATGATGTTATGGTTGGAATGACAAAGACTACAAACAGAGAGTTAAAGCAAGAATTGGGTCTTTTAAAGGGAAGTGAAAGGTCTAGAAACCATAAAAGGTGCAGGTTCTAGGGTTTAGAAAGAAGAAAATTGAGGAATAAAATCTCACATTGGTTTAAATATCCTACCTTTATTTTTTAGAAATGACAAAAACTGAATTAAACTAAAATAGTTTTTATTATTATTATTAATCAAAAGTGATAAAATTTTATTGAAAATATTCCAAGTGTATAGGTTCCTTAACTCCTTGGCATGATTAGCCAAAGCATTGTCTAACTTATTACACTGTTTAGAAACCATCCTATAATATACATTTTCTACATAATACAGAGCATAAATATGTTCTAACACATCTAAAATCTCCTTAAAGCATGGTTCCTGCAAGTGAATTAATGCCAGCAAATGTGATGCTCTCAATAGAGCCATAGCAGCCATCCACAATGGGTCTAGGCAAGGAATTAATTCACTATGGGCTATATAGGAGAACCACAACTATCTCTAACAATATTGATTAAACCTACAAAATTCTTGGCATTTGAAAAAGGTCAATGCCATTTTCATTTTGAATAATCATTTGAATAATAGTACTGACTTTACAGTTTTCTTATTTATGTCCTATATGCATAGATTTCTAAAATGGGATGGGGAAGCTAATTCAACAATCCCAACTCCTATACGCTTTTATCAAGATCCAAGACAATTTCAATTCCTAATATCCAAAACAATTTCCTAACACCAAAAGCATATCCCAAAAATATACAAATCAAAGAGAAGAAACAAATTAATAGGAAACAAACACTTACAAAGGGACCAAGGATCTTGCTCTGTTAATGCCATCCCTGCTAAAACTCTCATTGCCTACAATTGCTCAATGGTGATCTTGCCTACTATATTTGCCATTTATTTTTGAAAAGTCACAAATTCTAGCCAATAACAAATAAAAGTAGAAAACTTCTAAAAAATTCATTCAAGCATTGCACAATGTAGGGATGTGTGATTAAATAATGCATATATATTTGTATGTTTCAAGAAGTTGCAAGGGTACCAAAAAAAGTAAAAAATAGTGATGCCAATATCACATTGCACAACTTATTATTGCTAGAACTACCAATATAGCAAAACAGAACTTTGTTGCTCATAGTTTGGCTAGACGCACTATTAATATTCCAAACTTTTAGTGTGGATAGAGGATGTTCCACTATAACTTTTTTCTATATTCCAGGCTATTTTAGCCGATCTTTTTTAACAATATTATTTAGATTCTTTCTCAAAAAAAAGGAAAAAAGAAAAAAGAAAAACAGAATTGTGACACTAAATATGAAAACAAACATAACAAATACAGCAATTTATTTATGTGGTTATGCCCCCAACAACATAGGTTTTTGTTTTTTCCTCAACAGGCTGCCTGAGGTTGATCTTTTGTGTAGGTTGTATATGCCTGGAATCACTCACAATATTAAAAGACCACATAAAAACCCAAAACCCAAAATCCAATTTGCATTTAATTTTGGCAGGAAAATTTTGTGGGATATAAATTTAACTAAAGCAACAACTAAAACACAAACCCAAAAATTAATCATTCATATTCCAAATCCCATCAAGTTTCCTATCATGGGCTAACCACAATTCAAAGAACACCAATTAAGAAGCCTTGCAACCATAAATTCATTGACGCAACTTTGATAAGTATAGTTTACAGCTTTTGTTATGTTAGAGAATGAATAGAGCATCAAGCATAATTGTAATCGAACGATCAACAATTTTATCAACACAAATTAAGTTCGACTCCATGACATCTAAATTGTAATCAAATAGCACTAAGAAAAGAATTTTTTAGAAAATATTATATAATAAAGAATTGAATACAAAACATTACCTTATGCAACATCAGCGACAGAAGCAAATTGAAAGTGGTGATGGATTTGGCTGAGATTAGAGAGAGAGGATAGGGTCTAAGTTTGAGCCTTAAGAAAATAAAAGAGAAACAAATGAAACAAATCAAAAAGAGATTATAGGCACTGGTTAGCTCCATCCTCTAATACTGAGGTGAACTTTCAAACATGATACAATACCTCTTTTAGGCATTTTGTCATACAGATGCGTGCCTGAGCATATAGTAATTCAAATAAACTAGTCGCTAACCCGTGCGATGCACGGGAAAGCTACCAATTTTTTCCAAATGATGTGACATTAGTTATTGGAATTCAGCATCAACTCTCTAGTAGCACGTTCTTATTTTTCAATTTCATTTATTTCATGTCTTCCACTAAATATTCAATGCATTCATTATTTTTAAAAAACGTTGAAGTTTAGATATTGTTTTTCAATTCCTCTTGATTTTAAAGACACAACTATTGAATCTTAACAACATACCAATGCAAATATTAATTACTTAAAATTCAAAATAAATTATTTAAACATTATAAGTTACAATTCAAATTGACTCTCATGAGTTTTTTAAATGTAAAGAGAACACTACAATATTTAGAAATTAGATGTATATAGACAAACAGTTAACGCTATACTAAAAAAAATCCTCAAATAACTAAATATAAGAGTTTAATTCCTCTATGTTTCAATTTAAAACCAAATTGTGCATAAAAGCAAAAAAAATTTCCTTTGTTCCAATACGTCTTTAGTATCAAAATCACAAATTCATTAAAACCAAATTATGCATAGAAAATCTTAGAGATTGAAAGACAACTTTAAAGAGTTTTCTGTATCTTCTTCCTTTGTTGCTTTGTAGTAGTCCCTGAATATGCCCTTTTGTTTTCCTTGAGTACAGATGTTGGTGTGAGTTGCACATTGATTTGAACATCAAGTTTTTGAAATTTTGTACAATCACCATCTTCTTCAATTGATAAGTTGTTGCTACATTCATTTGAAGTATCACTGATGTAAACCTGGCAATAGAACAGGTTGAGGAATGTATTACAACATATACATCTTAAATATCATATTTGTAATTTTTCTAAATTAAAGAATACTTACTTCTGTCATTTTATCAAGCTGAATTGCTTTGTCAGTTTCTTCAAAAGAGTCAAAAAGTTTCTTGACAGTGTAGAATTCTTATCCATAGTTGAGATTATAGTCATTTAGTTGTATTTGGAAAACAAATTGTTTTCCTTTCAGATTTTCTATTTGCACAGGAAGGATGACTTCATCGGGCTCCTAACAAAAGTAACATTTTTCAAATTGACCAATACCTCAGTTTCTACACAAAAACGTATATTCAAATTGATTATCTAAGTGTGTGCACAAAAACTACAATTCAATCAACTCTAGAATACAAAATAGGCTGGGGTAAAAAAATAAACCATAGCTCAGTTTCCACACAAAAACAATTCAAACTAAAATTCAAAAAAAAAGTTAAGAAATCCACACTAAAAATAGGCTGGGGTTATCACAGAGGCAAACAAAACCTTAAGGGCACTCATTAACATAACCTTGGTTATATGCATCATTAATTAGGAAACAAAAAATAAATCAGCTAGAAAGATCAAGTCAACAGTTGCCTCATTGATTGCAACACCAACCATTCAAAGTTGTCAATTCCATTCTGGTGATTGTTTTAATTTTTCCTACATGTCTATATTAAGTGTGGTATGAGAATTTTTTGCAAAGCACCAATAGGTTAGTTTGCCCAATTCCAAATCCTGGCCAACTGCTTTTTTATAGTCATCATCAAGAAAACAAAGAACTTTTCGTTTTTCATATCATAATTGATAATACCAAGGTTTTATTGAAATCACACAAAAAAAATGTCAGAAAGTTTCATAAGACACCACAAAAACCTCAAAATTGCCAAATTTCACAACTTGGTAAATAGATTTTGCGCAAGATCCAGAAAGCAAACATAATCAACATAACACCATTTAGAACAAATCAATTAATAGATGAGGTTGGGTAGATAACTCTTCTGCAGCAGCTTTACCAAAAGCTGTTGTGTTCTTGGTCAGACAGACACAGAACTTGCTATGTTATCGGTTGGGTTTTAGGTTTTTGACTTGTGTAATTCTGCGTTGCAAACTTGCAATAAAATTTCTTACTAATTCTTCCACACACAAAAAAGTACAAATAACCAAGATATACTGCCAAATAGACGTTCACAGTTGTACCATAAAGCAGTCTATCAATATGAAAGTACAAAGAAATTAGGAACATGAAAGCACACAAAAGAAGAACAAAAATCAGATACCCGCCAAAGATTTTTTTTTTTAATGAAATGTTACCAATAAATAACTAATCAAAAGTTAATATGTACTTACTTTTCTCTGTTCCATGCAATCAGCTTTAGCAACAATGGAAAGAACTGCATAACATATTATTAATATTAGACAGTGACATACAAAACAACATTAAAGTATGCAGCTACGTCCTCCCTATTTTGAATTACTGAAGACTTATTAAGGAAAAGAAATGTAAGTCATATCGACACAACCAATTTAACCAATCCTAATCCACCCAATTGTAGAAATCATAAATAAAAATATCAAAAAACTTAGAAATAAAAAACAAGGCATCTAAGGGTGGCGTTGTAGAAAGGCTTGGAGATGTGGAGCACTAAACTTCTAGAACCAAAAAAAAAATCATTTGTCAATTGGAACTCAACTGTCTGATGTCAACTATACCCAAAATCAACCTCAATTCAAGACGTCAATATACAAATTTTACATATAAACCACACATAATCAAAGCCATACTTCTAACAACAAAATATACCAAAGAAGAAAATGTTACAGAAAATTAATTTATATCTATGAAAAGAAACATATATATCCAAGCATAAAAGTAGATTTAAAACAGCAACCAAATATTTGCTGTAACTATTAAAAACCTACTCCATATCTGTAAAGAAAAGAAAGAAAGAAAAAGAAGAAGACATAATTTAGTATGAACAATGTAATGAATAACTAACCTCAACTTACTCCACACCAATTTCGTTAAGATTATCAACGTACTCCACACCAATTTCATTAATAACTCCACCTCGCTCAGTTTCCACTAAACAAATTCAAACCCATAGCTCAGTTTCCACACAAAAACAATTCAAATTGACCAATAGCTCAGTTTCCACACAAAAACATATATTCAAATTGATTATCTAAGTGTGTGCACAAAAACTACAATTCCACTAAACAAATTCAAACCCATAGCTCAGTTTCCACACAAAAACAATTCAAATTGACCAATACCTCAGTTTCTACACAAAATCATATATTCAAATTGATTATCTAAGTGTGTGCACAAAAACAACAATTCAATCAACTCTAGAATACAAAATAGGTTGGGGTAAAAAAATAAACCATAGCTTAGTTTCCACACAAAAATAATTCAAACTAAAATTCAAAAAAAAAGTTAAGAAATCCACACTAAAAATAGGCTGGGGTTATCACAGAGGCAAACAAATACCATACCTTTAACTCTGATTCGAATGGAGGAAAAGAATGAAGAGAAAGGCAATAGCAATAAACCTAGAAATTGAACAGCCGTGAAAAAAAAAAAGCATCGTGAAAGGTTTATATATATATAGTTATAGAGTCCTAATAGTTATAGAGTTCGGATTCAGAAAAAAAAAAAAATATATATATATATATATATATATTATAGGCTTATAAGATAATACCTTTGGGCCGGTCTCGACGGGCTGGGTCGGTTGTATTGCCGACCGACATAGTTGCTGGGCCATGGGCTAGATTAGACCCACGGCAAATGGGGCTCCATTTCTATTCTGAGGAAGAGTGGATCGATGGTGTTAGGCAAATCGGTGGTTTGAGGAAAGAGATATCGGATGCGATGGTGGGTATGGTGGATGCGATGCCGTCGTCGGTGGTCTGATGAAGGAGATCGATGGTCTTAGGCAATCGGTGGTCTGAGGAAGGAGATATCAGATGCGATGGGAAAGGGAATGGGAAAGGATGCTGCGATGCCGTTGTCGGTGGTCTGATGAAGAGATTGATGGTCTGAAGAAGGTAGATGATCGATGGTCGATGGTGGGGATGCGATGGGAAAGGCAGAGGATTGGGAAAGCCAGAGCATCGTGAAAAGGAATGGGAAAGGACGTTGCGATGCCGTCGTCAGTGGTCTGATGAAGAGATCGATGGTCTGAAGAAGGTAGATGATCGATGGTCGATGGTGGGGATGCGATGGGAAAGGCAGAGGATTGGGAAAGCCAGAGCATCGTGAAAGGGAATGGGAAAGGATGTTGCAATGCCGTCATCGGTGGTCTGATGAAGAGATCGATGGTCTGAAGAAGGTAGATGATCGATGGTCGATGGTGGGAAAGGCAAAGAATTTGGGAAAAGGAGAGCATCGTGAAAACCATCGTGAAAGGGAATGGGAAAAGACTTTTTTTTTTTTTAATTTTTTAATACTGTGCTTTTTGGTTTTTTATTTTTTATTTTTTTAATACTATGCTGACGTGGAAAATTGTGGAAGCTTCAAAAGCTTCGGTTTTATATATATATATATATAGATTAATAACTATAAGAGATATTATGAGGTAAAAAAACAATTTAACATATGGTAATCAAAATTTAACATACCTCCACTTTTTAAAATTCCAATAGAAGGTTTATCAGTTCCAAAGCTAGTCTCTGTTGCAACAATGCAAGAATTAGCTTGGGTTAGATTTTGAATTATTCAAATCGTATTGTATTTTAAATACAAACCCACAGGATTTTCTTGTATTCAGCTTTGGACATGTAAATATGTAACAAACAATACTATGAAACCAATTAATAATGATAAAAGAAGTTTGATTTGCCCCATACTTTTCCGGTATCAAAGGGGGTCACCTATCCCCACATTTGTTTGTTATTGCACTGAAGTTCTCTCTCAATTAATGTAGCTGGCTGTCCAAGGTCTTTCAAATTTCACCCAAAGTGTTTAAGTATAAAGCTAACACAATTATGTTTTGTTGATGACTTGATGGTGTTTAGTGCAACTGGTAAGTCTTCTTTTCAGCTTGTAAATGATCTTCTCACAAAGATCCAAAAGCTACCTAGTCTAGCTACAAATCCTAAAAGGAGTGAGATTTTCTGTGCCAATGTCACTCCTATGTTGAAAGCTCAAATTTTAAGTACTCTACAATTTAAGGAAGGGAAGCTTCCAATGAAGTACCTAATGATATTTCGCTGATGACTTGATGGTGTTTCTCTCTCTCATTGCAAATTGAATTCTATTGATTGTAGACCTCTAGTGGCGAGAGTATCTGGTAGGATCAACTTTCGGGGAGCTAAGAGACTGCCATTTGCTGGTAGAATTCAGCTTGTATCATATGTATTTTATAGCATACAGGTGTATTAACCGTCTTTGTTTTAGTTAAGAAGGCAATCATAGTCATAACTATTGAACAGAAATTCAGCAAATCCCATTGGAATAGTATTGATAGTGTAGTTAACTATATTATATAAATATATAAAAACAATATTAATAGGAAAATGATAGATAGGAAGAGTGCACCTCAAGCAGAAAACGTGCTCGGCAGTAGTATCCCAAACCAGCCCACATTTCATTGACCTCCTGCAAACCAAAACCAATCAACCGACATTTAACTCTTAAAAGAGTTCACATCACGTTTTTCCTAAGAATCAACAAAACAAAACAGCCACAAGTCTCATAGCTAAACTAACACCTCATGTTTGTTTCCAACAGGGTTCAAATCCCCCCACATTATAACAATTGAATTAGACCAAACAAGTTTTCAAAAAAAAAAGAATTAGACCAAACAAACAAAACCCAAATTACTAATTATTAATAATTACCTCAAGAGAAGCCAGAGATAGGTGTTGAAGGGTGGGCCATTTCTCCATCCAATGGTTGTAGTATTGAATGATAGTCTGAACTCTTGTTTGTTGCATAATATATGAGAATCCAAAATAAGCAATTGAAAATTGAATTGCAAAGAACCAAAGGTCAACGTGAAACAAATATATGAGCCAAAGATGGTAAATTTGTTAAATTATTTAAACTGGAGAATTTAAAAAATCAAAGAACAACAACAATCGGTACCTTGCCTAAAATAACCCTAATTAAAAAAAGCAAAGGCTTTACAAATCAATGTCAAGCATCTGTTCTTCCTAAATCAAAACCAATTAGACCACAATACCATAACCTAAATCATATTTCCAAATTTAAAAAAAAAAAAAAAAAGAGAGAAATATTTCCTCCGTTTTCATTACTAAGTAGGCCGCCTTTCCTCTATTTGGTTTCAATTGAAAAACTTAAATTCAGAGAATAGAGAAAGAGGAAAGCAAGCGTACCTAGGCATTGGGTGTGGAAATGGTGATATGCTGAAAAGGCCAAAATGGGTACATTGAAAAGGCCCTTATGCTGTTCCGTGATATGCTGATGGCTGATTTCGCCATGGACTATAGCTGTTGCACTCATCTGCATGCCTATATTGCAAAGTTGGGCTTAGATTCAGATGTCTTTGTTCAGTTTGTTGGCATTTCACTGATGACTATGTACTCCAAATCTGGAAGCGTAGGAGAGAAGAACCCAGAAAAAAAAAAAAAAAAAAAAAAAAAAAAAAAAAAAAAAGAGAAAGAGAGAGAGAAGATCGAGATCGGAGTGGGTGGCTTCAGATCGGCTTCAGACCACCGTGTGCGACCCAGGCAGACGACCACCGTGCGCAACCCAGGCTGCGCGAGACCCAGGCCGCACTGGTGAGGTGAGCTCTTTCTCTCCCTCTGATCTGAGTCTCTAGGATTGGGATTGATGTGTTTGGGATTTCTTAAATTTGTTTTTGGGTATTTTGCCTTGTACATGAGACTTAAAATTTTTTTAAATTTTTTTGGGTTAGAAATTAAGTCTTAGGAACTCGATTTCCAGGTGATTGCCACGTGGAAAAAATGTCACATCAGACATGATCAACCCATGAAAATCGAGTCTCAAAAACTCGATTTATAGGCCCTAAATCGAGTCTCTTAGACTCGAGATGCTAGTGAAAAATATAGTTTGAAAACTGTGACTACTAATTATACTGTTTAAAAATCAATGTTAATTTCCCATTTTGGCCGGAAGTATCGGTTTTAGGTTTAGGTTTTGAAGATGTATGGGTTTTGTAACGTGTATTTGGTGGGGGGAAATAATGAGATTTAATTTTTATTTTTAATAATGTTGACATGAGTAAATGGGTTGGGAAAAAAATCAAAACATATAAATCAAATTTTAAAAAAAATTTAAATGCTAAAGTGAAAAATTGTGGGAGTTTCAGAGGTTTCAGTTTTATATATATATAGATAAACTAGGTTTGCTTAAAAATTAAGTCCAATCAGCTTAAAAAATAAGCAAAAAACGTATGGGGAAAATCCTAAAAAAAAGGAGATTTGGATAAGAGTAAGCTGATTTTTCAGATCCGAACCAGTTTCAGTATTTTGATAATATCTCTTTACTCAAAATTTTTATTAAGCTGAAATTTTTACAGATGAAGGGAAATTCGATTCTCTACAACTTTTCCAGAAATAGCCTGGTCCTAATTTTGAGTTCTACTAGGCCAAAAGTGCCTTGGAACGTGAATCTGAAATCTGTTACTTGATTAGCACGTTTTTGAAGTGTTTTCCAACCTAAGACTGTATTTGGACGAATTTCAGAGTTATTTTCATGATAAACCTCATTCCAAATTGATAATTATGACTTTTAAAATAATTATTTTGAATATAATTATCCTAAAAGCCTAATTATCCACAGTCTTTAAATATTATCAGCTTATTTGTTTTAATCCCATGCAACAAATCTCACTTTAAGAAAAATACTCCACCAATCACATAAATCCATTTAATTAATTTAAATCATTAACCAATCAAAATTAATTTCAATTAATTACACGTGATCAGCTTCACCCCATACAATGCATGTAGACCGTGAAAACTTAATCTTGTGATATCTTTCAATCTGACTGTCCAATTTGGAAACCGAACATACCATCGCAACCATTAGAATCTCAAGATCATTTTTATGATATGAAATGAATGAATTAATGCATGTAATGCAGTCATGATTTTTGGGGTATATGGATGGTCACTCTAGTCGTCTTCCTTGATTAAATCATGGATACAAAATCGAGTGTTTACAATGAGACATTTATGCTCTCTTGCAAAAGTTTCACACACAACACACATACTCTTTGCTACTCTTGATACTATTATACAGGTACAATGTGATTTGGTTATCACAAGGAATACATGTGGTAGTATAAGCTTACTAAATTGTCTTAACTTGTTTTTGAAAATAAAATTGGTTATACTTGTTTAGTGTGTGTTTTGATCTAGGAATGTTTTGCATCTAGGGTTGTTGATGTGTTTGAGTGATTAACATGCTTCTTTGTTGCTTGATTTGGTGTCTATCTTGGTTGCATTCATCTCATATTGTTCTTCCTCCTTGAAAAACCTTGTTTCTGGATGCTCGATAGAAGCTCGATAAATACTCGACAGTAGCTCGATACAAGCCTCTTCTATCAAGGAATTCTAGGTTTTTCTCAATACCTCTCGATAGATAGCTCGATCCATCGAGCCTTTTTCCTGAAGTCTTTGTCTGGTCAATAGAAGCTCGACACCTCCTCAATCTATCAAAGCAATTTTGCCGCCGATACCTCTCGATCTATCGAGATTTTGTTCTCGACACCTCCTCAATACATTCTCGATCTATTGAGATACCTGTTTCTATTTATACTCGAGGTTCAACCCGGTTCACTTCTTACTCAAATATTTCGATCTTTCTCTTTTCTCTCTCGATCCAAACCCTTTATTTTCATCACAACTCCTCTCTTCAAGATTTTGGTCTAATCCAAGCTCCAATTCATTGGTAAAAAGTCTAAATCCCTTATTTTCTTCATTCTTCATGCAATTCATGCATTTTAGACCTAGGTTTTTGATTTTGTTGGGATCTTTTGGGTTTTGTGGTTTTGCTAAAATTTTTGGGTTGGGTCTTGTGAAATTGTTATCATATGATCATGCATTGCATTCTCTTTCATTATAATCACATTTTCATGCATTCTAGAATTGTGTGCTTGATTAATCAATGTGAGTGTTGTAGTTTGGATTGGGTTTTTGCCCATGATGCAAATTGTTTTGCATGTCACATGCTCATGCATTTCCATGCATTGCACTTCTCTTTCTCTCTTTCCTGAGCATCTTCTTTGTTATGTTGTTTTTCTTCTTTTTCTTCTCTTTTAGTTTTCTGACTATGGCACCCAAGAAATCTGCACCTTTGAATAACCCGATCTCTCGTCGTGGTTCTTCATCTTCTTCTTCTCTTCCCTCTGTTACTGATAGAGTTCAATTTTGTGATGTGGACTCCCAAAAGGATTTTGTTGAGAACTTCTGTGACTAGGCAATTCATTCGGAACGCCAAGTCATTCTGTCTGATTTTCCAAACACTCTTCTTCTAGATGCGTTTAGCTTTCGGGTTGGGAATCTCTTTATGAGAAACCTTTGAGGTGTCCCAGAGTGTTTATTTATGAGTTATACTCCAACATACATGGCATTAATACCTCTGTTCCTTA
This sequence comes from Quercus tomentella, assembly GCA_028535165.1. Lineage (NCBI taxonomy): Eukaryota > Viridiplantae > Streptophyta > Magnoliopsida > Fagales > Fagaceae > Quercus > Quercus tomentella. Next base: position 25,815,821 of record JAPQVY010000111.1, on the reverse strand, counting down.
GTTTACCACAGTATTCAGAGGCACACATATTGTAGTTACTTCGGAGTTCCTTTCCGGTATACTACATGTCTCTAGGGTAGCTCATCCAGACTATCTTAGTCACCCTCGTCTATGTACTATCTCTCATGACGAGCTGGCCTCACTATTCTGTGAGAACGCCATGGTATGGGGAGATACTCTTAATTTCTCCATAACCGAGTTTGCTAATGGTCCAAGAATCCTTAATATGGTGATGACCTTTGTTCTTACACCATGGTCACATTCTAACACTATCACTGAGCCTCGTGCTCGTTTTCTTCTTTCTCTCTTGGAGAATCTTTCTATAGATTTTCCTTCACATATGATAGTATCTATGATAGATATCTATCAAGACACTGCCACACATGATAAGCTTATCTTTCCTTTAGCTATCACACGTATTCTCACACACTTATACGTCCCTATTCCTTCCTCCCTTCTCTTTTACTCCATAGGTGCTATTAGTAAGGAATCTATACGGAGGAGTGATGCACAACTAGCTGCTAACTGGCCTCGTGTGGAGCCTACTCCAGCCCAGCAGGAGGACGCTGCTTTTCGTGCTACAGAGGATGCTGCCTATGCCTTTCGACCTTCTTCATCTTCTGCTCCTTCTTCCTCTTTTGGAGTATATGCATCTCTTGCTGCCATTCTGGATTAACTTCAACACATGCGTGCTGATTTTGGTAGTCGTCTTGACCATCTTTCTGATGAGATGCTGATTTTGGTAGTCATCTTAACCATCTTTCTGATGAGATGTGTCAGATGAACACTAGAATTGGTCGCATCACTCGCCGACAGTCTTGTCTTGGTGATTTTGCTTATTTTCCCTCTCCCGAGCCTGCTGAGGACTCTTTTGATGGTGGAGATGATGATGATGATGCTTTTGGCTCTTCTAGCGATGATGAGATGACTGTTTCTTAGTGATTCACCTTTTATCACTCAAGACAAAAATGGGAAGTAGTTTTGGTTATGAGAGAGTAGTCATGTTGTTATGGGGAGAGCTAGCATAGAGTTACACTAGTTAGGGGGAGAGTGTTTTGAGAGATGTAGTGATGTTTTGTTGTATCTTTTTCATTACATGTACCATGGTCTTGTGACCTTTACATACATTATTGTACTTCTTCTCTCTCTATATATGATGATGTATGTTGTTTCACTTTTATTTCACGTTTTGTTTCTTTTCTCTCTTTATACACATGTCTATTCTTTTATATAACTTGTCTATATTTCACACTCGATGCCTTGATGGATCTTGTTTTAGTGTTTCAGTTAAGACAGATTGCAAGTCTTTCATGCCGTAATCTCTTTTCTTGCAAAGTTTTTCAAGAGCTCATTGTATTAGTTAGGCTTATGTAGTTCTTTGTGTAATAGTTATAGAGATTGTTGTTTTATACTTCTCTCATAATTATGCTTGTGGTTTTATCACGGATTACCAAAGGGGGAGATTGTTAGAGTTATATTTTTCTATGTAATTGACTAATCCTTTGACAAAACGTTCTTTACTTGTAAATTGGGTAGATTTAAGTTGGGTTTGATATATATCAAGTAGTTGTATTAAAGACATGAAGATTGATCCAAGAAACAAGTGAAAGAAAGCTATTTTACTGAAGTTCGACAGATAGCTCGACAAAAAGCTACTATCGAGATTTACTGGGCAACTTGACATAAGCTCGATCTATCGAGCTTTACGAATTTAGAATTTCCAGATCTAAATTTCGGCCCATGTTGATGTATTTGTTTAGGGTTTCTTTTCTTACAACCTTAGACATATATAAGGCTTATTTTAAGAGCCGTCACACATGAATACAGTGATTAGGAATTTAGTTTTCTCTGTGAGAAACTACTGCATTTGTAGGTTATAGAGTTTTGTAACCAAGTGCTTCCTGATCTTTATCATCTATGAAGTGAAGAACTTTGCAACCAACAACAATCATTCAAGTTGTTGGAATTAGTCACGTACTAGGATATGTGCAAAGGAGTTAGTCATAGATTGGAGATTTGTGCATCAAATGAAAGAAGGCTACTACAAGATCAAATTTAATTGGGTATTGGAGCGAATGTTCAACTATAGGTTGGTATTTTGAGATAGGCCAGGGCAATGGTAAGATTCCTCATACTTGTAACCGCTTGATTATTGATTAGTGGATAGTGGTGATCTTAAATTTACCCAGTGAGGTTTTTGCCTTGCAAAAGGTTTTCCCCATTTGTCAACAAATCACCGTGTCAATTTAATTTCCACTGCATTTAGTTTATTTGGTGATTTGTTGGTGCCTCCACAATTTGCATGTAATTTGACGTAATTAATCAACTTGGATAATTGAATTAATTTACCAGGGTCAAGCTATCTTAACTTAACAAAATGAACAATTAAGGTAGAACTTAGCAAGAGCCTAGAGGAACCTTATCATGACATTCAGGTTTAATTACACATTCATTGCACTTAATGACAGCCTATCTATGAATTATCAATCTACACACACATATATATATTCCATAACCAAATAAGGGATTATGTTCTCCGTGATAATCTTGACGAATCTATTCCTTCACCAGCTATTTTTTTCTTAATTTGTTTTTATCTAACATAAAAAATAAACAAGGGAAAAAAAAAAATCAACCATGTAATAGAATATGTAGAAAATTTCTATATGGGTTCGCGATTTAACTGTAATTGAAACAAAAGCACCAAAATTCTTCAAATTTTCTTGACAAAAGAAGAAGGGAATATGAATTTACACATATGTTGCATAATATTTACACGAGAGTATACTTATCAAAAAATATTTACATTGAATACAGATGAGAGGATTTCACTTTAAATCATTTCAAAAACACAAATCCAATTGATTCCTCCCAGTTCCCACCAAAGCTGGTGAAGTAAAAGGTGAGGAATAATTAGAAACAGCCAAGACCAAGGACTCATATCCATAAAATGCAAAAGAACATAATAATGTTTGTCTATTAGCTGAGCGGCACGCAAAGTTGGGATACTCAAAGGGACTATAGCTAAGAAAAACTGATGGGAAATTAGAGGTATAAAAGATTGTGACAAATTAGAGTGAGAAAGTGAAACTGGATGTAAATCTTACCATAAGGTAGTGATGGAACCGAAGAAGAGCATCCAACACCAACCCACATATGAACAGGCGAGACAAGCACCTTGAAAACATAAACAAATAACAAAAAAAAAGCTCATTCAGACATTTTCACAAACACATCATATGCACTCATTAATGCACCAACCTGAATTTTCAAGTTGACAACCACTTGCGGTTGCAACAACCTTGATTTACACTTTGCTCTTGACTTTCCCTTCTCCCTCGTCTCTTTCCTCCAAGTTCTTGTCAAGAAAAAAACTTATAATGGTAAGTGATATTGAAGCAACTATCTTTCTCTGTGGGACTGGGAGAGTGGTTGAAGCAATTTTCTTCTCTCGTGGCAGTAAGAGTAGTTGCACTACCTTACTATTAAGTAATTTTAGTATCAGATGAGAGTAAAGATATGGCTCTTAATTTTTTTATTAGAAAAAAATTAAAAATTATTCATAATTTTTATATTGTATCCTATTTTTTCTTTGTATTTCTATATACAAAATGACCAATTGAAATATACACAAATTTTAGTATTTTTTTTTTCAAGAATCCAAATTCTAGTATAAAATAGTGTTTTAATTTTGAAAATAGGTTTCTCAAAATTTTTTTTTTTTTTTTGGAAAACTTACAAGTTACAACTTGTTTGGAAGAAGGGAATTAATAGGAATAAAAAAAAATTAAAATATTCTATTTTTTCCCTTATTTAGAAGTTTTAATGTCTTGCTTGGAAGTTTAAATGGGAGGAACTATAATGGGTAGAGCTTAAGAGGGAAAACTCATTCTTCTCTATTCACTCAAAATCTCAAATTTTCACTCTCTTTAAAATTGGGAGAAATTGAAGGGAATGAAATTAGATTTAATGAATTTTATTACTAAAACTCCCAAAATACTCCTATATATTCGACCTTTTATTTTAAAATAGGACTTTAATAGTAATAGAGTCATAAAATGATATTATTCCTTTAACTTTATGTTACTCCAAAATAATGTTACTTACCTTCCATTCATTTCCATTCTTTTATTTTAAAACATCCAAACAAGATTATCTAATTTATTTCCATTTCTTTCTTTTCCATTCATTTTCTTTACTTAAATACATTTCACTCCATTCCTTTATGATTATTCAATTTCATTCCTTTGTGAACCCCTAAACGTAGGCTTAAACTTAAAGAGAGTTAGGGAGAATCCTTTCATAATTATAAACTTCTGTAAAATTAAGACGTACAAACAAACATGTAAGCAAGAAAACATAAAAAAGAATGAGTACTAAAAAAATTACCTCTGCTAATGCCTTAAAGAGAGAGAGGGAGGGGGGGGGGGGGAGAGGAAATTTATTTACGTGTTTTTTTTAATAGAAAAATGGAACTCTTATTAATTCAAACAAAATAAAATTACATCATTTGAGAAAGTATGTTTTAAGAAATAAGGGTTCTCGTCAACCGAAGCAATATAGTGCTCAACACTTTGGGCATGTTTTGTTAACAAGGAGGCTAGTTGGTCACCATTCCTCCTTCTGTGTGACACTTGAAAAGTGCGGAGCTCGTGTGAAATGGAGGATATACCATAAACAACTGAGGCTATTGAAGATGGTAAAGGTGATTTTCCTACAATACAGATTGCAACCACAAGAGAATTACCCTCAAGGATAATTTCTTGAAAACCAATGTCTCGAGCAAACAACAAACACTCTTCAAAAGTTTTAGCTTCAACCTCCAAGGGACCTAATAGTTGTAACTTTCTTGCTTATTGCAGCGATCACCATTATGTGACAGTCATGAACTATAACCCCAATCCTAATCTGGTGTTGTGACTGAAAAATTGGTTGTCAAATTTTTTTTATGGTGGGCCAAGTTGGGTGCAAATTAGCAAATTCACAAATTTGCCTAACCTGACCTGACCAACCTATATTTAATATATATTTAAAAATATTAAATAATTTTATTTTTGACTTTTTTATTTTTATTTATTTATTCTTATAAATTGAGTTGTGATAGAGCTACATGATATCTTACTAACTTTGAAGCATTAATAAAATAGTTCGTGTTGGTTTAGTGCTATGCTCAAGTTTATTAAGTTATAAATTTACTTTTATTTGTATCGATGTTATTCTAATGCTCAATTTAAAAAAAAAAAATTGTCCAATTCATGGGTCTAGCCCAACCCCGGTGAGTTGGGTTAGGCTAGATTGAATTTTTTTCAACTCAACCATGGTGGGAAGGATTACAAAAACCCCTTAACCATCCATGCACACTCCTAATGACAGTGGGCAGATTGTTAATGATAGGTAAAAAAAAAAAAAATCAGTACAAGCATGTGTCAAAAAATTGTGAACTGTTTTTTTGTGTGTAATCTATGTATATCACAGCATCTTATGATTGGGTTGCTTGGGACTTGTTTGATATTTCTCCTCAATTTAAAAGCCCTTTTCTGGATCTTGCATTTGGCCCAAATCATCTACAATTGTGTACAGTCACTCCCAGTCCTGACCCAATAAGATCTGGTAAACCTTGTTGGAACTTGCGAATTGGGCCAAGTGTTTGTTTTCCGATATTTCCATTGCTGCAACGAGATCAAAATCAGATCGACGTTCAAATGTTGAACAATGACAATGCGGCCCATAACAGTCGAGCATTTCCATTTTTAGCGCTCTGTGGCTTGTTGAAGAAGCGTTTGAAGAAAGTGGAAGAGAGAGATGGAGAAGGAGAAGGGCGAAAAAAGCATTTGTTCAGGCGATATTGATCACACTGAAACGCCTCGCCCATGGCAGTCTTTTCATACTGTTTACACCAACGCAAAAGCAGGTAACCCTTTCTGTCACACCCAACTCATCATAATCATTGCAATTCTCCATACACAATTGAACCTAAAAATAATAATTTCCGTCTATTAAATTTGTTAACCATTTTTTAAGGCTAGTTTGGTCATTTATTTTATTATAGTTATACTACACAGATAAAAGTTTGAACTTTTGATTCTCGTATTCACACAAACTGAAACCTTTCTTTACTTTTGATTCTCGTATTCACACAAACTGAAACCTTTCTTTATGGGTTTAATTATTTCATATATATATATATATATGTATGTATGTTTGTGTTGAAATAAGTGGTCTTTGTAGAAAATGATGAATTTAACCATTTAATCTAACATGGGTTTATCTATTTATTTATTTATTTTTATAATAATTTTTATTAGGAGTAAGGTGGAGACAGGATTTGAACCTAGGAACTTATGCTCTGATACCATGATAAATTTAATCATTTTGCGTCCATTTGGGAATTGTTTATTTCCGGTAGCTTATTTGTATAATTTGAGACAAAAAGCTCTAAGTTAGATTATTTGAAATAAAGTGAAGACAAAAAGCAATTTGGTAATCGGCAAATGCACACTTAATCTAACATATTGTGTTATTTGTGGGATTCTAGGTATGGATGGAGTGGACAAGGAGAAAGTGCAAAGAATAGTGTATGACATGAGCAAAGGCTCTAAGTATTTCGAGAACGAGGAACGGAAGGAGGCCTTTATGAGGCAGAAAATTGACAACATGCGTGCTCAGTGCGCAAAGCTCACGCCAACTGCTATATCTCAGTATCAGAAGGTATGTAGCATGTGAAGTGGAGAATGCTTGTAAAAAGAAATGGGGAGAATCTATTTTAGATATACTGACTACTTAGATATGAGCTCACTTTTTTCATGTGTATTAATAATGTATGAAATCTATTGAAAATTGGAGAAGATTTTATATTATTTTGCTGAAATGTTATTGTACAAGAATTATAATTGTTATGAGTGCTGACTTTATGGGTGCAAAGTTACAAACTGGAACTCTTCCTTCGTGTTCTCTGATACAGCGTAGAGTGCAAAAATCATTCCAAGTGTTTACTTTTTTATTTTTTTTATTTTGTTAATTTTTTTTAATTTTATTTTATGTTAGCTATCTGTGTGAGATACTCCTATTGAAGAAGCACGCGGTATTTTGGTTTATGATTTATCCTATTCACAGGTGGCAGATAGAAGAATATTAGAACTAGAAACTAAACGTGACTTGTCAAGAATTTGGCTGCACGTAGATATGGATGCTTTTTATGCAGCTGTTGAAACATTAAGTAACCCATCCTTGAAGGGCAAGCCAATGGCTGTTGGTGGCATGTCTATGATTTCTACGGCTAATTATGAGGTTGGGAATGCATAATGTAATCTTTCAATTTTCGATTGGTGTATGTCATTCTGGACATTTCCAATCATGGGATTGATTTGCCAATTCCATTTCAAAAACTCCCTTCTAAAATTTTTGATTACCTTTAACTTTACTTGGTTCCTTAATTTTTATTTGAAACCCAATCTGTTCACTCTGCAGGCACGGAAATTTGGTGTTCGTGCTGCAATGCCCGGTTTCATTGCACGTAAACTATGTCCTGAGTTAATTTTTGTTCCCGTAGATTTTAAGAAATATACTTATTGCAGTGATTTAACTAGAAAAGGTTAGATGTCCGAATCTTGAGACAGATTCTTTGTTAGAGTTTTTTTGTTAATCTCTGATCATTGCTTTGCTTGTAATCTTGTTCTTAGTTTTCCAGAAGTATGATCCCAATTTTATGGCTGCTAGTTTGGATGAAGCATACCTTGATATAACTGATGTCTGCAAAGAAAGGAGCATGACCAGTGGAGAAGTAAGTTACCACATATAATAAATTTATGCCTGCACATGCCACATTTGGTATTTTTACATGGGTTCATTGCATCAAGTGGTTTTTAATGTTAAACTGCTTTTGTTGGTATTGTCTTTGTGAAGATTGCTAAAGAGCTTAGAACCACCGTTTTTGAGGAGACTGGTCTTACATGTAGTGCTGGAGTGGGATCAAACCGCTTGCTTGCTAAGGTTCTACACTCTATTCTCTTGATATTGTCTTCATATCTATTTTGCATCTTCTCAACACCATAATTTAATTTGAGGCATGTAACTAATAAACATAATGGGTGTATCCATTCTGTATTGTTTAGAGAACTTCATATTTTCTGTAAGAAGCCATGTCATCCATGTCATTTTAGTTCATGAGAAGACAAGTTGCAAGGAATAGATGTGTTGATATCTTGCTTGAAAAAGTTATATCTACTAGAAATGAGTCTGCTTATGAATCCTTCTCCTCCTCTTCCTTTTTTTTTTTCCACCACAGTTTGGTTTTTTCGCATATCCTCACTTTTATCCCCCTCCTTCAATTTTGTCTACCCCATCCCCACCACCTCAGGTGTCTAACCTTTCTTTGCCTAAACTACCTAACCATGTACCCGTCCCACACACCACACCAAATATATCCATCGTAGAAACCTCACAAAAGATCTCTCCTACGTCTCGATCTTCAGGTCAAGGGGGCAGTAATAGGTCTTTTTGCATTGATGCAAAATTATTTTCTTTTTCTTTTGATGGGGGCGGTCTGATTCATATGCCTTGCATGAGACACGCCGGAATGTTTAGAGCTCTATTTGGGTTGGACCTAGGCATGGAATGGATTCTTAATTGTTTTGCCGATATACGTGATTGGGTGCCAGGACATGATGTCCATTGTAAGAGACTCAGGGAGGATGGGAAGTTGATAGAGTTTTGTGGTAGATCAAATAAGGCTGGTCTCTTCATTGCTATATTGATATTTTATGGCGAGGCTCGGAGAGGTTGCGTTATGATACCAGCAAGTCTCAATCGTGCTGGTTGGTCACTGGTCCATAAAGAACTAAGAAATTTTTTATATGGTGCAAAACTTGCAACTATGGCTGGGGCACTTTCCGAGAATTTTGGTGGTGATGGTCAAGTAGCTGGTGGTCGCTGGAGTGAGAAAAATTTACCTGTTTATGGTAACCAGCAGAAGTCAAGGTTTTTTGAAAATATGGGAGCCATTTTTGGAAGTAACGTGATTCATGGAGATACTACAGTAAATGTTTCAGTTATAAGTGGCAGACCCACACGGGTATTTAATTTTAAGTTGACCCCTGCAAAATTGGCTTTGAGAATCTACAAGCATGAGGGTGGGAGACATGTGGTGTCTTGTTTGGAAAATAAGGCCCTTAGTTGGCCCAATGTTTTAAGTGGTGGGCTGGAATTCTTTAAACCAACAGGTGGGCATGCAAAAGCCCAACCCGTGGCTTCAGCTAGCCCAAAAGGCAAGGGCCACTTAGACTTGCCCAACCCAATACTTCTAAGTGTTGAGAACTTGAGAATACACTTTCTACGTATACGAAGGTGTTAGGCGAGTGTTCGAGAGATAGTGGATTGCCAGCAAGTGGTGAATCCGAGGCATCGGTGATTGAGGTAGCGCCGGATCAAGGTGGAAGCTCCTCTACCTTCACCAATTCACAATCTATCAGGATGGAGGGAGGTCTCCCCGACAGAGAGGCGAAACTGTCGGAGGTTAGCTATTTTGGGCTCACTAGCGAGGTGGTGGGTAGTATGGGTATGGAAGCCGATAAATTGGCTCCGACGATTGTGGACTTGGTCTAGCGGTAGCGAAGGAGATGCCGATTGAGTCTAAGGCTGTCAATTCTCTTCGTCTGAGTTAGTGGGTTGATCAGAATCGGTTTTTTCCTCTTTCGGATATGGGTAATGAGACGGGTTTTTGTTCTGGAGAGAGGGATGCTTTCACGGAAGTATCAAGTGAAGGCGGAGATCAATGGTGTAATCCCCAAGCTGATTTTGTGTCACCGAGGTCCTTGGATGGGGCTGAGTTGCTACAGGATGGTTCGGAGCCTCTGCTTCTACAGTGGAAACACAGTGGTGTCAGTTCTAGTGGTTTTTTTCATGGGGAGGAAGAGAGCTATTCTTTGGATTGTCCACCATTATCTAGGTGGGATTCTAACGAGCAGAGTGAGTTGGTGGCAACCCTGGAAGTCGAAGAGGGTGAGATTTTGGGGTTAGAGGTGATAAATTCCAAATTGGTGGTGAGCTTGATGAAAAGTTTCTGCAAAATTGTGGGTTTTCCTATTGTAAAACATGAAGCTCAATGTTTGGCTTTGTTTCATCTTCTGGAACAAGACTGTTGATGTGGATAATTCTGGGTCTTCTAAGGGACCAGTAAACTCAAGGCAGAAAGGGCTCAGAGAACTTAGAGGTCTAATTTCTATAGTTAACTATGATTGGGATCTCTTCTAAAAGGAGGAACTGAGGTTCTTCAACTGGTTTAGGGGCGATCACTAGTTTTAAATGAGTTTATGACTTTTATCCTGGAATATTAGGGGATCAAATAATCCTCAAAAGCGAGAGGTATGTATGAATCTTCTTAAGGAGTGGAAGTGTGATATTGTTTGCTTCCAAGAAACCAAATTGGCTTCTTTAAACTCTTCTGTAGTTCGAAGTCTTTGGGGTAGTCAGTTCCTTGACTGGGCTGTTTTGGATGCAGTTAACACTGCAGGGGGGGTTCTACTAGTATGGGACAAAAGGGTATATGAAAAAATTGATGTTTCTATAGGTCATTTTTCTGTTAATGTTTTACTAAAGGGGGTTGTGGATGATTTTGTATGGGCATGTACAGGAGTTTATGGTCCTAATGATGATAACCAATGGGGTGCTTTGTGGGAGGAGCTTGCAAGGGTGCACTCTAGGTGGAATATGACATGGTGTTTAATGGGGATTTTAATATCATTCGATATCCGAGTGAGAGATTTGGTTGCAAGTCTTTTATCCTGACTATGTTTGCATTCTTGGATTTCATTGAGGCTAACTATCTTGTTGATTTACCCATTGAAGGGGCTTCTTTCACCTGGTTCAAAGATTCAGGGACAGATTGTATGTCAAGAATTGATAGGACATTGGCATTGTTGGGTTGGGTGGATCATTTCAGGAATGTGTCTTAAAGGGTACTTCCTCGGGTAGTTTCGGATCATTGCCCACTCCTGGTGGAAGTTGGTGGAGTCTTTAAAGGTTGTAGTGCCTTTAAGTTTGAGAATATGTGGTTGAAAGATGAGGGTTTTGTGGAGAGAGTTCGGCAATGGTGGAATGGGTATTGTTTTTTGGGTTCTCCTAGCTTTATTCTAGCTTGAAAATTAAAAGCTCTTAAGGATGATTTGAAGAACTGAAATAAGGAGGAGTTTGGTGATTTGGCATTTAGGAAGAAAAGCCTTTTGTCTGAGCTTTTGGGTCTGGATGCTAGAGAAGACTTGTTGGGTCTTTCACATGAGGAACAAACTCGTACTCAAATTAAAGGTGATATTGCTCATTTAGCTTCTTTAGAGGAGATTTCTTGGAGACAAAAGTCTCAGGTTTTGTTTGTGAAGGAGGGTGACAATAATACTCGTTTCTTTCACCAAATAGCGAACTCCCATAGAAGAACTAATCACATTAGAGGTATAGAGGTGGATGGTGCCCTTTATGAGGATGAGGAGGATGTGCATTCTCAAGTGGTTCAATTTTATCAAGGTCTGTACACGGAGTCTGATACATGGCGCCCTACCATGGATGGTCTGGAGTTTGCCAGCATTGAAGAAGATGAGCGACTTTCTCTTGAAAGGGATTTTTCTAAGGAGGTGGTACAGGTCCTCCAAGAGATGGAGGGTGACAAAGCTCCTGGTCCTAATGACTTCACTATGGCTTTTTTTCAAAAATGCTGGAGTGTTGTGAAAAATGATGTTATGGCCTTTTTTGATCACTTTCATAGGAGTTCAGAGTTTGAACGGTCCTTGAATGCTTCTTTCCTATCTTTAATTCCTAAGAAAAATAATGCACTGAATATTAAAGATTTTCGTCCTATTAGTTTAGTGGGCAGTGTTTATAAGCTTTTATCTAAGGTGTTAGCAAACAGATTGACGAGGGTGCTGGATAAACTCATCTCTAAATCGCAAAATTCTTTTGTTGGTGGAAGACAGATTTTGGATTTAGTGCTTATTGAACGAATGCCTTGATAGCGGACTGAAGTTTCGTACTCCAAGAGTTGTTTGTAAGTTAGGTATTGAAAAAGCTTATGATCATGTGAATTGGGATGCTTTATTTTATCCATTGGAGAGGATGGGTTTTGGGGTTTGATGGAGGAAATGGTTAAAGGCCTGTGTCTCTACTGTACGTTTTTCAGTTTTGGTTAATGGATTTCCTGCTGGTTTCTTTGGAAGTTCTCGAGGTTTAAGACAAGGTGATCCATTGTCTCCTCTTCTTTTTCTTTTGATCATGGAGGTTCTTAGTAGGATTTTGAAGAAAACTGAGGAAGGTGGTGTTCTTCGGGGTTTCATGTAGGACCTGTTAATTCTACTAGTATTCATATTTCATATCTGCTTTTTGATGATAACATTCTCTTTTGTGAAGCTTCTAGGGAGTAGTTGCTCTCAATTAGGTTGGCTTTGACTTGTTTTCAAGCCTTTACTGGTTTGAAGGTGAATGTGGGGAAAAGTGAGATTGTCCTTATTGGGGAGGTGAGTAACATTCAATCTTTGGCTAACATTCTTCAATGCAGGGTGGGTAGTGTACCTATGACATGTTTGGTTATGTCCCTGGGTACTTCCTATAAGACAGCCTTTATCTGGAACCCTATTCTGGAAAGGATGGAGAAGAGGCTGTCGGGCTGGAAGCATCTTTATTTATCAAAGGATGGTAGGCTCACCTTGTTGAAAAGTATCCTCTCAAGTCTTCTAACTTATTATCTTTCTCTATTTACTGTTCCTAAAGCCGTGGCTATTAGATTAGAACGCATTCAGAAGAATTTTTTGTGGGGTTCCTCAAAGGAGTGTTTCAAATACCCCTTAGAGGCATGGGAGAAGGTATGTTTCTTGCTTGAGCAGGGTGGTTTGGGAATTTAGAAATTGGAGCGTTTTAATCAAGCTTTGTTCGGGAAATGGTTTTGGAGATATGGCCATGAACCTACTCATCTTTGGCGGAGGGTTATTGCCATGAAATATGGGGAGGGAAAAAGGGGGTGGAGAACTCGAGTTTGTAGGAGGGCTCATGGGTGTGGGTTATGGCGAAGTATTAGTGAAGGTTGGGAGAGCTTTTCTAAGCATTTCACTTTTGTGGTGAGAGATGGTTCTCGTATTCTTTTTTGGCATGATAAGTGGATTGTGGATAACTCTTTAAAAACTCTTTATCCTCAGTTATTTTTGTGTTTAGCCAATAACAAAGCTTCTATTTCTAATGTTTTGAGTCCTTAAGTGGGTGGAAATGACAAAGTGTGTAACTTAAGATTTTTTAGGGAATTCAACGACTAGGAGTTAGCAGCTTCTTACTCCTTTCTTCCCTTGATCCAATCTTGAGTTCCTAAGGGTGGTGGAGATGACAGTCTTTGTTGGAGCCTCAATGGAAGTGGGAAGTTTGACTCTCGATCTTTTTATCATAAGATTCGAAATGTTACTCCTAATTTCCCTTGGAAGGGCATTTGGAAAGTAAAGGTTCCTAAAAGGGTGGCATTTTTTATGTGGACAGTAGCCCATGGCCAGATTCTCACTTTGGATAATCTTATGCTCTGTGGTCACCCCTTGGCAAATCTTTGTTATATGTGCTGTTGTAATGAGAAATCTATGGATCATTTTCTTATTTTTTGTCCGTTAGCTCATTCTATGTGGATGCATATGATTCAGCTGTTTGGGATTGATTGGGTCATGCCAGGCTGTTTGATGTGGACTATTTGGACTGAACGTAATTGGCGTTCTTTTGAGGATATCGAGAAATCAATAGCCCAATTGTTAGATTTGTGCTAGTGGACTCTCTTCCATTGGTCTCGGTGTGGGGGTCTTTTGGATTGTTCTACTATTATTGATATTCTTTTCTCTCTTAGAATAGGATTTTGATTCCTTTATTTCTTTTTGTTGCTATGTTGTTCTTTGTTCACTATCGTGAACTCTATGTGTCTTTTATTCTTTTCTATTAATAATATTACTTTTTAACCTATATAAAAAAGGCAGCTAATATGGGAAAGGCAAGATTAAAAAAAAAAGAAGAGACTATACAAAATTTTTAGGAACAGCCCAAAATTAGATATATTTTTTTGATAAGTAATAAGTTTATTGATATCAAAAAAGGAGCACCCTAGTACACAGGGAGTGTACAAGGGGTTAAACAATTCAAGAACAAAAATTACAAGAATCTAGGAAATCAAGAAAAGAAAAAAAAATGATTGGTTTCGCAAAGCAGCCAACTAATCCATTAAAGTTCTAAAGAAAAATAAATTCAGGTCTGGTATGGATCTCTCATTATCTTCAAAGCACTTACTATTTTTCTCCCTCCAAAGACACCGCAATACGCAATAGGGAACAATCAACCATATATACCCATTTCGATGATGACCAAATCCGCCTTGCCAACATGCTAGAAGCCCCACTAAAAATTGCGGTATAACCCAGCTTAGTCCAAACAAACCAAACACCATAGACCACATATCCATAGCAACCGGACAATGAAGAAAAAGATGATCAACCGATTCACCATTACACTTGCACATGTAGCACCAATCAAATATCCAAATCTTCATTTTTTGTAAATTGTCAATCGTTAAGCATTTCCCTAAAGCAGTAGTCCAAACAAAGAAAGTTATTCGAGAAGGAATCTTCTGTTTTCAAATACTTTTCCAAGGAAAACAATAGTCATTGGAGCCCACTAAAAGACTATAATAATCCTTAACCATGAAACCCTTCTCTCTATCAGGTTTCCAACACATCTTATCCTCACCAAACCCCTTCATTGAAGCACCATATATGTAATCCATGAAACCCGACAATGCCTCTAATTCCTGAGCATGCACACCCTTGAAGAAACTTAAATCCCAAAAGAGGACTCCATTAGCAAACTTCATAAGCTCAGCCACACTAGCCTCCTTATCTTGGCAAAATCTAAACAATTTAAGATAGCTGACGGCAAGAGATGTCTCACCACAATGGTCTTGCCAAAACTTCATCCTAAACCCATCCCTAATATCATATAGAATGTGGCAAGAAAAAGAAGGCCATCCCCGACTAATGTATTTCCACAAGCCAACACCATATGGGCCATTAACAGACCTAGTACACCAGCCACCCCATCCACAACCATATTTCACCTCTATCACTTGCCTCCAAAGGGCAACCTTCTTCATCCCAAATCTCCATAGCCACTTCCAAGCAAAGCTTCATTAAAAAGTCTTACCTTCCTTATCCCCAAGCCACCCGAAGAAATGGGGGCAAAATTTGCTAAACAGCATCTTTTTGGAAAAATATTAGTAAAAAAGCATGCGGATGAAACATTTTAGTAAGTTAGACTGTTTTTGGAACTTGAGTTTGTTAAACTTGAGTTCCAACCCAAAATCGAGTTTTTCAAACTCGATTTCCTCGTGTGAAGTCTGACGTGGATTAAAAAAAAAAAATGGAACTCGAGTCTATGAAACTCGAGTTCCATTAAAATGTAACTCGAGCTTCCTAGACTCGAGTTCCAAGCGGGTAAAAATTATTCACAAGGAACTCGAGTTCTATTCAAATGGAACTCGAGTTTCCTAGACTCGAGTTCCACCCAAGAGTAAATCGAGTTTTTCAAACTCGATTTTGGGTTGGAACTCGAGTTTAACAAACTCGAGTTTCAAAAACAGTCCAACTTACTAAAATGTTTCATCCGCATGCTACGTACCAAATTTTTTTCTAAAAAGCTACTATTTGGCAAATTTTGCCAAGAAATGGGAGTACAAATAGTAGCCCATTTAACCAAATGAAATTTTGGTTTGTCACCAATGCCACCCCATAAGAAATTCCGCTGAAATTTCTCAATTCAGTTAGCCACAACAGCAGGTATAGGAAATAAAGATAGAAAATAAGTGGGTAAATTAGATAGTGCTTTTAATTAAAGTGACTCTACCTCCCCTGGATAAATACAAACATTTCCATCCTGCTAATCTCCATTCTATCTTCTCCAGAATTGGGTTTCATATTGTCTTATCCTTAAATTTAGCTCCCAAAGGAAGACCCAAATATTTCATTGGAAGAGTATCTTGTTTACAGCCAAGGACATTCAACAATAAGTCAAAATTATGCACCACACCAACAGGAACCAACTCTAACTTGCCCAAATTTATCTTTAGACCAGAGATCGCCTCAAACCAAATGAGGATCATGCGGAGGAACAAAATCCGATCCAAATCAGCTTCACAAAAAATTAGAGTGTTGTCTGCAAAGAGAAGATGAAACACCACCAAGGATCTTCCCTTTTAATTACCCACACCAAAACCTGACATGTGACCATCATATGACCATCATGGACAGCTTTGTCTCAATCCCTTGGATCTCTCAACCCATCCACAAGGAGAGCCATTAAGCAAAATAGAGAAGCGAACTGTAGATATACAAAAGAAAATCCACCACCTCCATTTAGCAAAGAACCCACCTCGTTCTAGTAATTGCATAAGAAATCCCCAGTTTACATGATCAAAAGCCTTCTCAACACCTAGAGAAGATGAAACACCACCAAGGATCTTCCCTTTTAATTACCCACACCAAAGCCTGACATGTGACCATCATAGATAGCTTTGTCTCAATCCCTTGGATCTCTCAACCCATCCACAAGGAGAGCCATTAAGCAGAATAGAGAAGCGAACTGTAGATATACAAAAGAAAATCCACCACCTCCATTTAGTAGAGAACCCACCTCGTTCTAGTAACTGCATAAGAAATCCTCAGTTTACATGATCAAAAGCCTTCTCAACATCTAGTTTGTAAAGTAGCCCTAGCAAACCAGTTTTCAATCTATCAAGGCATTCATTAGCAATAAGTACAGGGTCAAAAATCTGTTTGTTCCTCACAAAAGCATTTTGTGAAGCTGAAATATATCTTCCATGATCGTGCGAAGTCTGGTGGCTAAGACCCTAGTAATGATTTTATAAACCCCCCCAACAAGACTAATGGGGCGAAAATCCTTGACTTCAATTGTTGCATTTTTTTTAGGGATGAGAGTGATGAATGTTGCATTCAAACTTTTCTCAAACTGACCTTTGGCAAAAAAATGATGAAACACAGCCATAAGATCAAGTTTGAGAATCCCCCAGCAAGCTTGGAAGAAAGCCATTGGAAACCCAACCATTAAAAATCTGTATGACATCAAAAATTTCTGCCTCCTCAAAGGGTCAATCTAGCTAATTTGCATTATCGCCGGATATCATTGGAAATACCAAGACTTCTGGAAATGGTCGATCAACTTGCTGCTTAGGGTATAAATTCATGAAGAATTGGGTAATACAATCAGCAATCATACCTTGATCGGAAGACAAGTTGCCATCAACCATAAGGCTTTCAATACCGTTATTTCTTCTATTGGAATTAGCCACTTTGTGAAAAAATCTGGTGTTGGTGTCTCCCTCCCTTAAGTGCAACACCCTAGACTTCTGCCTCCAACTAATTTCTTCTAAAAGAGTGAGCTTTTCAATATCGGTTTAGAGATTAACTTGTTCTAACTTTTCCTCAACTGTTAAATTATGAGTCTCCTCTCTATCATCCAAATCATTCAATTTGTTCCAAAGTTGTTGTTTCTTAAAAGTGACATTGCCAAACTCCGATTCGTTCCACTTTTTTAGATCCAACTTCAAAGCTGCCAACTTCTTAGCTAGTATAAAACTAGTTCCTTGGAGCAAATAAGATGCCCTCCAAGCCTTCACTTTATTAACAAAATTCTCCACCCTCAATCACATATTTTCATTACGAAAAGGAGTTCTACCTCACCGATGACTCCCCCCTCCAATAGAATTGGGAAGTGGTTTGGAAGTACTCTGGACAACCTTTTTTGGGAAAACAGAGTGAAGTGATCCGCCAAGAGTGGAGAGAAAAGAAACCGATCTATTTAAAATGAGGTTTTAATCAATCATCCCCGGTAAAACAGGGTGCAGTCAAATTTCTAGATTTGTATTATCTTTTAGCTGTACTTTAACTTTCCATGGCATTAATACAATCAAACCAAAGTGATTAAGGTCCTTTATGTTTGTAAAGTTTGAAACTCTTCATATTCCTGTTTTCTCAGGTTTGCTCAGATATAAACAAGCCAAATGGACAATTTGTCTTACCAAATGATCGGATGGCTGTCATGACATTTATATCCTCACTTCCCATACGGAAGGTATATTTAATTATTTGTTAATTATGATCTGCTGCAGTCAACTTAACATGGTTTTTTAATAAATAAAGATAGCTTGCAGAATGAGAACTCGCTCTCTTTTGTAAATGTTTTTGATGAGGTCCTCAATTTGATTTACATTTCTTATCATACACACAACTTTCTTTACAGATTGGGGGCATCGGTAAGGTCACTGAACATATTTTAAGGGATGTTTTAGGAATAAATACATGTGAGGATATGCTTCAAAAAGGTGGTCTCCTCTGTGCACTGTTTTCGCATTCTGCAGCAGGTTAGAGCAGTGGTCAGTTCTTTCTACCGTGGTTTTATTGTCAACTGAAACACATAGCTTTTATGTGCGCCTGTTATGTTGTCATATAAACTCAGAAATTATACTCTTTACATTTTATCATTTCTTGCATTTTATATGATTGCAGCTCCTTGTTTCAGTTAAAGATCTGCATGTCCTTTTTTCTCCCCTTTGCTGGTGTTTATATTCTTGTATTTTCTTCTTCTATTCCTTTTACCCTTTGGGAAAAACCCCTGGTGGGGGGGGGGGGGGGGGGGGTGGTGTTGGGGGAAGGGGATCAGTCAACAGTGATCGGTCAGAGCAGTAGTTATTCAGTTTATGATGTCCTTATTTTCTTAATCCTGTACATGTTCTTGTCTTATCTAGTTCTCTTATTACATTTTGACTTACACTGTTACACACCATTGGTTTTTTTCTTTTTCTTTTTGAAAATTTTTTATTGTTTATTAGTATATCACCACAATGATTATATCGTATATTCATTGCAGATTTTTTCCTCTCTGTGGGACTGGGGCTTGGGCAAACTGAGATTCCTCAAGTCAGGTCACGGAAAAGTATCAGTAATGAGAGAACATTTTCATCCACAGAGGATGAGGCATCATTTTATCAGAAATTAGGTAGGTGGTCCCTTTTTTGCCCTTTTGCTTAACAAATGTGTTATATATTGCTTTGTAATAGCAGTAAGTACCCAACTGGGCTTAGTTTGGGGTGAAATGTCTCACTCTAGAACCCTGCCCAGCCAATTTTATGAGCCAGATAAACACATCTTAAATATTTAGACCAATCCTCAAGACTTCAAATAATAAGATGTGGCTGAGTTCAATTCACCTAAGATTCATTTATTGTTCCAACTACTTAGGTTGTGCTTAAACCTTTAGTCAAAGCCTAGTGAATAAAATGCTGACTAGCATTTGAAGTTGTTTTTAAAGCTTCTAAAATTCTTACAATTTTATGTGTACGTATATCAATTCTGTGGATTTTATGGCTAATATGGATGACATTCTTGGTCAAAAGGATATGTAGAAAATGAATTATATTTTTTTTATTAAGTAAGCCTTGTTATGGTTATGTTTGCAGCTGATCTTGCAGAGATGCTATCTGTGGACATGCAGAAAGAAGGTCTTTCTGGGCGAACATTGACTCTAAAATTGAAAACAACTACTTTTGAGGTGCTTTTTGTTGCTCCATTATGGTTCTCTGTATAAATAGAGTCAATACCAACTCATAAGAGATTTATTCATGTACAACCCATATCTGGTGTATGTAACCCCAAGTAAGGTCTCATAAATTCCATGAGGTTTGGGTTCAAAACCTCTAGTCAGCATCTTGGGATCACCCCCATGAGATTCCTTGGAGATTAATGTGTGTGGGACAAGGGGATTACACACACTTGGGAGTTGGGTCTCTAGACACCCTTGTTTAAAATTTTTTTTTTTTTAAAAAAAAAATTGCGTTGTACTTAAATAGTCGTTATTCTTAATTTTGAGAAAAAAATAAGAGGGGAGGGGGGGAGGGGATGCATTTTATTCCCACCTTGTCTTTTACGCTCCATTTGAAATATTTTACATTGAAAGCATTTTATTGAAAAGGTCTTCATTTTACAATGTTTGGTTGTGTACCTAAAAATGCTCAAGAAATCATTTAAGTGTTTGTTTCATAGTAAAATGATAAAACTCTCCTAAATCCCACAACCCATCAAATCCAAACAACCACCACCAGTTCGGCACAAACAAACCCACCACCACTCCACCCACCACCTAAATCCAGGCAACCACCACCAGTTCGGCATAAACCCACCCACCTCCACTCTAACCACCCAAATCCACAGATCAGAGGGAAATAAAAAACAGTCAGCCCTTCACCGCAACCCACAAACCCAGCCACCACCACGATCCACAAATCATTCCGAAAACCCAAATCAGGGGGGAAAAAACCAGTTTCAGTTCTCGATCTGAAATCCCATGCGGTGGCGAGATTGGAGCAGATCGAGATCAGAGTGGTGGCAAGATGGGAGTAGTGCAAATCAAAGCTTCTCCACTGCAATTGCGAGCCCACCTCTTCGCTGACCACCTTCGTGAGCAAGAAAGAGAGAAAGGAGGGGTGGGTATGTGAGAGAGAGTGGCAGAGGAGGGGGGGTCTGCAAGAGAGAGTGGAAGAGAAGGGGCGGGGCTCTTTTCCATTCTGTAAAATGTTTTACCGATTTTTTGGCCATAAAACATTTTACAAACCAGAAAATGTTTTACAAGTTTGACTACATTTTACAATGAAAAAAATACTATAAAACACTGAAAATATTTTACAATGAAATAAATGGAACGTTAGTCATCACTAATGTGTATTTTTTGTGCTTAAAATTTTACGGACTATGTGACAAACAGGTTAGGACCAGAGCTGTGACTTTGCAAAAGTATATTTGCTCAAGTGAGGATATTTTGAAATATGCATCAAAGCTGCTAAAGGCTGAACTTCCAGTCTCTTTAAGACTGATAGGTACCACTCAATTTGTGCTTAATTTTCTTCTTTATGAAAATAGCTCAATATTTATTAAATTTTCCATGGAGAAGGGTCCATGTTAAAATTTAATCTTGCACCTTGTGTACCTTTGTGTATGACATTGCAGTTATATATGCTTATTTCAGGCTTGCGATTGTCCCAGTTCAATGCAGACAAGGTTTTTGCTCCTGCTGATCCTACACAAAAAACTCTCACCAATTTTTTGATATCTGGAGATGCATCTAGGGAAAGTATGGTTGATAGTAGTTCCATGGGCTCAATTGTTAATGATCACCACTTCATGAATGATACAGAAACTGGTTTTTCTATGGGTAGCCATGAGGCCTGTAGTTATGGTGGTAGGGATTTATTGGACAGCAGCCACTTTCCAGATCTGGAAGATGATAATTGTGCTATTGGCAACAATGATGGAGAAATGCAGAAATTTCATGAGCCTTTGAACGATGAAAATGGAAACAAGGTATGCGAGAATTTAAAAGACTAATTCATAATCTTGACTCAGACCAGAATGTAATTTTTTTAATTTCCTAGGGGTGAATCTCAGTAATAACGCTGTCCATAGAATTCAAAGAACCCATGGGGCGAATCCACCATGTGCAGGTTCAGTTCCCATCATTTCCAACCAACAACAACTAAGAATTTAAAGTGTCAACCTTAAATAATGGGATGGTGGACAGCAGTTTTTAAGTCCTAACATTGCAGGTTGCTTGAGTTAAATTACCAAGCAAAAAAATGAAAGGTGTCAACTAATTCTAAAAGCTAGAGTGTTATAGAAGAAAACCAAAGTCCAAGGAGAGATTGCATGAAGCAGCCCCTTTAGCTCAACTCCAGAAAGCTCTTTCCCTTAAAATATTCTGAGTCTGCTCCATCCATAAGCACCACAACAAACATATTGGAGCCATTCCCTTGTTATAGAATCTGAGTTACCAATTCTGGAAGAACCTTACCAAATGATGAGAACAAAAGGCACCAATGCAATAACAAATGCTTGCTGATTCTCTGACCTGTTAACATAGCCAACAGTTCAAAAGGAGCTAATTTTTCTAATAAGATTACATATGGTTAAAATCTCCTGATGTATAGTTGTCTATGGTGAAGAACCCAGCTTTCAAAATAGCCCAAATCTCTTTCTGAGGAAAAGATTATTGCTAGAACCCTGGCTATAATTTGAATTTTGATTGATAACGTAAATTCAAATGATTTCTTAGTTACTCTTATGTGTAGTTTCTGTTGAGATCTATATTTAAATGCTTTCTATTTTATTCTTGAGTTGTCGCTTTACTTGAGTTTTTTCTTGTTCTCTGTTTCTGGATTTTGCTTTTGTCTAGGTGAATACCCCAGAACGAAAATCTTATCAAAATGCAGTGTCTGAGTTGAAAGCAGATTCTTCTTCTGTGCCATTTGCATTTCGTAGCCTAGATGAAGAGAACAAGAGGGCTAACTTGCCGGATGATGATACAGTCTCTTCATCCAATCAGGGAGAGCTACTTCTGTGGGTAAATGATTACAAGTGTTCACTATGTGGGATTGAATTACCACCTTGTTTTGTTGAGGAAAGGCAAGAGCACTTTGATTTTCATCTTGCTGAGAGACTTCAGAAGGAGGAATCTCGCTGTGACACAAGAATGCTGAGGCACAGGTATTTTGAATTCTAGTTGTTATGCTGGTTATAGGGTCCTTGCTTGTTAGCCTTGAAAGTGATTGATAAGCAGGTTGGGTTTGAGTGGTATGTGGAAAGTTTAAATGCTTTGTGATAAAATATTCAACTTAGTTAGATGACTAAAATCAATGATACTAATATTTACCAAAAAAATGATTGCCTAATTAGTTTCCACTAGATAATTTCCCAATTTATTAAATATGCATGCTATATGGCATGATAAACTAGCATCCTTCCTGATAATTGAAAACCTCTTCCATCTGTGTAACACTGTAACTTGCCTTACGTCCATATGTGCAAATTATGGAGATCAGCAAAAGGGGGAGTTGAATAAGGTGTGAAATTGAAGATTACGGCTAGAGTTATGGCATTTGATTTGTAAATGTACAAACTAATTTTTTCTCATAAATGTCATTACTCTCTCCCAATTTATAGTTGGACATTAAGCTGATTTTTTTAACAAAGTCCCCACAGCCCCCCACCCACCCCCTCTCCTTCTCTGCTTGGGACATGGATTTGTGCCTTCCAGTGCTGATAAGATCTTCATGCAAGATGCAACATCTTTTTTGTTTCTGAGTGTCAACTCTCAGTTTTGCAACTTGATATTGTTAGCAAATAATTTGTTCCTAGAGCTAATGAGTCACCATTGTTAATTACATCTCTATGATAAATTTATAGGATTGCTTTTTTCATCTTCAGTCTACATATAACAAATATTTGATTTGACAATTGACAAGTTTGAAACCTCATCAGGCTTTCCCCAAAGGATAACATCGCAAGCCAAAGAAAACGAAAAAAGCAGAGGACTTCTCCAAAAGATAAGGGACATATTCCAATAGATCTATTCTTTGTTAGGAGTAGTCAGAATTTTTAGCATCGTAATCTATATGTTGTTGTCCGTATATAGTTTTCTATGCTATAGCGAAAATCCAGTGTATTAGTGATTAATTCTTCTATTCATTTATTGCAACATGTGCAATATACTTATTTCAGCCCCGTGTCACAATATGTACAGATTTCAGCTCTGATAATAAAAATCTCTGATCTTCCATACATCTTTTTTTCCCCCTTTATAGTATGTAAGGAGATAATGAAACTCTATATATTCACTCGTCTCCCTAAAATTTTAGTTTCCCATTTTTTTTAATGGAAATAAATAATTTAAATTCTCTTTTCTTTCCTAACCCCACTTTGCCCAACTTTGCAAAAATAGTTTTAGGTAAATATTTTTGAGTCTTCAAGAAATTTTATGAATAATTTATCTTGTTAATTTTGCAGTTTTACACAACAGTTTTTATGTCAAAGGTTACAAGAAATATTGAATAATATATATATTTTTTAAACCTTTAAACAAAAAATGAGAAATAAATTTAAGAAGGTTACATGAAATATTGAATAATAATTAAAAAAAAAATAACAAACAAACAAAAACAAACCAACCAACCAACCAGCCAATAACAGCAACAAAAAATCCTATGTTATGGACTTATGGGCCTTCCAAGGTTTGGCATTTGAATGGTAATTATTGTGACAACAATGTCGCCTTCTTAGGTGACACTATTTGCTTTATTAATAAGTTTGGTTAAGTGACGCTACCTTTGTAGAGAATATGCTGTTGCAATGGATTTGAGGACAGGGCCGGCCCTAGAACTAGGCCACTTAGGCAATCGTCTAGGGCCCCTATTAGAGAAAGACTCCAAATTTTGGGGCTAAAATTAATATATATTTTTGAAAAAAATATATTTTTTTTTGGAGATCTAGGGAAATAATAGTTTTACATTTTTTTTTTTCTACTTTTAACTTTTAAGAAGTCCCAAAGAATTGAGTAATGTTAGAGATAACACAACTTTAAATAAATGAGTCTTACAAATATATATATCAGTAATCACAAGAAACAATTCAGATAGAAAAATGCTAGAAATACTATAAGTTTTAGTTCGAAGCCTTTACAAATTGATGTGACGTATAATATGATTTGTGTACATCAACAACCTATTAAATGCATTTTTAAATTACTTTTTGTGATTAATGATACATCTTTGTAATCATCATGTTGTAAAATTTATCATATTCCTAACATCATTCAAATATTTGTTTATTATCTTCTTGAAGTGTCACTAATCACATCATTACTATATCGTTTGTAAGTGTTTTTGTAGTAAAATTTGTTATACTTTTAGCATTTTTCAAAAAAAAGAAAGAGAGGATATTACAAAATAAAAAGAATAGATTTTTGTTATAAAAAAAATTATGATATTAAATATTACTTAGGTGATGACAAAAAGGCCTCATTTAAATATATTGTTTTAGACCTTCAATTGTTGGACGGCCCTGTTTGAGGAGTTTATTCCTTTAATTGATTTTGGTCAAATGTGAAACCCAAACCACATGGAAGAATGCATTGCCGTTAGTTGTTGGAGTAATACATCATTTGCATTATATTTTGGCGTTCACTTTTGAAAATTGAGTGAACACTAACCTTTGTAAACTTATTTAGAAGTCGTACTTGTGAGTTTGATGTTTTCCTCAAACTTTTTAGTGTTGTTGACTTTTGATATTGTTGCATGCCATGTGTTTGGTGAAATTTCTTTATGGTTTAGAGCTCATTTTGCCTCAATCTGATGGCTTAGAAGCACTTTGAATCCTTTTCTTGAGCATAGAAAGTAGAAACCAAACATGAAAGAACTACATGAGCTTCACAAGTCATACCAATATGATATAATCATACAAGGCAAGATCTCCTCCTTCCTCATGGTCTTGTTCAACCCACGGGGTAAAAAAAATATCCTCAGATCAAAACTGAAGTTGAATACTAAGCACATACTTGCTGGGAATTCAGCATGGTCACATACACACCATAAGGAGTAGTACTTAGAACCAATGCCACCAACCAAACACACTAATTTTCCACCTCAGATAGCAGTTTTTAATGACAGTAGAATTTCTAGTCTGTGCTTCATAGAATTAGAAGAGATGTTGCTCAATTTGAAATGGATTGAGAGAAATTACTCAACCAGTGAATCACTTCCGAGGTTTGAACCTGGTACACCATTTTACAAGAAGTTCTTCAACATTAGCATCCATTCGAGTCCCAACTCCTCCCCAGACCAACATGTGGGCATAATCTCCAAATCCTGAACCTGTTACTTCATGCACAGCCTTAAATCCAATTCTTGTGTAGATAAAAAAATTAGTTTTGTAAAGAAAATCAGATCCATTTATATATATATATATATATATATATATATATATATATAAAGAACAAGGTTTTTGCTAAAAAATATCACATCTGTTTTGGAGCAAAGTTAAAAAAAAAAAAAAAAAAAAAAAGTGATTTTTGGTTTATATGTAAAAAAAATCAGATCTGCTTTGTAAATAAATAAAAAATTAGATTTGTATAGAAAAAAATCAGATCTGTTTTTTATGAATAAAATAAGAAAAGACTTTTTTTAGAAGAGGAACTACACTCATGAGATAAATCTATGTTACATGCATCACATATTTAAAAATTACAACCTAACTTTCAATCATTTCTTTTAAATTTCAAAATCTACAATTCCATAAAGAAGAAAATTTTTTCAGGAAAAAAAAATCAGATTAGTTTTATGACTAGAAAAGTACAAATCTGCATCTAGGGAAGATACAAATTAGTTTTATGTTTTAAAAAAATTCAGATCTGCATCTAAGGAAGATACAAATTTGTTTTGTGTTTGAAAAAATTCAGATCTGCATCTAAGGAAGATACAAATCTGTTTTGTGTTTGAAAAAATTCAGATCTGCATCTAAGGAAGATACAAATCTGTTTTGTGTTTGAAAAAATTCAGATCTGCATCTAAAGAAGATACAAATCTGTTTTTGTGTTTTGGAAAATTCAGATCTATTTTAAGAAAGATACAAATATGTTTTTGTGTTTTAAAAAATTCAGATCTGTATCTAAGGAAGATACAAATCTGTTTTTGTGTTTTTAAAAAATTCAGATTTTTATCTAAGGAAGATACAGATCTATTTTGTTTTGATAGTCCTTGCAGATTTTAAAGTTAAAGAGAAAGAATTGAAATAAACAATCATCTAAAGCATCTAATCATTGCAATCATATATTAAGAACATGTTTTAAAGACTTAAACAACACATGACAACAACATCAGAAATCAAAATAATAAAAACATCCTAAAGCTATTCATGCATCATCAAGTAGAATTAATAAAAAGGAATAGAAAAAGAAAAGAAAAACTACCTTTTGCATGAGTGTGCTCTTCTTAGTGGTGAAGGAATATTTTAAGGTTCAAAGAAATTTATTCAATTCTCTTTGAAACCTAAAATATTTTGCTTACAGAAAAGAAATTCCTAAGGTCAGAGCCTCCAGAACGTCTTTAACGTAAGAGGGAAAAGAAGAAAAGAGTCAGAAAGAGGGGAGTCAGAGAGTGTGAAAAAGTGTACTGAATTTTGAGAGGCATCCTCTATTTATAGAGGTTGGGATGTTCGAAAAATAAGCTGTTGGAGCATTTTAATATTAAATAATTAAAATGAATAAATGTTACAATATAAATGCAAAGATATGGGAGTGAATGTGGAAGATGGGGAGTTAGTGAAAATGTTTAACCCCACATTAAAAAGAAGAGAGACTATTTTATTCTTTTTAATTGTGGTGATTAAGGGGCTAACATGAATTGTCTCAAATATTGGGTTAAATACGTGCGCAAAGGGGAGGTGAAGGGTGGAGGTATCAAAAATGGAAATGAATTAGACTCTTTGATCATCCTACTTGACAGCCCATTCAGAGTAATTACCATAACCGTTGGTGAGTAAATAGCCCGAATTAATACTCCATTTTTATTATGGAAAATGAAGAGCCATTAACCCACTTAATGGACAATCCGTTTGGGCCTTTTCATTCTTCAGAAACTCCTTATCACCATTAATTATGTAACTCCAGCCAATCAAAATAATATCTAATAATTAATCTTGTAACGCCCACTACATCATAATAATGGACCTAATTAATCAGATTAATTTGAGTAGTAATTTCGTGAGGCCCATTAAGCTTATAAATAGACTCATTCAGACCCCAATATACTCTAAAATATATATATATATATATATATATATATAGAGAGAGAGAGAGAGAGAGAGAGAGAGAGAGAGAGAGAGAGAGAGAGGTTCTTGGTAAGGAAGGGTGTTCTTTCTAGTGGAGTTTTGGGCTTGAACACTTTGTGTAGAGGTTGGTCTAGCCATACGACACTTGTTGGGCTATTGTATCCTGGGGGAAACAAGGCAGAGACGGTCTGCACCGGTTACAAATTTTAGCCAACCAAGGGCTTGAATCTCCTTAAAGAGAGTGAGTGCTGCGCCTTAGTCCAAATAGTGTTGTGTAATTTCTCTCTTTAAATTAATAACATTCAGAAGTATTATTCAATTTCTCTTTGTGTTATTTCCATTGTCATTGTGTTTGCACCAACAACTTTAAGGAGAGTCAACACATGGAGCCTACACAAGAGAAACCAAATGAGCTTGTTGGAGATCTTAACAAGCCCTTTCGCTTTAAGGAAGCCCACTTCAAGAGGTGAAAAGGAAAGATCCTCTTCTACTTGAGTCTTCTCAAAGTTGCCTACATCTTCACTGACAAGAATCCATCAAAGGTTTCTACCGATGAGATGAGCGAGGAAGAATTTATTCTCCCTCAAGAAAAAATAGATAAGTATACAAAAGATGAATATAATTGTCGCTCTTATCTTTTGAATTGTCTTGCAAATCATTTCGATGATTATTATGATACAACTTATAATTCTGTTAAGAAAATTTGGAAAGCTTTACAAAGCAAGTATGATACCGAGGAGGTTGGTGCAAAGAAGTATGATGCTAGTAGATTTTTCTGTTACCAAATGGTGGATGGAAAATTGGTGGTGGATCAAGCACAAGACTTTCAAATCATTGTGGCAGAATTGAGATCTGAAGGCATAAAGATTGGAGACAATTTGGTGGTAGCTGACATAATTGATAAACTACCACAATCTTGGAGGGAGTTCCAAAAGATTTTGCGGCACAAACAAAATGAGACATCCTTAGAGACTTTGATCACATGCATCCGTGTGGAGGAGGAGGAGGAGGCTAGAGGACAAGATGCACTCATGACACAAGAGAGCAATGGTAATTCCACCACAAAGGTAAATCTTATTTCAGCCAATAATAATATGCCCAAAAATTATTTTCCTAGAAATGGTCAATTGAAGCCTAAAAAAAGAGCCTTTAAAAATAATAATAGACCTCAAGGAAGGGGAAACCATAATAAAAATTACAATAAGAACCAAGGACCCCCTTCATAAGATCAATTTAATAGATCCTGTTTTTCTGTGGCAAGAGTGGGCATATTGCTTGATTTTGCGAATTTTGGAAACGTGAATCTGTCCTGCAGGCTAACGTAACCGAAAAGCCTTTAGTGGCTATGATTATAGACATCAATATGGTGCAATATGTTGAAGGGTGGTGGACAGATTCTAGTGATAATAGGCACGTCTGCTATGACAAAAATTGGTTCAAATTGTACACTCCTTTTGAAGAAGAAAAAACTGTTATGCTTGGTGACTCTAGCAAAACCAAGGTTCTTGGGAGTGGTGAGGTTGAATTGAAATTCACTTCTGGACGCGTGCTAACATTGAAAGATGTTCTTTACACTCCGTCCATAAGGAAGAATTTGATGTCAAGTTTTTTGCTTAACAAGGCTGGCTTTAATCAAACTATGGAATCTGATAATTATGTAATCACTAAAAAGGGATTATTTGTGGGCACGGGTTATGCTTGTGATGGAATGTTTAAATTGAATATTGAGAAAAATAAAGCATCTACCAATTCAGTTTATATGCTTTCTTCTATTAATTTTTGGCATGCTCGTTTATGTCATATAAATAGTAGATATGTGGGAATCATGAGTAGTTTAGGATTAATTCCAAGACTGTCAAAAGATTTTGAAAAATGTGAAACTTGTAGTCAAGCTAAGATTACAAAAAAGCCTCATAAAATTGTTGTAACAAATACCGAATTGCTTGAGTTAATTCACTCCGATTTATGTGAATTTGAGGGAATTTTAACTCGTGGAGGAAATAGATATATTATCACTTTTATTGATGATTTCTCAAAATATACAACTATTTATTTGTTGAAAAATAAAAGTGATGCTTTTGAAAAATTTCAAGATTCTTTAAAAGAAATTGAAAATCAATTCGGTAGAAAAATAAAAAGAATAAGAAGTGATAGAGGTCGTGAGTATGAATCAATTACATTCAACTCATTTGTTCAGTCTTTGGAAATAATCCATGAAACTACTGCACCATATTCACCTGCTTCTAATGGTGTGGCTGAAAGAAAAAATAGAACTTTAATTGAGTTAACAAATGCCATGTTAATTGAATCTGGTGCACCTTTACATTTTTTGGGTGAAGCTATTTTAACTGCATGTCATGTTTTGAATAGGGTGCCACATAAAAAGTCACACACCACACCTTTTGAGATGTGGAAAGGACAAAAGCCAAATTTGGGATATTTGAGAGTATGAGGTTGTCTTGCTTATGTAAGGCTTACTGACCCTAAAATGCCTAAATTAGGTATAAGAGCTACTACTTGTGCTTTTCTTGGTTATGCAATTAATAGTTCAGCCTATAGATTTTTTGATCTTGAAAACAAAATAATTTTTGAATCTGGTGATGCAATTTTTCATGAAGAAAAATTTCCTTTTAAATTGAAATATAGTGGGGGTGAAGAAAATATTTTGTCACAACCTAGTTCTTCTACTTCACATCTACAAAATCAAGAAAATTTTGAAATGGAACCTAGAAGAAGTAAAAGAGTTAGAGTTGAAAAGGATTTTGGTCTTGATTATTATGTTTTTAACATTGAGGAAAATCCCCAAAATTTAAAAGAGGCTTTAACATCACCTGATGCTATATTTTGGAAAGAGGCTGTAAATGATGAGATGGAATCTCTAATTTCTAATAGAACCTGGAAATTAGTAGATCTTCCACCGGGTTGTAAGACCATAGGTTGTAAATGGGTCCTTAGAAAAAAATTAAAACCGGATGGATCAATAGATAAGTTTAAAGCTAGACTTGTTGCAAAAGGCTTTAAACAAAAAGCTAATCTTGATTTCTTTGATACATTTTCTCCAATTACAAGAATTACATCTATTAGATTGTTAATTACTATTGCTACAATTTTTTATTTGAAAATTCATCAAATGGATGTAAAAACTACTTTTCTAAATGGGGACCTAGAGAAAGAGATTTATATGGATCAACCGGAAGGCTTTGTAGAGCCTGGACAAGAAAGCAAGGTATGTAAGCTAACTAAATCCCTATATGGGTTAAAACAAGCACCTAAGCAATGGCATGAAAAGTTTGATTCTTGCATGATTGAGAATAGTTATAAATCAAATGAATGTGATAAATGTATTTATTCTAAATCATGGAATAATTTACATGTTATTATTAGCCTCTATGTGGATGATATGTTGATTTTTGGCTCAAATATGCATGTTATAAATGAGACAAAAAATATGCTTAAAAGCCATTTTGATATGAAAGATCTTGGTGAGGCTAATTTTATTTTGGGCATGAAAATTACAATAGCATGTGATGGAATATATCTTGATCAATCACATTATGTTGAGAAAATATTGAGAAAATATAATTTTCATGATCACAAAAGTGTAGCTACTCCTTTTGATTCTAGTGTTCATTTATTTCCTGTGAATAATGATGATGAGATTTTTAATCAAAAGGATTATGCTAGTATCATTGGCAGTTTGCGTTATGCTACTGATTGTACTAGAACTAACATTGCATATGCAGTAGGAGTGCTTAGTAGATTTACTAGCAAGCCTAGTAAAGATCATTGGCTAGCTATTGAGCGAGTCATGAGATATTTAATTGGTACCAAAAACTATGGCTTATTTTATAAAAAGTACCATGCTGTGATTGAAGCTTTTAGTGATGCCGATTGGAATACTTTGTCAGGTGATTCTCTCTCTACCACTGGTTATATTTTTACCTTAGATAGTGGTGCTATTTGTTGGAAATCTAAAAAGCAAACAATAATTTCTATTTCAACAATGGAAGCTGAATTAATATCATTAACTTCAGCTAGTGGAGAGGAAAATTGGCTTAGAGATTTGTTTTATGAAATTCCACTTTGGGAAAAGCCAATTCATCTATATCAATTCATTATGATAGCACTGCCACAATTAGTAGGGTTAAAAACCGTTACTACAATGGTAAATCCAGACCTATAAAAAGAAAGCACAGCACCGTGCGATTGTATTTGAGTAATGGCATCATAACTATGGATTATATTAAATCTAATGATAATCTTGCAGATCATTTTACCAAGGCCTTGGTAAAAGATAGAGTCTGGAATACATCGAGGGGGATGGGACTAAAGTCCATAGAATCATGAGCCATGTATAAGGATACCCAACCCAAGGATCAGAGATTCTGAGAATTGGGTTCAATGGGAAAAACGAATCATACGATGGTCGTAAGAAATGCACAATTTATTTTTTTTAATTATTAATTTTGTAAATAATTTTTTAATTGTTCATCCCTATGATGTAAGTGCATTTATCCTGTAATGTGGAGAGGTTGAGTAAAAAACTTTTAATGAAATTTGTAGCTCGTATGAGTGGGGTGTCAGAATTATAGAAGCACCCTTGACAAAATTTCACCTATGTGAGTGTGGGGGTGGGGCTGCTCCCTATGAGATTTGGACTTAATCTCAAATACACTCATGAAACTGGGATCAACACACGACCGTAAAGTGCTAGCTATAAAATCTCATGTCAACACCAGGATTGTTATGTGTAAGCAGTGACGCTTAATTTCCCTAAAGCAGTCCTAGTTCAAGTTGGAGACCACTACAACTCTAGAGTTGAGATCACTGTTTTACTAAGTGAAGGTTCAATGCAAAGCACACCTTCATGATGCATAGTGACCTATCTTTTCCTGGTAATCTCTCTTTAACTAAAAAATTTAATATTAAAATGAGCGAGGGATTGTTGGAGCATTTTAATATTAAATAATTAAAATGAATAAATGTTACAATATAAATGTAAAGATATCAAAGTGAATATGGAAGATGAAGAGTTAGTGAAAATATTTAATCCCACATTGAAAAGGAGAGAAACTATTTTATTATTTTTAATTGTGGTGATTAATGGACTAACATGAATTGTCTCAGATATTGGGTTAGATACGTGCGCAAGGGGGAGGTGAAGGGTGGAGGTATAAAAAATGGAAATGAATCAGCCTCTTGGATCCTCCTAATTGATAGTCCATTCAGAGTAATTACCATATCCGTTGGTGAGTAAATGGCCTGAATTAATACTCCATTTTTATTATGAAAAATGAAGAGCCATTAATCCACTTAATGGACTATCCGTTTGGGCCTTTTCATTCTTCAGAATCTCCTTATCACCATTAATTGTGTAACTCCAGCCCATCAGATTAATATCCAACAATTAATCTTGTAACACCCTCTACATCATAATAATGGACCTAATTAATCAGATTAATTTGGGTAGTAATTTAGTGAGGCCCATTGAGCTTATAAATAGACTCATTCAGACCCAATCTAAATTACTGTAATATACACTAATATATATATATATATATATATAGAGAGAGAGAGAGAGAGAGAGAGAGAGAGAGAGAGAGAGAGAACACTTTGTGCAGAGGTTGTTTTAGCCATACGACACTTGTTGGGCTGTTGTATCCTGGGAGAGACAAGTCAAAGATGGTTTGCACCGGTTACAAAGTTTAGCCAACCAAAGACTTGAATCTCCTTGAAGAGAGCGAGTGTCCAAATAGTGTTGTGTAATTTCTCTCTTTAAATTAATAAAATTCAGAAGTATTATTCAGTTTCTCTTTGTGTTATTTCCATTATCATTGTGTTTGCACCAACATAAGCAAAACCATATGAGGGAAAATCCTAGAAAAAAGGAGATTTGGATAAGAGTAAGCTGATTTTTCAAATCAGAACAAGCTTCAGTATTTTGATCATATCGTTTTAGTAAAAATTCAGATTATGATGAAATTTTGACAGCTGAAGGGAAATTCGACTCTCTACAACTTTGCCAAAAATAGCCTAGTCCTAATTTTTAAGTTTTACTATGCCAAAAGTTTCTTGGAACGTGAATACGAAATCTGCTATTTGATTAGCACCTTTTTGAAGTGTTTTCCATCTCTAAAACTGTATTTGGACGAATTTAAGAGTTATTTTCATGATAAACCTCATTTCAAAGTGATAATTAGGATTTTTAAAATAATTATTTTGAATATAATTATCCTAAAAGCCTAATTATCTATAGTCTTTAAATATTATCAGCTTATTTGATTTAATCCCATGCAACAAATCTCACTTTAAGAAAAATACTTAACCAATCACAAAAATTCATTTAATTAATTTTAATCATCAACCAATCAAAATTAATTTCAATTAATCACATGTGATCGGCTTCACCCCATACAATGCATGCAGACCGTGAAAACTTGATCTCATGATATCTTTCAATCCAACGGTCCGATTTGCGAATCGGACATGTTGTCGCGACCGTTAGAATCTCAAGATTATTTTTATGATATGCAATGAATGAATTAATGCATGTACTGCAACTCTAAATTTGTGAGTATATGAATGGTCACTCTAGTCATCTTCCAAGATTAAATTATGGGTGCAAAATCGAGTGTCTACAATCCCCAACAAAGTAGCCAAAAATGTATGTGCAAGTTAGATTTAAGCTTATATAGAGAAGTGAAATAAGTTATCTAACAGTAAATCTACATGAGAAAGCTTGAAAAGATGCAAGCTTTGACATGACACTGAAACAAGAAAAAGAAAGTGATGATAGGACATGAAAAAGAAGCACATTTAAACAAGAAGAAGAAACTAATTACTAAAGAAACACCAGATGTACGTGGAAAACCCTAAAGAAGGGATAAAAAACCATGGTTTGAGCAAGAAGGTAACATTCTTGCTCGGCTCTGCTTGTATTATGTGTGAAAAGATCAGTTTACAATCAGGTTGCCTTTTTTTCCTACCAACTCTCCACTTTCATCTCCAAAATATCTAATTGGGTTCTTGCCCTAATAGCACAGCTACATGTTCCTTTTATACTCTAAGGAATATGGCTGAGTACAAGGACAGGTGTCAAGTCATCATTTTCTATTTTGGACCTTTTCACAGCTGTGATATTATCTGCTAACTAAGGGATAAGAACTGTGCCAATGTGGCACTAGGACCCGTAGGTAGGTAGCTTTTCCACTGCTTGGGAGACAGGTCTTGGACATTGAGAGGGACATCAGGAGT
Source organism: Quercus tomentella (assembly GCA_028535165.1). Lineage (NCBI taxonomy): Eukaryota > Viridiplantae > Streptophyta > Magnoliopsida > Fagales > Fagaceae > Quercus > Quercus tomentella. The sequence goes on along the minus strand of JAPQVY010000111.1, from coordinate 25,780,857 downwards.
ACTGTGATTGGCACACGTGTCTCTAAGGTGACTTATTGTGCGCTCAACCAATAAGAGGTGTCCTCATAGCCTCTGACTTTAGAAAGTCACTATCTCCCTTTTTGTGAGTGCTTGAGTACCATGTCAGATGTAAATCTTACTTCATTCCCAAGGCAGTCACGCCTTTAGCACAAACCAAGACAAGATCCCTTAGCCAATGCTTCCTCTCCCTTTGCTCACAACCACTCCATGTGTAAGGTTGAGATTCAACCACTTATGCATTCCTCCATGCCTTAGTGGTGTTATGTACATATGGAAATGAATTATTTTTGTTGGAGCCTTATTTTGTTGGAAGATTTTATTGTTGTTATTGTTTGACATATTTTTTGTTAATTGGAATTAGAGCTCTAAAAATATGATATAATAAAATCTTACCATTTGATGGATGGAATGTTCATTTTAGTTATAATTATATGCAACTTCTGTACAGGGGTTCATTCATTCTTTATAGATTGACATATTTCATCTCATTAGTATACTCATGAGCACATGAGTAAATAGTAGATCCAAGTAAATATCATCACCATATATTTGTGCAATGGCAAAATCATCCTTAATCTTCCAAATCAACAAGGTCCAATTTGAGGCACCCTTTAGCAAATTCATGGTTCAAAAGATGGGTAGTTAGCCTTTCACATTGAGCTTTTGAGGCTTATTTCAAACCATAGAGAGCCTTCTTAAGGTACACACGATTGGAATATAGAGGATCCATTAGGCCTTTGTGTTCCTTGCATAATCCTCTTCTTGAAGAACTCCATTCAAGATGGTTCTTTTGATATCAATTTGATAGAGTTTAAATTCCATGAAACAGGCTATAGATAGCAAGATCCTAATGGACTCAAGTTTAGTAACATTGGAAAATGTCTTACCAAAATCTATGCATTCAACTTGAGTGTACCCATGATCTACAAGCCTAGCATTATTTCTTACCACTGTACCACTCTCATTAGTTTTGTTCTTAAATATCCACTTGGTATTAATGACATTCTGATTCGTAGGCCTATGGTGCTAAATAACATACATCACTCCTAATGAACTGATTCAATTCCTTTTGCACGCATTTACCCTACTTACTTAACGACCAGTTTAGATTAAGAGGGAGTAGAATGAAGTAGAGTAGAGTTAGCCAGAAATTAACTAGCCCTAAGACTTTATCAACTTTCGTGAGCTTCAAATTGTGAAAGACAATATGTATATCTTATAAGTTACGTGATTGATACTCTTCTTCAAAGTACCGTGCCATCATCAAAACTTCCCAAGATATTCTCCTTGGGATGATTCAATTTAACCCATATATCTAAATGTTCTTTAGTGGCAAATGGAGATTTTGGATTTAATGTACTTTTTTTTTTTTTTTGATAACCTGGATTTAATGTACTTGTTCCTTATTTGTATCCTCAACTTCAAGTTGTTTGTTCACTTTCCCACAATCAACATTAACACCTATTTCCTAAAGCAAATACCTAGACCCCCTTTGAATAGGGTCCCAACATCATTTATTTTTTTTTCACAATACCCTTGTTTTTTTAGTCTCTTCTCATTCTTAATAAAAGATTAGAAACACAATACCTTTCTTTCAAAACCCTGGTTTCATCTCATGAAACAGGCTATAGCTAGCAAGATCCTAATGGACTCAAGTTTAGTAACATTGGCAAATGTCTTACCAAAATCTTTGCTTTCAACTTGAGTCATGATCTATAAGCCTAGCATTATTTCTTACCACAATACCACTCTCATTAGTTTTGTTCTTAAATATCCACTTGGTATCGATGACATTCTAATTTGTAGGCCTATGGTGCTAAATAACATACATCACTCCTAATGAACTGATTCAATTCATTATGCATGCATTTACCCAACTTACTTAACAGCCAATTTAGATTAAGAGGGAGTAGAGTTAGCCAGAAATTAACTGGCCCTAAGACTTTATCAACTTTCGTGAGCTTCAAACTGTGAAAGACAATATGTATATCTTATAAGTTACGTGATGGATACTCTTCTTCAAAGTACCGTGCCATCATCAAAACTTCCCAAGATATTCTCCTTGGGATGGTTCAATTTAACCCATATATCTAAATGTTCTTTAGTGGCAAATGGAGATTTTGGATTTTTTTTTTTTTTTTTTTTTTTGATAACTTGGATTTTATGTACTTGTTCCTTTTTTGTATCCTCAACTTCAAGTTTTCTGTTTACTTTCCCATATTAACACCTATTTCCTAAAGTAGATACCTAGACCCCCTTTGAATAGGGTCCTAACACCTGTAGACGCCGCATTTGTACCCCTTACAACTCGAGTCTTCGTTCTCCAGTGATGCCGAAATTCTAAAGCCCAAGGTCGGCTTAGGTCCCAATCAGATTATGAATTGACTTAAGAGGTGTTAAAATGGAAAATATAACTTTTTATGAGAAAATAAATCTATTTTTAGAAAATAAAAGGCCAAGAAAACCCTCGGCCTACGTACGCAGGTCTGATGCACATGTACGCAGGCACGAACTCGCGCACACAGCTAAGGTTCGAGGAACTATGAAAGACAAGTTTCTCTACATTAATGTTGAGGTTTGGAATGAATCCCACATCGTCTGGGAGCCATTCCAAACCTCTATTTCCTCACTATATAAAGTCTTACATGGTATATTTCAAAAACACACCAAAAATCCTAAGGGAAAACCTAAGATTCACTAGAAATAGTGAATCAAAGAGAGAGTTTTTTCACAAAACATCCTAAAGTTAATTTTCTTTTGATTGGGACATTTTCTAGTCTTGATCTTTCGAGTTTAAGATTACTAATCACTTTTATTTTTGATTGTGAATAGATTAACTGAGGGGAACGGTCAAAATCAAGTTTGAAAAGCTTTTTGTTTAAGGTTCTAAACTTTTTCTTTTCATTTCTTCTTTTTAATAATGTTTTAATCTATTTTCTTGCTTTGTTTATGCCTTATGATGTTTGTTTAGTTTAGGTTTATGGTTTTTTTTTTTTTTTTTTTAATGTTTTAAAGCATACTAGGTTGTTAGAATTTTCGTTTCAAGTTCTGCTCTTTCTCTGTGTTCTTGTTTTTTGGGTTAGGGTTCTTCCAAGCATGTCTGCGTATGCAGGCTTGAAGTATGAGTATGCATACAATTGGCCTGCGTACACAGGCCTACGTATGCGCACGCATACTCGTGCCCAGAAACTCTAATCTGAATTTTTCTGTTTCTTCTTCTTTGTTTCTTTCATATCTTATGCCTCTGTTTGGTCCATTTTTATGCTTTCTAAGTTTTTGTTCCTTTGTTTTGTTTGTTTGTTTGTCTTTAGAATTCTGGATTATGGTTTTCTTTTTGTTTCTTGCTTTGATACCATGAACATGCATTAATATGATCATGAGTAAGGTAAGTCATGCATTCATATGAACATGCATTTGTGTCTATATGCCATGCTTTGAAATGATGAATATGATTTGTTTGATGCCCATGTTTTGGCTTCGATTTGATATGTACATGTTTCCACCTTGGATGGAATAATATGATATATATATATATATATATGAGATGTATGCTAGGGTTTATAGGGTTTGGGATGAAATGTCATGTTGTATGCTTAGATGTATGCTAGTGCGTGTGTGTGTGTTTAAGATGCAATGTGGAATGTGCCTTTAATAGGATTAAGACATAGGACACAATGAGTGGAAGCCGACCCATGAGTCAGGCAGTTTTGGGTGCCTAACACCTTCCCAAAATCGTACCTAAACTCCGAACTCATATTTTGGTAGTAAGATCAATCCTTCCACATAAAAGGTGCTATATTCATGGTTCCTAGACCATAAAACTAGGTGGTGACTCCTTATTTCTCCGCCTTGGTCCACTCAGCCGAGACATACTCCCCAAACCACACGCGTTGCGCCCACAACATCATTTATTTTTTCACAATACCTTTTTTTTTTTGTCTCTTCTCATTCATAATAAAAGATTAGAAACGCAATACCTTTATTTCAAAACCCTAGTTTTGACCACCACATACCCTTAGTGCAATGGTCACTTCACAAGTATAAATGCTTGTAGGGTGTGGGGGGCAAGGGTTAGGGTTCATGTCTCTAGGAGAGAGTTTCACACACATATACACTTAGAATAAGTTAGAGTATAATTTCTATATTGTATAAAATAAAATTAAAAAAAAAAAAAAAATCCCTGGTTTTGGATACAAGCATTTATGATATGCACGCTTCACTTAATGCTAAATTGCTAACACATGTATGTGATTCCAAAGACAAAAAATACCTTCAATTTTTTTTTATATTTAAATACAAAGATCCTTTTTCCTGTTGGTTAAAAATGAACCTTAAAAGTCACCGATTTGCTTGTTTTCTTTTTGGAAAAATAAACACGCACTGGGAAGAGATGATAACATAAATACATACTACAAACTCCACTTTAAAATCATGGTAAACCCCTTTGCCACCTAGCCAAGTTCTAAGGGCCAAAATTTATTCACACACAAAAGAGGAGATGATGGAGTTCTAACCCAAATGCATTCTATAAACTCTACTCTAAAATCATGGTAAACCCCTTTACCACCTAAGCCAAGGTCTAAGGGCCAAACTCTATTCATAATATAGTAAGTAAATTTTATACCAACTATTAAACTAGCACAATGTGCTTCCTTTTATTGGGATTGAAAATTTTTTTATACCATAACAAATTTGTACGGATTTTGTGGGAAAAAAACATAAAAATAGGCATCTACATACATACGGTGTAAACGTATGAAATGCATGAGTTCCTTTCCCAGAAAATTCCTCAAAATACAAAACCTAGGAAGGTACCACATATGATTTCTTCCCCCCAAAAGATACCAAAAGCATATATGATAATAAAATAAATAAAAATAGGTAAAATACTATTTTAGTCCTTAAAATTTACCAAAAGTTTTTTTTTTTTTTTTTTTTTGTCTTTTAACTTTTAAAATATCTTCTTTCGCCCTTAAATTATTGAAAAGTTTGTCTTTCATCCTTAAATTATCAAAAATGTTTAATTCTATCTTTAAAATAATTTGTTTTTTGCCCTTTTACTATTGAAAAAAATTTATTTTTCTTTATCCCAATTTTTATCTCTAAATTAGTATATATAAAAATATTTACCAAGTTTAAGAATGAAAAAAAAAAAAAAACTTTTTAAAGTTTATGGATGAAAAACAAATTTACCCTATAATAATTTCCAATCAACCAGCAATAAAAGAGTACAACTCAACAAAATTTAGCAATACACTGTAGATTGCGAATAGAAACGAGCAAATAAAAACTAGAATTAAAATACAAATAAGTTCAAACTCTGAAAAAAAGGCTCTAACTATCATTTTAACATTAAAAAAAATAAAAATAAAAGAAGAAGAAGAAGAAGAGGATAATAACTCCTAAATGTTCTTGATAGGATTCCAAACCCTGCCCATCCGTTTGGCAACTTCTTTTTACTTCTAGCATGTTTCTTAAATCTATTCTTGGGCAATTATGCTTTAATGTTTTAGGAATCCTAATTAGTAATTAGAAATGCTATATCCACAATATTTTCACAATAAATCTTAAGAGACAGGTTGTAACGGGTTTTTAATCTAAAATCTAAATCCACCACTTGCCTACCAGTAACAACCTACCACTTATATATAATTTAATCTAAACTAGCCTCTGAGCACGCGCATGAGTGCGTGCTCAAATGCTCTTTTTTTTTTTGATAATAATTAATAATTTGAATAAATTATAATTTGAGATTACTACATTTTCCAATCACCAAAAAAAAAAAAAAAAAAATTCTAGAGATGTGATGAGCATTATGCGTTTTTGGGTGAAATAATCTTTTCATCACACCCCTAGTTTTTTTTTTTTTTTTTTTGGTAATTGGAAAATGTAGTAATCTCAAATTATAATTGATGCAAATTATTAACATTTACCAAAAAATTACTTGTAGCTCAATTGGTTGAAATTTCCCTACCCCCAACTATTAAATAGTATTAATTTTTTATAGGAAAGGCTTTCATGTTTTGAATTTTTTTTTTTTTTGGGTAATGGGAGTTGTGAAGTTATTTTTAAAAGGACAAAGTTTAGTTACAAAATTGGTTATAACCTTAGGCTACAACCTTATTCAATATGTTTTTATTGGAGGTGAATTTTGACAAATCCACCTTTGGATTACATCTTCTTCTTATATCCTCAATACTTGTAAAATTTCTAGAAAATTAAAGATCAATACTTATGTCATCAATAAGTTGTCTAAATTGCAAATTTTTGTAGTTTAAAATTATGCTTAAAATGTAAACTCATATATCATATAGTAAATAATATTCAATTGACACAAAATTTGACATGTGTATTAAGAACATAAAGAATATGTAATTCAATGGTTGGATTATCAAAATATGTAGTAATATTTATTTTATTGAGTAAGGTTATAGTTTAAGGCTATAACCAGTTTTGTAGATCAAATTTTTCCTTTTTTAAACTGTATTAAACTTTTTTAAATTGTATTAAACTTTTTTAAACACTATGAATACCATTTGAAACGTCCACCTATTCTCAAAGTTAATATCAAGTCACACAATTTTTTATTTTTTGTGTTTTGGTGCATCTATTATTTTTTTGATCCCAAGCCCAATTTTTTTTTTTTTTTTTTTTTTTTATAAAACTGGCACAATTCAAACACCAAGAATGCCGTTTGAGAAGGCCACCTATTATCAAAGTTTAATATCAAGCCACATAATTTTTTTTTTTTTTGTGCATCTATTATTTTTTTTGAACACAAGCCCAAAGTTATTAAAAAAAAAATGACACAATTCTAGTACAAAAGTTTCAAATTCCTAAAAAGAAAAAAAAAATTAAATAGTATTAATTGTTTTATATGGGAAAGCCTCACGATTGTGAATTTTTTTTTTTAAGGCAAAAATCCAAAATTGGCTCTCTAACTTTTAGTTTTTGTCATTTCAGATCTCTAACTTTCAATTTATCATTTCAGTCCCCTAACTTTCAATTTTTGTCAATGTAGTATTCTGTTAAACCTCAGTTACTTGCTGCAGTTAAGTGAGCCAAAACAGCGTCACTTTGGCCCTTTTAAAAAAATTAAAAAAAAAAACTGTAAGTGAAAAAAGAAAAAAAAAATAAAAAGAAAGAAAACATTGAAGGGAATGAAACCATAAAACATAATGAAATTCTAATTTTGATGAAAACTGGGTCGGTTTGAGAGAGAGACCGAGTCACCAGAGGTGAAGTCAGTACTGCAAGTTCATTCGCCCCAAAGATCAGTCCGCGGTGAAGCTGACTGTGCAGAATCGTCAAGCCAAGGTGTCGGTGGTGCCATCGGCAGCGGCTCTGGTCATCAAGGCATTAAAGGAGCCAGAGCGTGACCGGAAGAAGACAAAGAATATCAAGCACAACAGGAATATCTCCCTCAATGACGTCATTGAGATTGCCAAGGTTACGCATCCTAGATCCATGGCCAAAGACCTCAGTGGGACCGTCAAGGAGATTCTCGGCATGTGCATCTTTGTGGGCTACATGGTTGATGGGAAAGACCCTATGGATTTGCAGCAGGAGATCTCCGATGGTGATGTGGAAGTCCCTCTGGACTAAGTGAGAGAGATAAAGAGAGAGATAGAGGTTCTTCTATTTTAATTTTGAAAAAAAAAATTCGGATATTTTAGTGAATTTTGAGATATTTCAAGGTAATTAGATGATATGGATGGATAATTATTTAGTTTTTCTTATTTTGAATTATGGTGAATGTGTTTGATTCAATGATTTTTGTGGTTAATTTTGCTTTTGTGATTGTTTGTATTGTTTGGTTTGATGTGTGGTTGTTAGCTCTGTGTGGAAGACTGAGCTAAGAGTTTCTTGGCTTGATAGTATGATCTGATATTGTTCTTCGCATGCTGGTGAAGTGACCTTAGAGGATAGTTCCATCTGCAAACACCTTGGTCTTTCAAGGCCTCAACTGCACCAATACTTGCTGCCACCATCCAAGAAGCTTTACTTGTTGCACCCGTACTTCTTTCTTGCTCTAAACTGGAACTAAAATAAATGGGAATTTGGAAGTTCGAAAGATGAAAAATAGACTTTGGGTTTTGAATTTTGATTTCAGGGAAAGGGGAAAGACGTCGTCCCTTTAAATGTTTTTTTTTTTTTTTACAATTTTTTTTTCTTTTAATTCCGAATATTTAAAAAAAAAAAAAAAAAGTCACTTAACGGCAGCCAGTAACTTAGGATTAACGGAATACTACATTGACAAAAATTAAAACTTAGAGGACTGAAATGACAAAACTAAAAGTTAAAGGATTGAAATGACAAAAACTGAAAGTTAGAGGGTCAGTTTTGGATTTTTGCCTTTTTTTAATGAGAGTTATCAAGGTTTTTTTTAATCCTAAAATGTAACCATTTAGTACACATCCATAATAAAAGTTATGGAAGGAACAAAATTGGAGCTAAGCTGCTTTGATTCGTGGGAAGCTTCCCACATTCGTAGGAGTGGTAACTCTGCGACACACCTTTTTGGCAAGACATGCCAAGCTTGTTAACGACTGTATTATAGGGGTGGAGGATACCCCACCTATAATTGATATCCAAGTTCAACATGATGTAATCTGTTTGAATTCCAGTTCAGTTTAATGAAAGTTCGTTCTATGTTGAGAATCAAAAAATAAAAATTAAATAGTATTATTTTTATTTTTATTTTGGGAAAGCCTCTCACGTTGTCAAGTTTTTTTAGTCCTGAAATGTAGGCACTTAGTATACATCCATAATAAAAGTTTCAAATGCCTACCAAAATAAAGTTTGGGAAAGGTTCATGATTGTAAATTAATTTTTTTTAAAGAGATTTATCAAGTTATTTTTTATCCTAAAAGATAGCCACTTAATCCTAAAATTTAGCCATTAAATACACATCCATAACAAAAGTTTCAAATGCCTAAAAAGCAAAAAAAAAAAAAAAAAGTTTCAAAAAATTTTTTTTTATATAGGAAAGGCTTGCACATGAGCAATAATATCTTTTAATTTTAAAAATACATTTTCTTGTAAAAAATGAAAAGAAGTTTGTAGTGAAAGGCACAAAAATTGTTAGGGATAATTAATTTCATATGGAAGAGATGTGATTGAGAAAAATAAAGTTAAACCGTAGGAGTTTCAATTAATGATGATATGTACATTAGTATTCCAAAAAACAATAAATTGAATCCAATGTAGAATTACACAAATTGATAAATATAGACATAGGTAGGATAATTTATATATATATATATATATATATACACACACACACAAAAAGGTCATAAACAACCATTTGATAGATGACTAGCACTTTACATGAGCCTTGAATCATGCAATATTTTTGTAAAGTTTCTCACCCGAACTCATCCAATATGCCCGGTATGTAATCCAACAAAATTGTTGATATGTGACCCTAAAAAAAAGAGACCAATTTTTTTTTTTTTGGAGAAGTAAAAAATAAAAAAATAAAAACAGCAAACATTATATAGGAGGCAATATTGGTATTGCACTGTTGTTACTTCCTAATTAAGTACTGTAGGGACAAGGGCCCAAAATAGTATATTGGGCCTTGGGCCTTGTCTGAGGACATTGATAGGTCCGAGGAGAAGCGAGTAGTTGTTAAACTTTCCCAATTAAAGTCTCAAAGATGGGGAACAAGTGAGAGGTTGTCCGAGGAGGAGTTCCTCCTCGGATATGATGAATACAGTTCACAATATGTACTCCATCCGTTAACGTAATCCTCCAAGAAGCTCCAATGATAGAGTCACGCTTCAGGAACATACGAGAAGGAAGGAAACCTAAAAATATCTAAGGGAAAGCTGTCACCACCGCATTAAATGCACTGCAACTACTTTTCTGGCCGCATTTATGTGGAGAAAACCTCTGAACAGTACTACCTTGGCTACCACAACTCACAAAAAACCAAAGAGGATGTCTGATGGGACAGATATTCAAGTAAGGGTTTGGATGATCAACAAGTGGAGGGTGAAGATGATCCAAAGGAGGATATATAAGGTGAAAGACTCTTCATGGAGAAGAGATTGGAAAAAGGAGAAAAGAGAACATTGTAGTAATCAAAATTGTCTCTGTATTTAACTGTGATCAATATGCATAATTATGGCCTTCTCAGACTGAAAGTCTATTGATATCAATACATCTTGTTAGTGCCTGATTGTCATTTAATTCCATATTAGCCGTTGTTCAATTCATTAGGGCCTAGTTCTTTAACTCACTCTCTATAAATTTATTGTATTGGGCTCATTGGGCCGAGATCCCATATACATTGGGTTTGGGCCACAAATCGGGACTCTACAATTGGCGCCGTCTGTGGGGAGAACTTGTGTGATAGTGAAAGCAACAGTCAAATATGGCAAATTCAGGCTCACATCAAGCAGAATCCATGGCATCTCAACATGAAAATCCTTTCGCCAATCTTAAATGTAGGAGAGATAGGGAGGGCAGCGTGCACGTTACGCACACAAGCAAAAGGCACTCTCAAGTTGGGAGTCTCGTCTCTCAAGAACAACACAATAAAGCCATGCAAAGGGAAATCGACTAGCTTAAGAAGAAGTTATGCCATGCACAACGAAAAGGAACTCCCACCCCGTCTGATTCCTCCTCCGACGATGAGAAGGATAGCGGTTATCGACATAGATCAAGGACTCCCCCTAGCGAATCCTTCTCATATGAAGAAGAGCATCATAGTGAACACCGATGCAAAAGCCCCGTTCACAAAGGATTGAGAAATGATGCGATGAGCAAAGCTTTGAACCAAATTGCCAAGTCGCCATTCATTCGTAGAATCGAAAGAATAGCTCCTCCTCGGTGTTTCCATCAGCCAACATCCACCATCTATAATGGGCAAACAAACCCAATGGAGCATGTAAGCCATTTCAATCAAAGAATGGCTATCTATTCTAAGGACGAAACCTTGATGTGCAAAGTGTTCCCATCCAGTTTGGGACCCGTGGCGATGAGATGGTTTGACGGCTTGAAGGCGGGTTCTATAAATTCCTTCAATGAGCTCACTTGGGCGTTTGGCTCCCGTTTTATCACATGTACCAGGGTCCCTCGGCCCTTAGACTCCCTACTGTCTTTGTCCATGCGAGAAGGGGAAACTCTGAAAACATACTCGGATAGGTACTGGAAGATGTACAATGAGATAGAGGGTGACTTTGAAGATGTCGCCATCAATACTTTCAAGAGTGGCCTCCCAGCCGAGCATGGTTTAAGGAAGTCCTTAACAGGAAAACCAGTCACCAGCCTGCGCCAACTTATGGACCGTATTGACAAGTATAAAAAGGTTGAGGAAGATCAACAATTAGGTAAAGGAAAGGCTAAGGTTATCCCTCAGGAGAGGAGGGATTTCAGGTCAGACTGATTCAATAATAACCGGCCCCGAAGAGATTTTGCTGGACAATCAGGGTCTACCAATACCCAGACCGTTAATGCAGTATTCCGAGAACCGGTGCATCAGGTTCTAAAGAAGATTAAGAACGAGACATTCTTCAAATGGCCAAATAAGATGGCTGGAAACCCCTTGAGACGCAATCAAAGCCTTTATTGCCAATATCATCAGGATCAGAGGCATACCACGGAAGACTACAGGAATCTGTGGGATCATTTGGACCAGCTGGTTTGAAAAGGGAAGTTGAAGCAGCTACTGCACCATTCTAGTGGCCAAGTGGGGCAGACAAGTTCGGATCCACGGAGAGATTCTTCTTCAAGACCTCCTCTAGGAATGATCAATGTCATCTTCGCTGCCCGCGGTAGGACCAGTTCCTGTCCCTCCAGGGTAATGTTGGTGGCTCGGCTATCAACCGAAGACAGTAATTCAAAACCAAAAAGAGCCAGAATAGAGGCCCTGTTAGTCTTAGGCTTCTCGGCCAATGATAAGATCGAAACTATCCAACCCCATGACGATGCTTTGGTGGTCACACTCAGGATAAGGGGTACGATGTGAGAAGAGTGTTGGTAGATCAGGGAAATGCTGTCGAGATAATGTACCCCGACCTGTACAAGGGACTGAATTTGAAACCCAAGGACCTGACAGCGTATGATTCCCCACTAGTAAGTTTCGAGGGGAAGATAGTTACTCCAAGAGGTCAGATTAAGCTGCCAATACAGACCGATTCGAATGTGGTGGAAGCGGACTTCATTGTGGTAAATGCTTATTCACCTTATACGGCTATTGTGGCCAAGCCTTGGCTTCATGCTTTAGAAGCCGTTTCTTCTACCCTCCACTAGAAGGTGAAATATCCGTCCAACGGCCAAGTTAAAGAGATTGTAGGAAATCAATCCATGGCTAGATAGTGCATGGTGGCTGCCATCTTGCATAGGCCCAATATGGAGTCATCGGCCTCTGCTGAAAGGAACTCATAGCAATTAAGAACCCCGATACTGTCCAACAATGAATCAACCGAGGAAGTGAAGTGCGAAAATCTAGAAAAGCTTACTGTTGGTGATGATCCGGAGAAGTTCTTTCAGGTCGGCTCCTAGTTGCCTCTCCAAGAGAGACAAAAGCTAATCGAATTCCTGAGAAAAAACGTGGATGTATTCGCGTGGAATGCTTATGAAGCCCCGGGGGTGGACCCAAGTTTCATTTGTCACCACTTGAATGTTAATCCATCTGTTACCCCCAAAAAACAACCTCATCGGCACTCATCCAGAGAACATTCTGATGCTGTCAAGGATGAGGTGACGAAGTTTAAGCAGTCGGGTGCTATCAAAGAGGTTTTCTATCCTGAATGGCTGGCCAATACTGTGGTAGTAAGGAAAAAGAACAGAAAATGGCGAGTGTGCGTAGATTTCATGGATTTAAACAGGGCTTATCTGAAAGATCCCTTTCCTATGCCTCGGATAGACCAGCTAGTAGATGCTACTGTAGGTCATCATCAGATGAGCTTTTTAGATGTCTTTCAAGGATACCATCAATGATAGCTTGAAAAGACAGCTTTTGTTATTCCCACTGGAAACTACCACTACAAGGTAATGCCCTTTGGCTTGAAAAATGCTGGATCCACCTATCAAAGGATGATGACTAAGATGTTTGAACCTCAGTTAGGCAAGAATATTGAAGTTTGTATAGACGACATGGTAGTGAAGAGCAAAGTGGTGTCCGAGCACGTGGGAGACCTCGGAAGCATTTTTGAAATACTGAGAGAACACAAATTGCGCCTTAATGCCTCCAAATGTTCTTTTGGTGTGGGATCAGGAAAATTCCTAGGCTACATGGTAACCCATGGGGGAATTGAAGTTAATCCCGACCAAGTTGAGGCGATAAACGATCCACAACCACCTCAGAATCCCGAAGAAGTTCAGAAACTAACCAGAATGATTGCTGCTTTAAACCAGTTTATTTCTCGATCCGCAGATAGATGTAGACCTTTCTTCCTATTGATGAATAAATGGAAATGATTTGAATGGACTGAAGAATGTGCTTTGGCATTTCAGCAACTTAAAGAATACCTGTCTCGGCCGCCTATTATGTCCAGTCCCGACATGGATGAAGTCTTGTTTTCTTATATTGCGGTGGCCCCTCACGCAGTGAGTTTGGTATTGATACGGGTTGATAATGGAGTACAACAACTAGTCTATTATATGAGCAAATCAATGCATAAGGCCGAGGTTCGCTATCTACCACTGGAGAAGGCTATCCTGGCAGTGGTGCATGGTACAAGAAAGCTTCCTCATTATTTCCAAGTGCATACAGTCGTCATCCTAACTCAACTTCCACTCAAGGCCATACTTCGAAGTGCTGATTACACGGGGAGGATTGCAAAGTGGGACACAGTTCTAGGGGCTTTTGACATCAAATACATGCCCCGTACCTCTGTCAAGGGTCAGGTACTGGCAGACCTCGTGGCCGAATTCACTGAACCCCCGTTAGAAGAAATATCAACAACACATAACATGGATGGAAAATCAGTTGGCACAGTATCCCTGCAAAAACCTTCATGCTGGAAGGTATACGTTGATGGTACGGCAAACCAAAGGGGCTCTGGAGTGGGGCTAGTTCTGATCTCACCCGAGAAGCTCACCATAGAAAAGTCACTAAGATTGGGCTTATCGGTCACGAATAACGAAGCTGAATACGAAACCTTGCTGAAGGGAATGTCCATGGTTCAAAGAATGGGAGGAAAGGTGGTAAAGATGTTCTCAGACTCGAGGTTGATCGTCGGCCAGGTGAAGGGCGAGCTAGAAGCAAGAGATGAGAGGATGCAAGGGTATTTAAGTCAAGTTAGACATCTGCAATCAGGATTTGAATCCTTCTCTCTTTTGCACGTCCCAGGGGTGGAAACACAAACGCCAATTCTTTAGGCACGCTGGCAACCTCCTCAACACAGAGCCTACCTCGGGTTATCCTTATAGAAGACTTGTGTAAACCCACGGAGGTCAAGGGACCAGCGATTCATGTTCACCAAATCAGGGCAGGGCCCAGTTGGATGGATTCTATAGTACTATATCTGAGAGAAGACATCTTGCCAGAAGACAAATTAGAGGCTGAAAAGATAAGGAGAAAAGCACCTCGTTTCTGGCTATCCGAGGACCAAAAATTGTACAAGCGCTCTTTTTTTGAGCCATATCTACTCTGTGTTCACCCCGAAGCGACAGAGCTACTCCTTGAGGAGCTGTATGAAGGAATTTATGGAAGCCACACGAGAGGCAAATCTTTGTCTCATAGAGCCATCACTCAGGGCTACTGGTGGCAAAATATGCAGAAAGAAGCACATGAGTATGTGAAGAAGTGTGATCAATTTCAGAGATTTGTACCAAACATACATCAGCCAGGAGAAGTTCTGAACCCCCTGTCTAGCCCCTGGCCTTTTGCTCAATGGGGCTTAGATATAGTTGGCCCTTTCCCCAAAGCAGTAGGGAACAAGAGGTATTTGCTGGTCGGCACTAACTATTTTACTAAATAGGTTGAAGCTAAACCACTAGCAAATATCAGAGATGTGGATGCTAAAAAGTTTATTTGGAAAAATATTGTCACCCAATTCGGGGTCCCTCATTCCCTCATCTCGGATAATGGTTTTCAGTTTGACAATAAGTCCTTCAAGAGATACTGCTGTGAATTAGGAATTACAAACAGATATTCTACTCCGGCTTATCCTTAGAAAAATGGGCAAGCTGAGGCCATTAATAAGGTCATAATTAGTGGACTCAAGAAAACGTTAGATGATGCGAAGGGAAAATGGGTGGAAGAATTGCCACATGTCTTGTAAACGTATTGAACCACGCCCCACAGGTCAACACGGGAAACCCCCTTTTCGATGAATTATGGAGCCGAGGCTGTTATTCCCTTTGAGACAGGCTTCCCAACACTAAAAACCAGCTCATTCAGTCCAAGTAGTAACAATAACTTGCTAGAAAGGAGCTTGGATCTTATCAAAGAAAGAAGAGAAAGTACGATGGTCCAATTGGCGTACTACCAACACAAACTCAAGCAAGGTTATGATGCCAAGATAAAGCTAAGGCCACTAGTACTTGGTGATTTGGTATTGAGGAAAGTTCTGGGCATTGCAAAGAACCCAGCATGGGGAAAACTAGGACCCAATTGGGAAGGACCATACCGCATCACCTCTGTGGCTGGAATAGGGGCCTATTTCCTTGAAGACTTAGATGAACATGTAGTACCGCGCCCTTGGAATGTAAACAACCTGAAAAGGTATTATTATTAATGAAATTTTTTTTTTATCAAATAAATTCTCTTGTTGTGTAAAAGCATTGTGTTCCATGTTACTCAATCGAGTATTAAACAGAACCTAAGTCCTGCATGGCTCCTCGGACCACAGGCTTAGGGGAAATTAATTACTTTTGACATATGTTCAAGTATTAAATAGAACCTAAGTCCTGTATGGCTCCTCGGACCACAGGCTTAGGGGAAATTAATTACTTTTGACATCTGTTCAAGTATTAAACATGTTAGGTTCTAAAAGTTTAGAAAAATTGGCAAATCGTGAACACAAACTTGTCTAGATATAGATCTTAGAGTCTATAGGTATTATTAGACAATGCTCAAGGTGATTCAAGTCAAGATTCAAGAACATACAAGCTGCAAAAAGAAGATTTCATAATCTGTCTGGTTTGATCAATCGAAAGACAGACTCGATCGATCGAAAGTCGTATCTGCAGAATTTTAATTAAGCCCAAACAGCAGTTCAAGCCTATTAAGGATTTGGGTTTCAGATCTACTTCTCCTAGTATATAAAAAAAACCCTAAACACGTTTTTATAAGGCTTTTTAGAGAGAGAAGAGAGTGCCTCTTTTGTATTTAGGGTTTTGTTCCTAAAAAACTCTCTCATATCTTCTACCGGTGTTATTACTTGAAGAATCTCAAGATCCGGTATTGTAGAAGTTGCTGCCTTCTCTAGTCATCAAAGGTGCTGATGATCTAAACCTTCAGGGTGGTCTTGGAGTCACAAACAGGAGAGTTTGTGTTGCTAAACCTTTGAGTGGGATCTCAAAGTCACAAACGTGGGTGTTTGTGTTTTGCAAAGGTTAAAGAAAGAAGGAGTCCATGGTCTCGAAGTTTGCACGTGGTCGTGTTAGTAAGTTTCTACTGGTGTGTAGCAATAGGATGTTAGTGGTCTAAGTCGCTATTGTAAAACTTCGATTCTTTCATAGTGGATTCAGGTTTACCTTGAGGATAGCTAGGTTAAATCCTCCCCAGGTTTTTACCGGTTTGGTTTCCTGTGTCATCATATCATTGTGTTATTTATATTTCCGCTGCTATGCATAATATGATTGTTTGATTATGATAACCTAGAACTGGAATTTGGACTAAGTAATAACTTGGCTAATTAACTAGGTTAATCCAATTATGTTTTAAGGGGTCTAAAAACTATCAAAACAGAACCTAAGTCCTGCATGGCCCCTCAGACCATAGGCTTAGGGGAAATTAATTACTTTTGACATCTGTTCAAGTATTAAATAGAACCTAAGTCCTACATGGCTCCTCGGACCACAGGCTTAGAGGAAATTAATTACTTTTGACATCTGTTCAAGTATTAAACAGAACCTAAGTCCTGCATGACTCCTCGAACCACAGGCCTAGGAGAAATTAACTACTTCTGACAACTGTTCAAATATTAAACAAATCTTAAGGTCTCTCGAACCACGTATTGGGGTGAAATTAATACTCAAAGGCATGTACATAAGTGTTTAAACAGAACCTAAAGCCAAAACAGATCCAAGGCGAATTTAAACTTATATTTATGAGCAATATATAGATTGTCTGGCTCTTTTATTTTCTTTCACATGATATAAGTCAATGAATATCAATCTTCATTACCTAAGATTCAATTCACAACCTTACTCTTGACACTTAATCAGATTATTAAGCAGCGTATTTTTGTTGGCTTTAATTGAAGGCACGATAACATCAATTCAATGCTATGTATAAAACTAATAAAATTCAAGATTACATGAGGCAAAAGAACAAAGGATGAAATGAAGAACATTCTCATTAAGTGATAAAGAAAATACATTGAACACATTGACATAATGTCATTAAAAAAAAAAAAAAATTAAACTACTACAAAAAGGAATCAAAAAAGAAATCCTAAGGGCTAAGCTTTAGCAGGAGGATCTTCCTTCTGGCTTGGCTGAGTAGTAGAAGCATCCTTGGCCTTAGGGTCAGCTTCTTAAGTCTCGGCCTCTGCTTCCTTTGCCTTAGCTACATCTTTGGCCTTGGCAGAGGGCTTTTCCCCTTGTCTTTGCCCTTGCCTTTCTCCCCTTCAACCTTCTGGCCTTGGTCACCAGACTGGCTGGATCCCTTTGAAATTTTAGGAAGAGGGAGGGCATCTGGGATGGCCAATGGCTACTCGGAAGATTCTAGGGCAGGGGCAGGAGGAGAGGAGTCAGCCAGGACCTCACGGATCTTTGGATAATAGTAGACGTTTACGGGCAGCCTCCAAACAAAGTCGGCAGGGACTTCTACAACAGTCAGGGCTTTATCCCATGTCATGTTGCAATAATCCCTACACACCTCTGAAAGCTCCTCGACAAGCCTTACTTGCATCTCCTCCACACCAAGCTGATATGCAGCCTTCTTCTCAGCCTCGGTTGCTTCCCTGGCCAGTTGAGCTTCTTCCTTAGCCTTCTGCAACTCAGCCTTAAGATCTATGACCAATTGCTTTTATGTGGCCAGATCTATTTCGGTCAAGTGCAATTTTTGGCGCTGATCCTCAACCTGCTTTTCAGCTGTTTTCAAGCCAACCTCAGCACTTGAATGAGCTTGGTCCGCCACATTGAGTTTCTCCGACAGCTCTATTTGCTCCTGCTTAGCAGCCCCCAATGATTTCTCAACATCGACAAGAATGAGGACCTCAGCATCGGCCTTTTTACGAGCGTCACGATACCACTCCTCGGCCACAAAAACTTGTTGAGTAATCTGCCCAAAGACCACAAAGATAATATGAGTTAAAAACTAAAATACAATTTAGCATCTAAGTTCATAAATGGATAAATTGTTTACCATAGCAAGGTCCCTCTTCAAGGACAGAAAGAGGTCACTCTGTGAAAAAAACCTGTAAGCGTCCATGTCCTTGGGAAGGAGTAGAGGCTGCTCCAAGGCTTCAGCTATATATCTAGATCGACCCCTTTGAAACTCCCGAACCGAGGCATTCCAAGGAACGGGAGCCCCATCCACTTCTAGCCTAGGACTCCATATGCGTGGTGTCATACGCACATCAGCCCTGTTTTGTTCTTCTCGGCTATCCACAGACTGGGATCTCCTATCCCGGGTATCTGGGATCACCTTCTGCTGCTTCGTCCCCTTCCAAGAACCCACCTCACCTTCTTCAAGCATCTCAAGTGGCTTTTTCTTCTTCAGATCAGGATTAGGCTTTAGGCCGAGATCGGTGGGGAGGGGGAGGGGGAAGATTGGAGAGAACTTGGGACTTAAGGGCTGCCTTCGATGTTGACTCCTTGCCCCTGGAAGCCAGGAGCTCCCTTAAACTCTTGTTGCCCTTGTTCAGCGCCATACTATCTTCCTCTTCTTCGGAGGAGTTATCTAGGCAAGCAGTCACTAGAATGGGAGTGTGAACACCAGAATTCTTATCTGATTCACCCTCAGCGTCCGAGATGTTGATTAGAAGAGCCTTCGGATTTTTTTCCTCCTCAAAATGGAATTTGTCGATCTCCTCCTCTAATGATAATCGAGACGAGGCAACCCCCTCTTCAGGAATTGCTGCTACTTTAGGAAGAATTTGTGGAAGCATTGCAGCTAGTGGAAGGTTCTGTGGAACTGGCTATACAACCGGGGGAAGGTCCTTCCGAGCCAAAAATCCGGGCTTGGAGACGTCAATCCAAGCCAACCTTGAACTTCCAGCCCTTATTGCTTGGCCTACGTCCTAAAAGATGCGGGACAGAGGTTCGTAGTCCAAGATTAGATGAGCGGCCCGCAGCTGTCCATCCTCACTCACAAAAATCTCTGACCTTAGAAGGTAGTTGAGAGCCTGGACGTTAGTAAGACTGATCCTCGGAGCAACGTGGTTCTTATCTGCAGAAATATCCGAGAAGGAGACCATGGTCAAATCGACAAAAATTACCACCAAGAGAAGATGAAAATGACAAAAAAAAAAAAAAAAAAAAAAAGAACAAAGCTAAAAATGCTAAATCCCTTTCCAAAGGGACTGATCCTAAAGGTACCCCACCTGGATCTCTTGCCCGAATTGGACAATGAAGACCGTCGCTCCACTCCCTTTAGACAATCAAGTAGTCATCCTTCATGCCCTTTATTAGACTTAGGGAGACAGGATATCAGTTTGACGACCTCGGACCGGGACTTGAGGTAGTATACCGCACCGGTGAGCTTATGGCACTCGTACATATGGACCACATCATGCCATGTGAGCCCCAAGCCCAACTGCTCGTTCAGAACATCTACACAGCCCAAGACCTTAAATAGGTTAAGGGCGCACTGGTAAAGGGTCAATCTATGGTTAAGCAAATAGTCTCTGGTTATCCTACCCATGGGAAGCGTCATTCCTCCCTCTATGAAAGCAATCATGGGAATGACGACTTGACCCACGTCCCTATCAATAAGTACTCGATCCGGGGGACAATATTCTAAAACCACCCCCTGCGGGATATGGTACTTAGCCCTAAAACTCTCCATACCGGCTGGTGAGTCTACTAAATGCTTGAACCTACCCATCTAAATAAACAGAAAGGCCGAGATGAAAAAGGAGAGTGCAAAGAAATAAAGACTTACGGGAACACGAATATTAATCTCTGAAACTTTCAAAGATTATTCGAAGACTTCTTACAGGAAATAGCTATGAAGACTTAAGAGTTTTGAAGCGTTTTGAAAGACAGGGCGCTGGAATTTTCTAAAGCTCTTGAAGATTTGTGAAGAAAAGAGAAAAATGGATTCCCTCAAGGCTTTATATAGAGGGAGAAGATGAGTGGGAATACTCCTGCTCAAAATACTAGGAAAAAATGTCAGCCATTGGATTGGCGTTTCACTGTTGGATGTGGGGGACATAAAGCTGCCTGAAGTAATTAATAACGCCTCATAGACTACGAAACGTCAGTAACAATTATGAGGCATGTAAAACCGCATTCTCACACGTGTAAATCAAAAAATTAGTTGATCTTATCTCTTAAAAATCAAAACCCCACTTTTTCTCCTCGAACGGGAGGGAAAAACCGGAGTTTTGAGGGGCTATTGTAGGGACAAGGGCCTAAAATAGTATATTGGGCCTTGGGCCTTATCCGAGGACATTGTTAGGTCCGAGGAAAAGCAAGTAGTTGTTAAATGTTCCTAATTAAAGTCTCAAAGATGGGGAACAAGTGAGAGGTTGTCCGAGCAGGAACTCCTCCTCGGATATGATGAATACAGTTCACAACATGTACTCCATCCGTTAGCGTAATCCTCAAAGAAGCTCCAATGATAGAGACACGCTTCAGGAACATACGAGAAGGAAGAAAACCTAAAAATATCTAAGGGAAAGCTACCACCACCGCATTAAATGCACTGCAGCTACTTTTCTGGCCGCATTTATGTGGAGAAGACCTCTGAACAGTACTACCTTGGCTACCACAACTCACAAAAAACCAAAGAGGGTGTCTGATGGAACAGATACTCAAGTAAGGGTTCGAATGATCAACAAATGGAGGGTGAAGATGATCCAAAGGAGGATATATAAGGTGAAAGACTCTTCATGGAGAAGAGATTGGAAAAAGGAGAAAAGAGAACATTGTAGTAATCAAAATTGTCTCTGTATTTAACTGTGATCAATATACATAATTATGGCCTCCTCGGACTGAAAGTCTATTGATATCAATACATCTTGTTAGTGCCTAATTGTCATTTAATTCCATATTAGTCGTTGTTCAATTCATTAGGGTCTAGTTCTTTAACCCACTCTTTATAAATTTATTGTATTGGGCTCATTGGGCCTAGATCCCATATACATTGGGTTTGGGCCACAAATCGGGACTCTACAAGTACGATATTCAATCTCATTAATCACTATTTCTCAAAAAAAATTTCATTAATCACTGGGTTCTTGTTTAAGGTTCCAATAGCATCTAAGTAACTAACTTTAACAAACCACCACTTGAAAATAAATTTTAATAAAAGCACATTATGGTATTAAAATAACACAATCCTACAGAAGTAGTAAAAAAAAACACAGTCCTACAATGAATAAATATCAAAACTTGATAACGTTTAAAATAACACAATCCTAATAAAGAATAAATATCAAACTTGATAACCTGATGTGAATGCTTTTGTAAAAGTAACATACCAATGTTCAACAAAAACTAACTGCGAATTGCAAAATCCTCATCAAGAGACAAACTGCTAGTAGCCGTAATAAAGAAGTCTTTTGCTTTTGTAAATAGAGTTTCTTCTTCTTGGATTTTGATGATGGTGTATTGTATTAGACTCCAATGGTAACACAATCACACTTACAACTTATTCATAAAAATTAAATTAAAAAAGGAAGGAAAAAACCCCGTAATTAAATAGAACAATCACTATTGTAAATTTCACAAAAAAAAAAAAAAAAAAAAAAAACACCAAAGACAGAATTTGATTCCTTTTGTAGAACACAATTTTGACAACAGAGAGAAATGAGGGTGGGAACAAATGGAGAGATATAAAAAACTGTGCAAAGAAACTAACGTGTGAGATATTTTTAAACAGAGATAATGTATGCTAATTTTTAGTAAAAAGATGTGTCAAATGTGGATGAGATATATTTTTCTTTTTAGAAATTGTGTGAAATAAATATAAATTAGAGATAGTAAGTTTAGGAGAAGTTGTGGTTGGGCTATTAGAATCCTATGCTAAACAAATTGTAAAAAGAAAAGATTTTAAAAGTTGTGAGTATTTTAAATTTTAAATTTTGAAGAGGTATGCTAAATTTTAGGAAAATGGGGTGAAAATGGGATTTGATTTAATTTTTTTTTTTTTTACTTAGATAAGTGAGAAATGTTGGTGGATAATTGAATATTCTTTTAACTACATTGGATAATCGCATTAAAATAAAAAATACCTGAGATGATGGGATAAGGATAATAATTCAAAAAAAGAAAAAAAAAAGAAAAGAGGGATAAGGATAAGGGTTTTTTTTCCGTAATAAAAAAGTAAGGGTTTTTTTTTTTTTTAACCAACTTAACATGAAGGAGAGGGGAAAAGAAAGATCTTGCAAAAGAGATTTTTTTTTTAAAAAAAATTAAAAGAAGAAATAAAGAAGAAGAGGAGAGTTGGTTGCCGTATTTTAATAGGAGTGATTGTAGCAAATTTGAATTTTAGCCCTCGTTTGGAAGGAGGGAATAGAATGGAATGGAAATGAATGAAACTAATAATTTTAAAATATTCTTTCCTTCCCTTATTTGGGAGTTTAAGTGGGAGAGAATGGAATGGTTATGAGGGAACACTCATTCCTCTCTATTCCTTTAAAACCTAAATTTTTCATTCCCCCAAAATTGGGAGGAATGAGAGGGAACGAAATTAGATTTAATAAATTTTTTACTAAAATTGCCAAAATACCTATATATATTCAACCCTTTATTTTAAAATAAGTGTCTAATTGTAATATTGTTATAAAATGATTCAATTCCATTCCCTCTATGTTACTCCTAAATAAGATTACTTACATTCCATTCATTTTCATTCATCTATTTTAGAACATCCAATCGAGGTTACTTAATTCAATTTCATTCCATTCTTTTCCATTCCTTTCCCTTGCTTAAATAAATTTCATTTCATTTTTTTATAATCATTCTATTCCATTCCCTTATGAACTCCCAAACGAAACTTTAGTAGTGATTTAGTGGATGTGAAGTTATATGGGAGTGGATTGTTTAGAAGTTAGAAATGTAATTTTACTAGATTGTCCTCCAATTTTGTCTAGATGTTGGGGTATTTTTGAACCACAAAAATGAGGATCCCAAACAAGGAAAGCTCCTTAAATAGGAGTCCAAATCTTTTGTCTCAATTTTCCTGCTTCACTTCATACTCCAAAAATAAAAACTTGCCATGTGTTTTCCTATTTCATCAAATACTAATTTTCTTCCTTTTCTCATTTTAGTTTACAAAAACAAATTATATATAAAAATAAAAAAATAAAAAATAAAAAAGAGTAAAAAACCAAGAACTCAGATCTCCACCGGCCACCACAACTAGCCCACTACCACTACCATCTCTGCCGGGCACCGCTACAAAGAGTCAACGGCCATTCTCCACCGCCAGTCAGATCTCGCCTAGCCATGACCACTAGCCCACCATCAACGCCACATTGTGATTTCATTGTGATTGTTCCAAGTTTGATTTTAAAGACATCAAATGCTAAACGGTGAGCCAATAAATAGAGTGCTTATTATTTTTTGTTTTTCAAAAATTTGCCATGTAGATAATGGGCACCAAGTTATATATTTTTTCCCTATCATTTCGTATAAGTGCATCGCTTGCAACCCAACAAAGAATCAAAATCATAAATGTGGCTTTGATGGTTTTTTTTTTTTTTAATATATATATATATATATATATATAATATTTATTTTTGGTTACTGGCCGGCGTAGTGTGACAGGCGGTGGTGGATGGCCTTTGTAGAGGTGCTAGCAAAGGTGGTGGTGGTGGGCTAGTGGTGATGGCCGGTGGAGATCTGACTTATTGGGTTTTTACTGGCTGGCATAGTGTGTTTTATAATTATGTGCCTTCAAAAACAATACTACGCATTTTTATTTGATAATAAAATTTTTTTTTCACATACATAATTTTTATAGGTATATTTCATTGTTTAAGTGTGGCATGTGATATCGCCTCTATAGAAAAATCATGTTAATAGTTAAGGAACCAAAGATAGGGAGTAATGATTTTTTATAGATTATTAAATTGTTCTAGACTGTGGATATTAATTGAATATCATCACTAAAGTCTACACTTGTTATGCTGCTAAATGATAAGATGATTTACTCCATCATTGAGATAGTGACTTTAAGCAGACAAGTGGGTGTAATGTAACAAGTACATACACTGAATCGAATCCGATCAAGAACACTTTATGGAGTGATCACTGTTAATTAAAAGGTTGTTCTATCACAATTTTTCTATTTTCCTCAAACATGAGAGGTTTGTGTATATTTTATTTATTATGCACATAACTTTGACAATGTCAACTGGTGATGCTAATTTTAAAGGCTATATACAAACACGTTAGGTTATGTGTGTAATGAGTAAAATATGTAATGTTCAGCAATGAATTCACCAGTCTCTAAAGAAAATAGTATATTCAGTTGATTTTCATATTAAGTTGGACACAAAACAAAACCAGCTAGTGACATTTTTCAAAAATGTTTTTCATATATATAATATTGTATATATATATATATATTGACGGTGAACTGAAAATTGAACCAGCTCCAATTCGTCCATGAGAGTCGTCCAGGTCAAGAAGACAAGAATCGTTATACCTAGTAGGATGGTCGTCCATAGGCACATGGGTCGTCCATGAGGAAAGCACTTGTATGACCCCTGACACTTGAGAAAATTCTAGAAAAGTTTGCCTACAAGAGTTAGTGAATTGAACCACATGTTACTATTTCAAGGCATGAGTAAAATCTTGGTTCATCGCTATAACTTTTTACTAAGTACTTAACTTCCAACAATAGTTATGGAAGATAAGATTGAATATTCTAACTCCTATAGCAGTTGTGAAAGTTAATTCCTCAAATATAGGGAAAGTTATGAGAGAAGTAATCACTTCAAGTGCACACTATATAAACACTCATTCATATCAAATGAAGCTAAGTTTGGAGACAACTCTTAAAAAGTTGGAACATTAGAATTTAAGAGAGAAACTAACTTAAGCATCAGAAGGTTCTTGGCCGGTCCACCCCGGTCACTTTTGATCATGTGTTTTCCTTTTTAGGCCTTCCAAGCAATTATTAGATCATTGAAGCCCAAAGTATTTAGCCTACTAATTTTCTTTCTATCATCAGTTGGCGCCATCTGTGGGAATCGATTAATTTTGTTTCGCAATTTATCTTCCTACGACAAAAAGGCTGCATGGTTCGGACAAGATCAATGGCCACTAGTCCAGGCCACCAAGAGAGTAGGAATGCTTCTAGCAATCCCCATCACAATCATCAATTAGCACCTATCATGCAACCGCCTTCCATCCAACACATACAGTCCATGGCAGCCACCATGGCAGAGTTAACCTATCAAAATCAAGGGATGACTAGGGAGATCAGTCTAAAGAGGCAACGCCATGAAAGATACGCAGAAGGACAAGCCCAAAGTCAAGAAGTTAGAGAAGGAGAAAATGTTGAGTCCGAGAACCAGTCCAGGGGTACCGCTTCACAAAGGGTGCCACACTTGGAGAAGGAAATTGATCAAATGAGGAAGGCCATGGACGAAATGAAGGAGAACGTGAGAAGGGCAAATCCCATATATGATTTAGTTTATCGAATAGACTCCTCTTTCATAACTTCCATCAACAGTCATCCCTTGCCCCCTAAGTTCAAGATGCCTTCCTTGGACTCATATGATGGAATGCGTGATCCTTTTGATCATATCGCTACTTTTAAAACTACGATGCACCTTCAAGGGGTTCTAAACAAGATTATGTGTAGGGCCTTCCCTATCACACTCAAAGGGCCAGCACGAGTGTGGTTTAACAAGATACCTCCGAATACTGTGGGTTCTTTCGAAGAATTGAGTAAGTTGTTTGTCAACAATTTTATCGGAGGACAAAGGCATAAAACATTCTTCGTCCAGCTTGTTAACCACAAAGTAAGGGGAAAATAAAAACTTACGATCCTTCATTACTCATTTCAACAAGGAAGCCCTGACGATGGACAAGATAGACGACAAGTTGTTATTGGTAGCCTTCCATAATGGAGTTAACTCTGATTTGTTCATCCATAAGCTTTACGAGCAAGAGCCTCAAACCATGACTGAACTTGTCCATTCAGCCCAAAACTTCATGAATGCAAAGGATGCAATTATAGCTAAGAAGAGGAAGAGAGCCGAGTGAATGGAAGTAGATCTCCCGTGCCATCTTGAGCAGGGTCCTCTTTCAAAAAAGGCCCGGACGAGAGAGAAGAAAGATTGAGACAACAATAAGGAAAGTTCTTCAACATGGAGTCAACAATATACGCCCTTGAACATGCCGCTTGAACAAGTGCAAATGCAAATTAATGATGATCCTTCCTTAAAGTGGCCAGAAAAAATGAAAGGAGATCCCAACAAGCGCAATAGAAACAAGTATTACCGCTTCCACAGAGATCACGGACATGTCACAGATGAGTGTTTTGATTTGAAGCAGCAGATAGAGAATCTCATCAGCCAAGGAAAATTGAGAAATTTCCTTGTATGAGATCATAAGGACGAGAAGTTGAAGGGAAAGCTAGAAAAGTCATCACGACCCCCACTTGGAGAAATAAGAGTTATCATAGGAGGGACCTTGATAGGACAATCTTCCAAGTCAAGGAAGACGTACCTGAAGGTAGTGCAAAATGTCCAACTTTTTGGATGATCCCCAAGGACAAGGGTAACGGACGAGCAAGCCATTAAGTTCGGCGGACATCTTATATTACCCTGCCTTCCAGCAATGAAACTTGGATGAGATCAACTTCGTCCAGTAAATTCACCCTTGGTAGGATTTGGAGGGATGAAAGTATAGCCCGTGGGTACCATTACGTTACCTGTGGTGGTAGGAGCATATCCGCAATAGATAACCAAAGAAGTAAACTTTCTCGTCGTGGACTGTTTGTCGTCATAAAACACTATCATTGGAAGATCGACTTTAAACAGTTGGAAGGCGATAACATCTACTTACCATTTTTCTGTTAAGTTCCCAACAGATTACGGAGTAGGTCAAGTGCAAGGAAACCAATTAGCCACCAGAGAATGCTATCTAGCCATGTTGGCCATGGACGAGCACGTACAGACGATGAGCATAGACGAGAGGAGGGTGACCACGGAGCCCATGGAAACGCTCGAAGACGTTCCTTTGGACAAAAGCAACCCCGAGAAGTTCACAAGAATTGGAACAAGCATGGAAATGAAAACAAAGCAAGACCTTGTCCATTTTTTAAAGAAGAGCATGGATGTGTTAGCATGGAGTCACAAGGACATGGCAGGTATTGACCCAAGTGTAATCACCCACCGTCTGAATGTGTATCCTTCCTCCAAGCCCGTACATCAAAAGAAGAGGGTTTTTTCTCTCGAACGAGATAATGCTATTAAAGAGGAAGTCCAGAAGTTGACCATGGTGAAATTTATCCGGGAAGTTTATTACCCAGACTGGTTAGCCAATGTAGTGATGATTAAGATAGCAAATGGCAAGTGGAGGATGTGTGTGGACTTCACCGATTTGAATAAGGCTTACCCAAAAGATAGCTATCTGTTGTCGCGCGTTGACCAGCTGGTGGACTCAACTACGGGTCATAAATTGCTAAGTTTTATGGACGCCTTCTCAGGCTATAATCAAATAAGGATAGACGAGGTGGATTAAGAAAAGACATCTTTCATTACCAGCTAAGGTTTGTTTTGTTACAAGGTGATGCCCTTTGGTTTGAAGAATGCAGAGGCGACTTATCAAAGGCTGGTTAACCATATGTTTTGTCCACAGATTGGACGGAATGTGGAAGTTTATGTAGATGATATGCTGGTAAAGAGTTTGGATGAGGAAAAGCATCTGGACAACCTTCAAGAGACCTTTGATATGCTTAGACGATATAACATGAAGTTGAATCCGAGCAAGTGTGCCTTTAGAGTTTCGTCAGGTAAGTTTCTTGGGTTCATGGTTTCACATAGGGGAACTGAAGCAAACCCCGATAAAATCAAAGCGATACTGAATATGGAGCCACCAAGGAATATCAAAGAAGTCCAATCTCTCACTGGACGAGTTGCCGCCCTTAACAGATTCGTCTCAAAAGCTACTGACAAGTGTTTACCATTCTTTAAAGTTCTTAAGAAGGCATTCGAATGGACGGACGAGTGTCAGAAGGCTTTCCAAGACCTCAAGACCTACCTCACTACAGCTCCTCTACTAAGCCTATCCATACCAGGTGAAGAATTATATTTGTATTTGGTAGTGTCCTCGCATGCAGTGAGCTCAGCGTTGATTAGAGAAGAAGGGAAGATATAGAAACCGGTTTATTATACAAGCCGAGCATTAAGAGGGGCAAAAGGACGATATCCCATGATGGAAAAGCTAGCCTTTGCCTTGGTCATGGCTTTTAGGAAGTTAAGACATTACTTTCAGGCTCATGTCATAAATGTCTTGACAGATCATCCACTAAAGAAGGCGATGAACAAGTTAGAAGCCGCAGGACAACTAATCCAATGGGCCATAGAACTTAGCGAGTTTGATGTCAGGTACCAACCAAGGAGCCCGATAAAAGCACAAGTATTGGCGGATTTTATTGCAGAGTTCACTCCTGGTCAAGGCGAGCTAGATAGAGTGGACAAAGCACAGAGGAGGGTCGTCAATGTGGATGGCTCGTCCACGTTATATGTAGGAGGAATTAGAGTTATACTCAAGTCCCTAGAAGGAGATAGGTTGAAATACGCAGCTCGTCTACAATACCAAACCACCAACAATAAAGCTGAATATGAAGCTCTCCTTAAATGATTGGAATTGACTAAGTCCTTAGGGGTGAAGTCGGTAGTCGTCCAAGGGAATTCACAGTTGATTATCAATCAAGTGAATGGAATGTGTGAAGCTAAGGAAGATCAGATGAAGAAGTATCTAAGCAAGGTAAAGCAGCTTGTCAAAAAATTTAAAGAAGCCAATTTTGTTAAGCTCCCGAAGGAGGAAAACATGGAAGCAGATGCTTTGGCAAAAGCAGCTTCAATAGGGGGAGCTATGGACGAGTGTGATAAAATCCAACACATGCCGAGCATAGATCTTCCAAAGATACATCAAGTTGAGGGCGAGGAAAATTGGATGACTGCAATAGTAATTTATCTCAAAGATGGAAGGCTTTCGGAGGACAAGGATGAGACTAGAAAATTGAGGATCAAAGCTGCCAAGTATGTCCTCATAGACGAGGTACTATATAAAAGAGGCTTCTCTCAGCCTTACTTAAGGTGCTTAGCCCCGGACGAATCAAACTATGTGTTAAGGGAAGTTCATGAAGGAGCATGTGGAAACCACTCAAGAGCAAGAGCACTAGTCCATAAAGTCGTCCGTGTAAGTTACTATTGGCCAACTATTTAAGCAGATGTTAAGGCTTACGTCAATATGTGTGACCAATGTCAATGCTTTAACAATGTCTCTAGACAACCATCGGAGTATCTCACCCCGATGATGGCCCCATGGCCCTTTACGTAATGAGGATTGGATATCTTGGGCCCCTTTCTACTTGGAACTAGGCAGATGAAGTTTTTAGTAGTAGGGATCGATTACTTCACTAAGTGGTGGAAGCAGAGCCCCTAGCAAAGATCACACAGCAAAATGTCAAAAACTTCGTTTAGAAAAGCATTGTATGCAGGTTTGGGTGCCTAGGGTACTAGTGTCAAACAATGGACGGCAATTTGACAACACACTTTTTAGGGACTTCTGCGAGCAATTTGGAATCAAGAATCATTATTCCTCACTCTACCAGCCACAAGCAAATGGACAAGCAGAAGTGGCAAACTGATCCTTGTTGAAAATCATCAAGACTCGGCTTGAGGGGGCAAAGGGAGTATGGCCAGATGAGCTACCAAGAGTTTTATGGGCTTACAGGACGACTGTGAGCACCCCCACAGGGGAAGCTCCCTTTAAGTTAGCCTATGAAAGTGAAGTGGTGATACCTGCAGAAGTGCATATGGCAAACCACAGGGTGATGAAGTATCAGGAAAAGGATAACGAGGAACAACTTCGCCTCAACCTTGATCTGATAAACGAGGTAAGGATGAGCGCGAAGCAAAGGACAGCGAGGTATAAAAATCTCATAGCTAGACAATGTGATGCAATGGTAAAACCCAGGCGCCTTAACATTAGAGACCTCGTCCTAAAAAGGGTCTCTTTGGCAACCAAAAATCCAGCCCATGGGAAACTGGGACCTAATTGGGAAGGACCCTACAGGGTTATTAATTGCAAAAGACAAGGATCGTATTACATAGAAGCCCTGGACGGGAGAAAGCTAGAGCACCCCTGGAATGTCGAGCATTTAAGAAGATATTACCAGTAAGATATCAGCCTAGACGAGCATCATCATGGATGAGATCATCCTAGATGTCACTATGGATGAGATAAAGTTTGTTGCTTTCCGTTACTTGTATGTGTTCGTTATTAGCATTATATATTGTGTTTTAATTCCCTAAAGGTGTTTTAGTTTTTAAAACTATGCGCTATGGAGTATGGACGAAGTCATAGATTTGGTCCACCTGTTTGTATTTTTAATTCCCTAAAAGGCACTAGCTTCTAAGCATGTGCCATGCTTGTGGACGATGTTTATGTTACATATATATAGTTTGGATTTCCAATCTATGTGATGTATGAATTTCTAAATTTTTATGATCTCATCCACAAGAAGGCTAAAGGCCTAAGACGAGTAAAATCTCTGGATGCAGGGAGGTAACGTCTATTAAGCTTTAAGGGTAACGTCTATTAAGCTTTCCTAAAAATATGGGTAAAGTAAAGAAAAATAAGCTTAAGGTAAATTCATATAAACAAGAGACGAGATAAAGCTTAAAGTGTATTCGTCCAACCAATGGACGTGAAAGTACGTGCACGTAAGAATATTCAAAGTCCATGGATAATATAACCAGCCAAAACAATCCAATCTTTGGATGAGTAAAAAGCTGAAAACATCTTGCCTAAAGGTGAGTCCTATGGATGAAAAATAGAACCAGCTATCAAATCTCTGGATGATTAAAGTTGGCAAACACCCATGCCATTCATAAAATGAGTTATACTTACAAAATTTAAAGAATGGTGAAAATTTTGAACATGAGGAGTTTATATTAACATGGACGAGCTAAGTGCCTCCATGAGTGGAAGGACCACACTCAAACCAGTATAACAAGGATGTAAATAAAGAAAAATACGTCCATACAATAACATGTTCAATAGAAAACGATGGAAATAAACATTCATAAAAGTTTAGAAAAATGGTAGACGACCACCGTCCGAAAACCCTTATAAAGTAAAAAGCAACTGTCTGGAAGCTCGTCCGAAAAATTATGGTCGAGTGAAATTGACTTGAATAACTTCAAATTGGTTCAAAACAACAGACCTCATAAAAAAATATAAAAAAAAATAGAGAGAGAGAAAGGGAAACTAAGACGTTAAAATTTAACATTTTCATTGTGGGGGGTCATCTCCAACATTAGGCTTGTCCTGGGTAGGCTGAGTAGTGGCATCGTCTTTGATATTAACATCTTCAGAGCTCGTCTAGAGGAGAGAGCTTGCAGCACCAAGGTTGAGCTTGATGGAGCTAAAGTCAACTTCAGGGAAGTTTTCCATAGCATCCATGCAAAAGTCTTCAAAGCCAGCTGTGTAGTTGGTGTCTAGTAGATCAGTGAACTGTTTAGAAGCTTTAAACTCCACTACCACATCTTTTTTGGCCTTATTAAGAAGGGTACTCAGCTCGTCATTCCTTTTTTGAAGGTAGTCAAGACGAGTATCCTTCTTAACAATGTCAACTCTGAGCTCTTCGACAAGGTTCTGCAACTCCTTAGCCTCATCTTTAACCTTGGCTACCACCTCAACCCACCCCTTGCGGTCATTCTTGACCTCCTGGATCCTCGTCTCAAGCAAGATCCTCGTCTTGTCCATTTCCGTGTCCTGCCTAGATGCAACGATGAACTTTGACATTGCCTACACAAGTGATTAAAAATCCTGTTAGAAATATATATATATATATATATTACTATGACAAGACGAGGTAAAAGTAATTACATACCTTGAAAAGATCATGAACAGTAGAGTGCTTAAATTCTCTCAAGGACATGTCATAACACGCAACCACGTCCTCGCCAGTCACAGCCTTCTCAAACCTTTCCCAAGCCAAATCCTCGTTTTCAAGAAGGTTCATAGGAACCCTCTGAGAAGGTTGAGATGAGGTAGGCACAACAGTTTTGGACGAAGGAACTGTAGCAGGTTCAAACAAATCTATATCTTGGATTTGAATGGACGGTTGCTGAGAGGTAGGAAGAATAGGAAGACCAGGCTTTACAACCCCAAGCTTGGACAACCTATGCTTCACCCTCTTCTCCTTGCGACGGCTTGGAAGATTTTCCAAGTCAATTGCCTTTGACAAATTTTTTCTTTTATCCCCAACGGCTAGACAAGGCTAAGATTGGACCTCCTGCCTAGTTACCTCGTCCACCACCTCCTTGCCCTTATTTTCTTTCATGGTTGCCGTCCTTGAAAAGAAAAACGTTAGAGTCATTCAAAAGGTGATATTA
This sequence comes from Quercus tomentella, assembly GCA_028535165.1. Lineage (NCBI taxonomy): Eukaryota > Viridiplantae > Streptophyta > Magnoliopsida > Fagales > Fagaceae > Quercus > Quercus tomentella. Next base: position 25,747,948 of record JAPQVY010000111.1, on the reverse strand, counting down.
AAAATAAAAAAATAAAAAAAAAATAAAAAGGAAAAAAGAAGAAAAGAAGAAGAAGACTCACATCTACGGACAGTGAGCTCGGGGGCTAAAGCTTCTGTAGACAGCGCAGGACTAAGTTCCCAGATGGCAAGATGTTGAAGGGTAACTAAAGAGTGGAAACCCCTGTCAGTGTATAGACCAGCCTTCTGGACGTGTTCAAGATAGAACCTGCTCAAAGATGGCCATCTAACACTTGCAGAAAAAAAAAAAAAAAAAAAAAAAAACAAACAAACAAAGAATTGTTAGACGATTATAAACAAAATTAAAATATATAATAAAAATAATAAAATGATAATAATAAACATACCTTCAGGACAAAGGTTCCCTATCTCTCCAGTATATGGGGCAAATGGATTCTTGCCAACCTCAACAGGGTGTTCAACCCAAAAACCAGAGACGAAGAAAAACTCCGTCTTCCAGTTCCTATCTGCTGTGACAAGTGATTTTATTAGTCTACAATCTTTCCCTCTAGTTGTGAATTGGTAAAAGCCAAGGGATTGGTTAATTTCTGAGGGCTTGTAGCAGTAGAGGAATTCGTCCACAGTAAGAGGACGATCCCTTTCAAATACCTCCTTCCACAAAACTTGCATAGAGGCAACTAGCCTCCACGCGTTAGGGTTAAACTGACATATTCCTAAGCCTAACTTGGTGAGTAACTCCCTAGCAAAGGCATTAAGGAACAACTTAAGACCCCTTAAAAGGTAAGCCTCGTAAACACCTACGCCAAAACGGGGTTGACAACACCACTCCCCATGAACAGCTAACCTAGGGTTTAGGTCATCTGGAATTTGGTACCAACTCCTAAGGGATGTTAACCTCTTTTCATCCATCTTAGAGTGGACCCCTACAGCACAACTATATACTGTCTCAACCTCATCTAAAGGAGTGGACGAAGGAGCACTTGAGGTACCAGCCCTAGACCCAAACGTTGCCCTCGTCCTAAGCTGCTCTTGAAAAACCCCAAAGGGAATCCCAGGAACACCAGACGTGTATTCCTCGTCTGTAGTGTTCCCCCCACTGCTACTGTTACTACCACTACTGCTATCACTACTGGAGCCACTAAAACTAGTAGTATCATGGTACTCATCTATAGCCTTGCCAACGCTATTACTAGACGAAGAAAGGACAATCTCAAACATCTTGAAATTTGAAGGAAAACCTAAGAACAAGGATGAAGAGAGTACCTGGCTCTAGACGAAGGAGGACTAAGGACGTGGAAATACTTCTAGACGAGGCACTGGACGACGAATGTCAAGGGAGAAAATTTAGGAAGTGTGAAGGGTAAGAGAGGAATTCCACTATTTATAGGCAGTGAAGTTTGGCATTTGAAACGACGTGACCAACCAGAGAACGACACGTGGCATATTCCTCAAAAAGGTAAATCGACGCTTCTAATCACCAATAAGGTCGTGACACGTGGCACGACATCTAACAACTAACATAAAGACATGTTCAAAGAACAACAGTAAATTTTACAGTGCTCTGGACGACCCTTGGACAAGGGAGCAACTGATGGTGAACTGAAAATTGAACCAACTCTAATTCGTCCATGAGAGTCGTCCAGGTCAAGAAGACAAGAATCGTTATACCTAGTAGGACGGTCGTCCATAGGAACATGGGTCATCCATGAGGAAAGCACTTGGATGACCCCCGACACTTGAGAAAATTCCAGAAAAGTTTGTCTACAAGAGCTAGTGAATTGAACCATGTGTTACTATTTCAAGGCATGAGTAAAATCCTAGTTCATCGCTATAACTTCTTACTAAGTACTTAACTTCCAACAACAGTTATGGAAGATAAGATTAAATATTCTAACTCCTATAACGGTTGTGGAAGTTAACCCTAAATCTTCTGACTTCCTCAAATATAAGGGAAGTTACGAGACAAGTAACCGCTTCAAGTGCACACTATATAAACACTCATTCATATCAATTGAAGGTAAGTTTGGAGACAACTCCTAAAAAGTTGGGACTCTAGAATTTAAGAGAGAAACTAAGTTTGGAGACAACTCCTAAAAAGTTGGAACTCTAGAATTTAAGAGAGAAACTAACTTAAGAATCAGAGGGTTTTTAGCTGGTCCATCCCGGTCACCTTTAATCGTGTGTTTTCCTTTTCAGGCCTTCCAAGCAATTACTAGATCATTGAAGTCTGGAGTATTCAGCCTATTGATTTTCTTTCCATCATCATATATATTTAAAGAGTTTTTTCAAAGATATTTTGGAGTCCAATAGAAATTATGAAATTAAGAAATTAAGAGTTACATAAGCTAGGGACATGACAGTGATATTAATCCAGTCTTAGTAGCTTGTGGGAATATAGTGTGGTGGAAGGACATAGATATAAAATGGTAAGTAATGGGACCTCATTTGTAATTCTCTAATTTTCAGGGGTCATTTGCAATGTCTTGATGGACATTATTGCAATCTGTAGAAGTTCATATATTTTCTTGATATGGTTGAGAAAATTAAGGAATAATTTTAAAAGAGTTTCAAGATAAGTCAATAACATTCACATTAGTCGTTGGCCATCAGAACTACTGAGTGATACTGCAATCTTCTAAAAACCCAAAAAGAAACACAGAGAGAGAGACGTGAATACCTTGGGAGGCAATATGCTTGGGTTGCTAAGAGAGGTACGCAATTTTTTTTTATTTAGAATCCATGGTTGTGTGGTACAACGATCTTTAAACGAAAATATAAATTTTGTTTTATATTACTTTTGCAAAAACTATCAGTGTGGATAGACAGTGGTTAGTGGTTAGTGGTTAGTGGTTATTGGCCAGCGTAGTGTCAACAGGATGAAGGATGACCGTTGGCTCTTTGTAGCGGCACCGACATAGGTGGTGGTCAAGTGGGCTAGTGGTGGTTGTTGGTGAAGATCTGATTTGTAGTGTTTTTTGTTTTTATAATTTGTTTTTGTAAAATATAAATAAGAAAAAAGCAAGATATTAGTTTTTTAATGGAAGAAGTGGACAAGTGAGAGAAAAGATTTAAACTCCTTTTACCCAAAAAAAATAAAAAGATTTGAACTCCTTAAATAGTAAATAAATAAAAATAAAAATCTTGTTCGCGACTCATTATCATAGACTAGTCTACTCTACAACAACTTGGATCGTACGGCCACGATGACATCTTGATCTAGTTAGAGTGAGAAGAGAGAGAGAAAAGCCAAAAGTAGGAAAAGGAAAGAAAGAAAGAGCGAAAACGAAGAAAGGAAGAAGCTGCTTAGCTTAGCGTTCTTTTTTGTCTAACAATAATGTCTCGTCGGGAAAGGGAAGTTCGCGATTCAGACTCCAAACGACACCAACGTTCTAGGTTCGATCGAGAACCCAGGTACCTTTTACCCGTTTGGGGTTTCTTTCTTTCTTTATTTTATTAATAATTCCAACTCCAAATTTTTTACAAATATTAATGCTAACAATATTGTTCCGCTAAATATTGTTCACTTCTCTAAGAAAATTAAAAATGAATCTTATATATGTATAATTATATATATATATATATATTTGCAGCTTATTATAGATTATAGATTGATTGATTACATGAAACTAGTATTTTGCTTGTAGAAGAAGATATGGGAAACATACCATTATTTTAATGTCACTTCAAAACGGGTTAAGGGTATTTAGGTAGTGGGTTCAAAATAAGAATTGGAACTCTTATTATTGCGTCTTTGGATTAGCTTTTTGTAGAATGTGAGGATTTGAAAAACCCATAAGCGTTAATAAGCTAAAAAAGATGAAAGCTTTTCACTTATATAATATTGCACCTGGGAGTAAAAGGAGAGTGCCTGGACTAGTTCTAAACGCGGAAGTCTCTGGTTTGACTTTTGCGATTTAGTTCAGTGGGGGTGTGTAGACATATGAGGTTTGCCCCGCAGGGGTGGTCCCACTGGCCCATACCTTGAAGGGGGGTTCCTTGTCATAAAAAAGAAAAATGCACTTTTTCTAACAAGTCATCAAGAATTTAAGTTGCACCGTTATATTCTCACTTGTTTATTTACTTTTGAGTTATACAGCAGTGTGTGTATTGGTCTTTTACCTTTTGATTTGAGTTCTAAAATGTGAAACATGGTGAGAGTTTTTGCCAGTTGATTATAGTTTCCTATCATAATATGGCTTTACATATGTTACTTGGTTTGGTTCAACTAGTCCTAAGAAGTCTAGGAGGGATGGGAAACCAGAAACAGAGAGACTACCCAACAATGCTAATTTGGATGTTGGAGAGCAGACAGACAGGGATCAAAAGCACCATCGTCGGCTGCAAGATGCCATACCACTTGAGGCCCCTTTGGCACCTGATTCTAAGCGAGAAAATGAGGCTGTGAGCAAAGAAGCTGACAAGAAACCTGAAAAACATCGTGAAGGATCAAAACGTTCCTCTGATCCAACTGAAGCACCTCGGTCCCAATCTTATTTTCAGGTCTTGATAACAATCTTATAAATATGAAATTGGTATTCTTAAATGTTTGTGTAACATTTTCACATAATTGACTGCTTCTTGCATTACTGTTAACTTTATGATCCCGTTAGATCTTTTGATTAGTTTGATTTCAGCCTCCCAAAATTATCCAACACCTTGTATTCTCCCAGTCGTTGCACATAATACAACTCTATGATAACCATAATGTGTTTTCATTGCTGACTTATAGATTCATATTGTTCACGGATGTGATGTTTTCTGGGACTTTAAGCACCAGAGTCAACTGACATCGAGAAACTAATGGTTTTGTGTAGGTAATGTTTGTCCACTCTCCATGCCAGAGGTATGCATAGCCTGGTCACGTAGAGGATACGGTGGGGGGACATAAGTTTTTGATTCCCTAAATCTCTAGGTTAAGCTTCTATGAGCTGTTGTGGTGGATTTGAAGGTTGTTTTTATTCTAGATTACCACCAAATATTTTTTTGTCTTCTGTACCAAGAAGAAATAAATGGGAAAAAACTGTGCAGAAAATTTAGGGACAAAAAGAAATTAATTTTTTTTTTTAAATAGACATATATATTTTGCAACCATTTAAAAGTAAATGGAAGTTGATTAAGATGAATGAAGTCAACCAGCTAATGAGATGTGCACATTACATTGCACAGCCTGGGGCAGCTTAAGAATTGCAGTAGTCATCTTAATGCATCTCTGTATGTATGCAGGCCTGGAAAATGCCTAAGCTGCATTCCAGAATGGCTTAGAAAATTCTTTCCAACATTACATGATTGCTTGATAAAAAACAAGTATATTTGTTGAGTTTAATTACTTGGTAATATTATTCAGTGTATGCAAACCTTTGTTCTGGGGTGATGTAGCGGGATTTTCTTTCAGCCCATGCCTTCAAGTGGCTCCATGTATATAATAATCTTAGGCTTGCCTGTGCATGTCTTATAACAGCATGATGAACGTGGTAATGCCATGCAAGCTGGTCGAAGCATTGGTCGTAGAGCTACTAGTGGTGAGTTCTATTTATCTTCAACTCTATCTGCGAAGCTCTTCTCAAAATGTTTGGCCTTTTTCCCTTTACTTTTGGCTACATCTGCTTTTCATCATTCACATGATAGTGCTTTCATGTTGTGATTCCCATCAATCCTGCATGTAGTTTACTCTTAGATTTATTATTATTATTTTTTTTTTTTTTTTTACAGGGCCAAACATTCATAGTCATGGTATTTTAATTCTTCCGTGGCAAAGTTGGGTCATTGTAACTTACCTACAAAAAAAGAAAAAAAGTTCATTGTTTCATTATAATATTTATCCAATATAGAGTACTTTATAATAGTTAAGAGGGCATCTTACATATCATAAAATCTTGTCTAAAATACTATTTTGTATTTACACCTTCTAAGTTAGAGATTGCTTCTAAATTAATGCCTTAACCAAGAAAACTTGCAACTTACACTCTCGAGTATTACAACAAAATCAGCATGACCCTTTTGTCAACATCCATTCAAATCTTGTTGTTAACCCACACAAAAAGATCATTTTGGCCAAAAAAAGAAAAGAAAAATGACGTCATTTTTTGGCTGGCTAGTTAACAATGAAAATGTGACGGGAGCATAATAGAAGGGCACTTTGGGATAGATAAAGAAAAATTTTATTAATAAAAAATAGCCAACCCACATGAGTGCATTGGGGATGTACTTTGGGGGCAAAAATCAAGAACCAAATTTACAATGATCAAGCAAAATAGGAAGCGAAAAACAAGAAAAATGCAAAAGAGCCACACTCCAATCAAGGAAAGTATGTAAGAAAAAGGACTTAATCTCTAGCAATGACGGTTCTTATCCCTCAAAGCATCTAGCATTCCTTTCACTCCACATTGACATCATTGTAATAGTTGAGGTGTAAATTGCAAGTTTTGAAAGTTAAGGGACCGATTTAGAAGCGATCTGAAACTTTAAGGGGATAAAGTGCATTTTAGACTTAAATCTTTGTATGAGTATAAATATGAGCATCTATGTGCATGTCCATTTGCATGTGATGTAGAAAAAGACATGTTACTCTGTCCAATTATATTTTTATGTTTTTGTGTACTACAGTTATTGTATGATTATTTTGAAGTTGATGGTTTTTTGACATCATTGTAATAGTTGAGGTGTAAATTGCAAGTTTTGAAAGTTAAGGGACCAATTTAGAAGCGATCTCAAACTTCAAGGGGGTAAAGTGCATTTTAGACTTAAATCTTTGTATGAGTATAAATATGAGCATCTATGTGCATGTCCATTTGCATGTGATGTAGAAAAAGACATGTTACTCTGTCCAATTATATTTTTATGTTTTTGTGTACCACATTTATTGTATGATTATTTTGAAGTTGATGGTACTATGTCTTTTTTGATTTTGGTAAGGGTCCTTTTGGTTTTGATTTTTCAAGTGGATTAAATCTTAAAAATTGGTCAACTTTAATTTTTGTGTCTCAAGATTGCGTTTGGCTAGCCCCAAGATAAGATAAACTAATTTTTTTTTTTTAAATTGAAAAATCAATAAAATCATTTTCAGATAAGATGAATAATTGTTAATAAAGCAAACACTCTTTGAAAAACTGAAAGCAAGCAGGCATATATGAAGTAATAAGGTTATGCATAGCTGTTTTGTAAAAAATATAGAATCATTATCTAAGTGGGAATATTATTAAATTAGGAATCTCAACTTTGATCATGCATCATGCTATTTCAACACTTGAAGTTTGAATTTGATCTTCTTTATGCTCTCTTACTTTGCTCTTTGGCAGTGTTCTAAGTACCACTGCTAATGATCCTTGAAAGAGTAACACCGTTTTAGTTCCCCATCTATGGCTGAAAGCTTAATGATTGTAGCTGTTGTCTTATCATTCATTGTTCCTTTGCTTTAAAGGATGGAGGGATTCTAAGGATCAACACGATGAAAGAGAAGCAAACAAGACAACTTCTAATGCACAGGAAAGAGATGAGAAACTACAAGCTAAGCAGGATGACCACAGCGTTTGGCGCCATGATCGCTTTGTAGAAAAGGATGATCCACCTCCACCTGCAAAGAAAAGACCCTCATTTCAGGAGAAGAAGATTTCAGTGAATTCTGAACATGCTGACAAATTGGAATCAGAGACTGTAAAGTCAGGCCATGTTGACCATTATGTAGAAGGAAGTGAAAGGAGGGAGGAGAGAAGCCACAACCCCCGTTATATGGACAGACCTGAGAAGCCATTAGCAGGAGACAGGTTGCCACCAAAGAGGGGAGAAGCACATAGGGATAGTTTTCTGTCCAGAGAAAGATATGGTGGTGGTGGAAATTACAGGGGAAGAGATAGTGGTAGACAAGGTTATCATTCTGGTGGTACTCGGGCTGAGAAGTGGAAGCATGATTTGTATAAACCTGAAGGAAGTCCAACCCCAAAAAATGAAGATGATCAAATTGCAAAGCTGGAAGCACTCTTGGCTTCATAGAAGCAGTCAGGTCTCAATCTGCATATGCATGCGTATTATGTTCATTAAGGTTTGAGTCTGACTAATCAGATATTTTGTTTAATTAGGACATTCAAAATCAGGGTTTGCTTATTGTGTATGTTCATGAATTCTCTTTTACCACCTAACCAATTCAATTTACAGCCTGTTTACTCTCATATTTCCAATATGAGTCATCCTACATTTTTTTTTTTTTTTTTTTTTTTTTTTTTGGGGCAAAAATACAATTTACGCCCTATAAGTATAGTGAGTTGCCATTTTAGTCCACTAAGTTACCGAGTCTAAATTTTGTTTATAAGCCTGTTAACGGTCTCAAAGTTGACGGGACTAAAATGACATAATTTTAACTTAGTGAATTGTCCATTTTAGTCAACAATGTTACTAAGTCTAAATTTTATGGTTTAAATCTATTAATATTGTCAAAGTTAACAAACTAAAATGACAAAATCTTAACTTAGTGGACTAAAATGATAATTCATTAACTTAAAAAGGTTGTAGATTGTATTTCTGCTCTCTCTCTCTCAATGTAATGTATTGAAAAAAAGAGAGGAAAAATGTGCACAATCCTAGTACATGGGTATTGTTTTGAATGTAACGCCCAACTCTCATGGTATTGTTTTTGTGTGTAAATCGTTAAACATTCACTAAAATAAACAGAGTCACTCATGTATCCATTTTTAAGATAGATTTTATTAATTTTACCATGAAAGAAATAATATAAGCAGGTTTTTTGTCACACTCAAAATACCCCCAACATCCGCCTCAAATAAGCAGTTAATACATGCAGCAGGATCTGCAAATAAAACAAGAGGTATTCAAGCAACGTCCTTTAGTTATACCGAGTTATCGACACAATATAGGTTGAATGGGTACCTGCAACTATGAATGAGAGCACTCAAGGAGTGAGCGGCCAAATATTTGGACTTCGTTTCACAATGAGATTTTTAATATTATGTTGCAGGGCAAGTTGAGGCCATCTATAAATTGCACAAAATTCAGCTACCAACAAAGAGGTTTCCATGAGTAGTTCTGACGCTTTATATGATTGATCTTAGATCTTTGGACATCGTTATGTTAATGGGTTGTTTCACCAGAATCAGAGTCTGTTTAATACTCAGCAGTATTGCCATGTGATTGAGCTCATTCATGCTGGACTTGTTTAATCTTGGTGAGTTGAAATTTTGAACCTCATGACTGATGTTTAGATCCACCGAGACCATAAAGCATTATAGTGATTACAGGGTGTAAAGAAAAATTTTAAGCCATTTTCAAGTACTTTTCTTCCCCTGACGTGTCATATACCAAATCAAAGTTTGTCCGAGACTTACCATTAACTCATCTAAAATGAGATTTTTATTTAGATTTAAATCCTTTCTTTTCTTCTTTTTTTTTTTTTCTTTTTTTTTGGGGGGGAGGAACGAAGAGGGAGGATTTCTTTAATTCAACTTCAGACCAACCACATCACAAGCATGCAGCGTGAGCCAGAGCCAAGGCTTAAATAGATATTGGATATGGATTTTTGATGAGAGCTGGAAGCTACAAATTTCACACCAAGCAACCTGCGTGTAATCTGAAGTTTAATCCATTCAACCGATCCATTCATCCAATCCAGTCAGAAATCCAGTGATGCCCTTGCCTGCAAGTTACAAACAACATAATTGACTATCTACAACAGTACAATAAAAAGAGAATCACGCACAACCATAATTTGTTTTTTGGTGAAATAGATTTTCTCAGTCACGGTAATACTTTTTTCACATTTTCCTTCGCTAATTACAAAATTTGCATGAACCCAATTGCAGGTAAATATGAGGTTGGGATCCAGTGGTTACAAAGAATTCAAGAGCTTGTATATAAAACCCACTTTTTAGAAGCCAACCTCCCCAATCAGATGTTGAAAGGAAAACCGTTCAAACATGTGGTTAACCATTTTCCATCCCTTAATCACTGACCTGCCTGCAAATGAACTAGAATGGCCAGCAGCATTTAAAACATGCTGGGCAAAGACAGTTTTTTTGAAATCATCCTCTCTGGACTCCATCATCTGGTGTGGCCATCACCATTAAATTGCAATCCATTGCTAAGCCTATATTATCAAGAACAGAATAGAGTTAAAATAGAGAGATAAAATAGAGGAATTAATAAAAGAACATAAGTCGTGTAAAATAGCAGACGTTGCAAACAATATTTGTTTACTTTGTCTTCCGTCAATTGACTCATAATTTAGAAATGTCTGCCAGTGCGTTGAGAGCAAATACTTATGAGAATTAAATAGATTTGCAAACTATTGTGTGATATGATATATTCTGTAGTCCTGGGTATAGAATTTATGTTGTTTCCCATATGATACCAGATATAACAGCAAATACTGTATTAAACATACAAAATTGAGATAATTGCTACAAACACATAAAAACATTCCAAAACTCAATCATTCTGGAGAGGTAAGAAAATTCCAAGCTAATTGAATGAAATCAAAGGATATCTGAATTGTTTGCTACTTTGCTTGAGGAGAGATCTCTCACCTGAAATGATTTAGGCTACATCAAAGATGAAGATCTTCTATATCAGCTAAGAGACTTGAATTCCCAATAGACTTCTTATCAGGTAGGTTAACCACCAGCTGACCACATGCACCACTTATATCCTGACCCATTTGCTTACGAACTGTTGTCCGGATGTTATAGGTACCCCTAAGAATTTTCTGAAATCTTGATACCCCCTCTTCGCTACTGGTTCTGAATTGACTCAAAGTACCAATTGGATTGAATGGTATTAAGTTCACAATCTACAAAACAAGGAACAAAGCCATACATATGTCAGACTATAAAATGATAAAATCATGTGAAGTAATAATGGTACAGACACCAAAGAGACTTTATATTGAGCAACACTTGCGTTGCTATTTTTTTTTTTTTTTGGTCTGATAACATGTTTGTTGCATAAATGATGCCATTTATTGTGTACCTATTGAGAAGGTCAACTACTAATGAAATACATGGCTAGGGCATTGCTAAAATATTTTCTTCAGCAACGACAAGCACCTAGTCATAACTATAATACAAGCATCTATATTTCAATTTTCAGTCATAGTTTATTTGAAGCCTATCAACCTAGGTTCATATTGCAAGTCTAGAGTAACAGTTGGAACTTCATGCCTTTTGTAGACTTAGTTTGGTATTTACCTAAGATCCAACCCAGTTATAGAATTATTGCCCCTGGGATACATCCTGCATATGATAAGCTAAAAAGATCTAATATTAATCGTATAAATGTTTAATTTATGTTATTTTTTCTCTAACTCTAACATCAATTTGGTCAGTAGTCAATGTAAATCAATCGCAAACAGGTCAAGTTTGACTTAACTAAATTTTATTTTGATGGGCAATAAAAAATGTATTGAAAATAGATTTGGCTGAAAATTGGAATGGTGGCCCATCGCTGACTACACTTTTAAGGTAACAAGATGTCTATCAGTAAAAATGTTGTTGGGTGAAATTTTATATAAAACGCCATGAATGAGACAAAATATTTGGCCGCTTAATACAACCAGCTGTCCCCTGATTTCTCAAGGTCGGCTACAGAAACCCAACATAGGCACAGCTGGTTTCTTGCCAAGTATTTATTTTTACTCAACAATATTATTTGTTCCCAGAGTTTCAGCATGCATTATTATAATTATTTATTCTTTTCAGGTGTGCCTTGCATCCATGGAAGTTGTCTTGAGCATCAATCAGTTCAGCGGACCACATAAGCATCCAATTATACACAAATATAATGCTATAAGAAAAGGTATTACAAAGTTTAACATCTGTAAATTGTGTTCAGACTGATCATGATAAAACTTGGAACTTGTCAATATTCAAATTCAAGAGCTCACGTCTTATCAAAAGAGTGTGGGGAAAAAAGAGGAGCTCACCACTTGAAATGTCTCTAGCAACTTGCCAAGTAGGTGGGCATGCTGCTCTCCATCATTCACTCCATCAAGCATTATGTACTCAATCAAAATTTTTTGTTGACTGCAATTTTGAGATGAAACATGAGATATTCTTGGAATTCTCACTGCCTTCACAATTGTAAAGTCTAAAGAAATGTATTTTCACATAACTTTCAGTAAGGCATTAAGTATGACAAATTTCTACCCTTAATTGTGTGTGTAAAATTCCTACCTGATCTTTTGATATTGTTGCAGCGCATCCATAAGCTTTTCCAGAGGAAAAGCCCGAGCTGCAGGCATTATCTGACAACGGATATCTTGAACTGGTGCATGCAATGAAACTGCTAAGTTCAAACCTGGCAGATCATTATGAAGCTTGTTGATAGCATGAATGATGCCAACCTACAGAAGATTAGATGCACAAAAAACACTTACGAGTCAGACATTTCCCACATTAATGCCCTCTTGTATTCTAACAATTAACACAACTTTTTTTTTTTTTTTGGAGAAAAAACAATTAACGTAACTGGGAATTATACCCAAGACTGCATCTTAAATAGACTGTAGTATCATTAGACTGGTAAAATATATCAATAAGATTAGGAAGAGAGCAAGTAAAGGAGTAGGAATGGGCAAGGGATCTCACGTTAACTGATATCTGTGGACCAGCAATAAATTCAATCCTCAGACATGAATTGCATGCTTCAAGTGATGGATTGATCATGTCTACTCTTAAGGTAAACTCCTGGTTAAATTCATCTCTAAAAAATCGGAAAAGGAACCCCTCCCTTTCAATTTCCTCCAATTTTTAGCCAGAAGTAAAACATGTGGCATTAAAAAAATCCAATGGTCTTAAAACATCCATGTAAACCATAAAAAATCAAATAAATGCCATGTGTTTCACATCTAGCTAAAAGTTGGAGGGAATTGAAGAATTTAAATGAGAAGAGATCTTTTTCCCAAATTTTTTTTTTATTTAAAAAAAATGGTACTCCAAAGGTAATGAACATTATTTTCTACATATGATTTGAGTCACCTAGAACATCGAAATAGCCTAAGAGCGTTTGATGACTTCTAAGACAAAATGACATGTTAGCAAAGACATTTGTTTTCAATCTTAGAATGTACCCCTGAATTGCGAATTAGAATCCTCTCCATTTGCTTTGAAATGGAAAAGGCCCATGTGAAGAAAAATATGGTGTCAAGTGAAGTGATGTTGAAAATGTTGCACCCGTGCACAAAGCTACCACTTTATGTATGTGATCTAAAACCAGTTATCATTCCTTATTTCACACCTACTACTTTCAGAACAGAACAGACTCAAGTGGTCGACAAACCCGTCAGCGTCAGCACATGAGTTGATATGGGTAATCTAATATTAGGTTAAAACAAATCCTATAACATAGAAATAGAAATAGAAATAGATATAGAAAGAATGAGAATTGGTACTAGTATAGTAATACCGTTGAGACAGTTATTCTCCTGGGTGACAACTGAAAAGGCGAACCCAACATGACACGAATAGCATCAACCAAAGCAGCATAGTTATTCAACGGCTCACCCATCCCCATAAAAACGACATTACGTATAGAGTCAACTCGGGAAGCGTGAACCAACTGCTCCACAATCTCACCAGACGACAGGTTGTTCTTGAACCCCATGCTCCCCGTGGCGCAAAAGCTGCACCCCATCTTGCAGCCCACCTGAGACGAAACGCACAGCGTCGACCTCGGCCCGCCGGGGCGGGGCTTGCCATCGTATTTGCCTAAGCGCGTGTCGTATTTCATGACGACGGCCTCGACGAAGCTGCCGTTTTGGAGCTTTATGAGGAGCTTGGTGGTGACACCGTCGGAGGAGCGGTGAAGGGAGTGGAGGGTGGTGGTTAGGGGTTTGAATTTGGAGGCAAGGAGGGAGTAGGCGGCGGAGGGTAAAGATGGAATTTCGCACCAATCTATGGCGGTGGTGATGCTGTTGGTGTCAGTGTTAGGGTTTTGGTGATGGGTGATTACGTGTTTCCATATCAGTGGGATGAAGCTAGGGTTTATGCTGGCCTTTTCGAATTCTGATCGGACTTCTTTTGCGTCGAAAATTGATTTCATCGACATTGTTGATTCTCTCTCTCTCTCTCTCTCTCTCAAAATTTCACTTTGATTTCTGAGACTTCTTCCTTGGCTTCGGGTTTTGGGGGGTGCAAAACAAAATCAGTGGAGTTCTGAAACGACGTCGTTTTCTATTTTGCAGGTCACTAGTTAAGAAAGCGACATGTCGTTACTTTTTAAACCAACAATCACAATTCACAAGTAGCTGCTGCCAAAGTTGTATTTGGTATTAATATTATGCTTAAATTTTTACCGGGACAAAATTTAGCTACAAAATTGGTTGTAACTTAAAGTTACAAACTTACTTAAGGTTATAAACTTACTCAATAAAATAAATACTACAACATATTTTGAAAATCTAACCGTTGAATTGCATGTTCTTTACGCCCTTAATACACATGTTAAATTTTGTATCAATTGGATATCATTTACTATATGATCTATAAGCTTATATTTTGTGCATAATTTTAAATTCCAAAAACTTGCAATTTAAAAAATTTATTGATGACATAGTTATTGATCTTTAATTTTCTTGAAATTTTGTAAGCATGGAGGATATAAGAAGAAAATGTAATCCAATGGTGGATTTGTCAAAATTCACATCTAATAAAAAGATATTAAGTAAGTTTGTAACCTAAGACTACAACTAATTTTGTAGCTAAATTTTGTCCTATTAATTATGTCCCCCCCCCCCCCCAAAAAAATGTCCATACTCGTGGGAAAATTTATTAAGTATTTTTGGAGTATAATGATATGGTAATCCATTTTCTCATATTCATAATGAATTCTATCACGAGTACTTAATAATTACTTATTGTCAAGTTTAGTAATGTCAGCTTGTACCTAAGTGGGGTATTAAAATGGTTGAAAATGAATGTGAAATTGGCTTGGTTGGGATTGTGTGATCTATTAGTTTGGTGTTGACCTTAGCATGCTCCCTCGTCTTTGGGTTAGTGGAACGAACACTTACTTAAATAATCATTTTATATATATTTTTTTTATTTCAACAACCCACCTCAAAATCAAAAACACACTTTCTCTCTCTTTATATTAATTTTCTGAATACTACTCTCTCTCTCTCTCTCTCTCTCTCTCTCTCTCTCTCTCTCTCTCTCTCTCTCGGTGACTTTCTAAAACTTCCTTCCTTTTCTCTACCGATCAGTTTCTTCTTTCTCCCCTTTTTCTTCACCGGAAAACCCATAAAAAAAAATAAATAAAAAAAATAAAACTGCCCTTCAGTAGGTTCTAGTTAGTTCAACTGATAAAGTCTCTAATGGTTGAATAAGAGATGTAGAATTCAATCCTCGCCTACATCAAAAACCAATTGATGGCTTGGTTTGATGATAAATAGTTATCATTAGGAGTAAACGCCATAGCTTGAAACTCTCTCAAAAAAAAAAAAAAAAAATCACTTCAACACAAAACACATATCAATTCAAGTCCATTTTCAGCATTTTTAGACAAATCTGAGGTTTGACTCTTCAGATTGGTTTTTTTTTTAATCGATTTTATGTTGGGTTGGGGTCTACCTTTTAGGGCTGATTTGGGTTTTTTTGAATCGATTTTATGTTGGGTTTTGTTTTGGGTTGATTCGTCCATCTTTTTTTTGGAGAGAGAGAGAGTATATTTAAAAGAGGAAAAAAAAAATTTTCATTCCGAGTTCATTCCTACCCAATCCGGTTTAGAAAATTCCCAAAAAATAGTATAAAAATTCAAAAAATTTAAAAACATCATTCCGGCTTTATTTCTAGCCAAACCGGGCTGGGAAAGGCCGAAAAAGAGGAAAAAAAAATTTTCGTTTCGAGTCCGTTCCTACCCAACCCAGTTTAGAAAATTCCCAAAAAATAGTATAAAAATTCAAAAAATTAAAAAACATCATTCCAGCTTTATTTCTAGCCAAACTGGACCGGTAAAGGCCGAGAAAAAGAAAAAATAAAATTTTCATTCCGAATCCGTTCCTACCCAACCCGGTTTAGAAAATTCCAAAAAAATAGTATAAAAATTCAAAAAATTAAAAAACATCATTCCGGTTTTATTTCTAGCCAAACCGGACCAGAAATGGCTGAGAAAAAGAAAAAATAAAAATTTCGCTCCAAATCCGTTCCTACCCAACCCGGTTTAGAAAATTCCCAAAAAATAGTATAAAAATTCAAAAAAATAAAAAACATCATTCCTGCTTTATTTCTAGACAAATCGGGCCGGGAAAGGCCGTAAAAGAGGGAAAAAAAATTTCTTTCCGAGTCCGTTCCTACCCAACCCGGTTTAGAAAATTCCCAAAAAATAGTATAAAAATTCAAAAAATTAAAAAACATCATTTCGGCTTTATTTCTAGCCAAACCGAAACGGAAAAGGCTGAGAAAAAGAAAAAATAAAATTTTCGTTCCGAATCCGTTCCTACCCAACCTGGTTTAGAAAATTCCCAAAAAATAGTATAAAAATTCAAAAAAATTTAAAAACATCATTTTGACTTTATTTCTAGCCAAACCGGATCGGGAAAGGCCGAGGAAAAGAAAAAATAAAATTTTTGTTCCGAATCCGTTCCTACCCAACCTAGGTTAGAAAATTCCCAAAAAATAGTATAAAAATTCAAAAAATTAAAAAACATCTTTCTGGCTTTATTTCTAGCTAAACCGGACCGAAAAAGGCCGAGAAAAAGAAAAAATAAAATTTTCGTTCCGAATCTGTTCCTACCCAACCTGATTTAGAAAATTTCCAAAAAAATAGTATAAAAATTCAAAAAATTAAAAAACATCATTTCGGCTTTATTTTAGGCAAACCGGGCTGGGAAAGGCCGAAAAAGAGGAAAAAAAAATTCGTTTCAAGTCCGTTCCTACCCAACCTGGGTTAGAAAATTCCCAAAAAATAGTATAAAAATTCAAAAAATTAAAAAACATCTTTCCGGCTTTATTTCTAGCCAAACCGGACCAAAAAAGGCCGAGAAAAAGAAAAAATAAAATTTTCGTTCCGAATTCGATCCTACCCAACCCGGTTTAGAAAATTCCCAAAAAATAGTATAAAAATTCAAAAAATTAAAAAACATCATTTCGGCTTTATTTCTAGCCAAACCGAACCAGTAAAGGCTGATAAAAAGAAAAATAAATTTTTTTTTTTGAATCCGTTCCTACCTAACCCGGTTTAGAAAATTCCCAAAAAATAGTATAAAACTTCAAAAAATTAAAAAAATCATTCCAGCTTTATTTCTAGTCAAACCGAACCGAAAATGGCTGAGAAATGAGTCCGTTCCTACCCAACCCGGTTTAGAAAATTCCCAAAAAATAGTATAAAAATTCAAAAAATTAAAAAACATCATTTCAACTTTATTTCTAGCCAAACCAGACCGGAAATGGTTGAGAAAAAGAAAAAATAAAATTTTCGTTCCAAATCCGTTCCTACCCAACCCGATTTAGAAAATTCCCAAAAAATAATATAAAAATTCAAAAAATTAAAAAACATCATTTTGACTTTATTTCTAGCCAAACCAAACCGGAAATGGCTAAGAAAAAGAAAAAATAAAATTTTCGTTCCAAATCCGTTCCTACCCAACCCGGTTTAGAAAATTCCCAAAAAATAGTATAAAAATTCAAAAAAATAAAAAACATCTTTCTTGCTTTATTTCTAGGCAAACCGGGCCAAGAAGGGCTGAAAAAGAGGAAAAAAAAAAAATCATTCCGAATCCGTTCCTACCCAACCCGATTTAGAAAATTCCCAAAAAATAGTATAAAAATTCAAAAAATTAAAAAACGTCATTCCAGCTTTTTTTCTAGCCAAACCAAAACGGAAAAGGCCGAGAAAAAAATAAAATAAAATTTTTGTTCCGAATCCGTTCCTACCAAACCCGGTTTAGAAAATTCCCAAAAAATAGTATAAAAATTCTAAAATTTAGAAAACATCATTCTGACTTTATTTCTAGCCAAATCGGACCGGGAAAGGCCGAGAAAAGGAAAAAATAAAATTTTCGTTCCGAATCCGTTCCTACCTAACCCGGTTTAGAAAATTCCCCAAAAATAGTATAAAAATTAAAAAATTAAAAAACATCATTCCGGCTTTATTAAGTCGATATGGTCAAGGAATCCTTAGTCTTGCATGTTTATTTACTCAAATAGATAATTACAAAATAATGCAGTTTGAACAAAATATTTTCCTTTTCACTTCCATCTAAATTCATAACATAGATAAACAAGGGTAAAGGTTAAAAGGGCCAAGAAAATATATGTAACATGTTACTGTCATCAACACTCAAATGAAAATTCCCGACAATTTTTCACTGAAAACCAGCACCATGTCCAGATAGAGGACCAGAACAAAAACACAGCAGCAGGAGCACCAGTAACCAGCAGGTCTCCATTAAAGCAGAATCACCCCCATCTGCATTAGAACCTAGCAGATGATCACTGCTGTTCATCCTCAGGCAGCTCCGCACCAAAACCCCCTTGCACTAGTCTGTAATACAAAATACCCATAGTTGCCATGCATGCCCTGCATGAGATCATAAAATATGCATTAGTGGAATTCTTGCATAAGTTTATCAGTAATTAGACCCAAGTAGTCATGATGATAATAACTATGATGACTTTCAAATTCAGTTCATGAATAGGATTGAGAAACAACGTCATTCCTTAAGTTGCTCTATTAACAGAGAGTTAAAATTGTCAAAATCCGCTCTTCACCATTAATCCATGTGAGAAGAAGTGGAATTAGTGCTCTAAGAAAATGGAACGTCGGAAGATCATATAATAATTTGACTTCTAGAAACTTATCCTACAAGGTAATTTGGACTACTAAACGTTAGGCACAAATGGTATGTTGCCAAATGTATGCTGGTCAGCAGCATGCCCAGGCTTCACTATTAGCCCTAAGCATATTCCAAGCTCCTAAGAACTCAGCCACTTGAGAGTATAGTCACAAGACATCAATTTTTTGAAGCTATTGCCTACTGCATTTTGTTTATCCTAAAAAAAAAAATTGTTCAAAAAAAATTACATGATTGCAATAACAAGCAGGATTTTTCTCGGATCCATCCTTGATGATCTTTGATGCCGCACACGACCTTCAGGGACATCATTGTTATTTGATGCATCTTTTCGTGGAGGTGCTGTCACTGGTAAGGTTGGTAATGCAGTAGACCAGAAAGGAAGCAAAGCTCTAAGAAACTTATGCCGGAATGGACCTACAAATAAGAAACCCACGGGAAGATGATGAAGCAATTCTGATCAGTCCCAGGGTGGATGGCTTAATTTGCAACATTTTCTATGAAAAATGTGATGAAGAAAGTAGCAACTTTAATTACTCCATCCCTTTTTGTTTTCCCAATGTAAAATATCTAACTTTATAAGAGAACATCATTTAATGCTTTATATCTCAAAGAAAAATATATAACTTCACAAAATTATCCTCATAAACTTCCAAGAATTTAAACCTGAAATATTGGGGATGTCAATAGAGTAATGACATATGACTTCTAAAATTGAAAAATATTTTGGGACAGCCAAAGATGGAAATACTGGACAAACAAAACGGGAGGGAGGGAGTAAATAAGAAAATTATCTACTTACCCCTTTTACTATACTTTTTACGATTTCCATCTTCATCATCTGCATAATATGAAATTTCTGAGTTTTGTCGTTCAACATGGAAGGCACCCTTTCGTGTTGTAGCACCAGGCTGGAGTGCAATCATACCAAAACTATATGAGATTTTTTTTCTTTCCATTAATTCAATTATTGTACAGAAATTAAAATATACATCGTACAGACATCCAACACATGCAAACCCATGCTAAATTGCAAATGAAAACACAGAACACATTCACAAAGTCTGCCATTGGTTAGGATCTATAAGGTATTTCTCAGCTTTTAGCTAAGGCATCATTTGTATTAGCTTATCTTGAACATTTTACATATGATGTTTAAGACAGTTTCCGAGATATATGCCAGAGTTATCAACATTATGCTTTACTACTACTCCATGGCAAAAATGTAAAATTCTAAAAACGTTGCATTTTGAAAAGCTAAAAATTGAACAAAACAGAGCCTTTAGTCACTATTTCAGAGGCAAAAGTTGACCATAAAATCCTTTTACACCTACCGGGCTTGAGCCTTTCATAAAATTCCCAGCCGTACTAGGACCATCTACCTCCAGAATATCTGGAACTTTGGAAGATCCTGCTCCAGCAGCAGCTGAGTATCCGGCAATAACATTTATTTCATCTTGTGCTTCTAAGGGTGAACTTGCATTGTTGTCCATGCCTCCAAGAGAAGGTACTGCAATTAGAGGATCTGATGCAAACGCAGGAGGAGGACCACGAAATTCGGTTGCTACCAATGAAACCGGATGACTTCCAAACAAATTCTTCTCCATACCAGTCTGCACAAAAGATAAAAATTACCAAGACGTGACAATATTTAAAAAGGAGATTAACCAGATAAATGATTCCAGCACTGATGTAGAGGGTGATAATCACTAAGAATACAGATATCAGACTATTCTTTTAAGAGATACATGCACTGCACCCTTTCGGTCACATGAAGGGCCGGGTAATGAATTGCTAGCTGTAGATATTTAGGGAAAATCCTGCTCCTTAACAAGACAGAAATTGCACCTATCAAATAAATGAGACTGTAAATGACTGATATATCTAACATTTCACCCAGCCACATATAGGAGATCCAGATTAGTGTCAAATGGAATGTGATTACACATATACCTCTCTAAGTTGCAAGTTTGTGTTAATTCTTTGCTCTCATTTACACTGGAACACCTCATTTTCTAAATGACATTTTGTATATTAGTGCCCATGTCAGAATATTAATTCACAAAATATACCATTTTTTTGAACAATTCAAGATTAAATGGATCTGAAACGCAATCTTCTGCTTTATTGGTAAGTTTCAAACGCACTCAATGAGTTTTGAACCCACATCCTCACCCTCTCCCTTACCCATTTTTATTGGAGATGGAAGTGTCATTTGAACTAGAACTCATTGATGCATCTTAAACACAATCCCAAGGATGAAAGAAATAATAAAATACTGCTTCTATACACACAAACAAGTTGTACAACTCTTTTGTTTTTGTTTTTTTCAGATTTCAACATCCACAGCAGACACCTCATATTTCTTTCCTAGATTTCAACATTTACAGCGGGATCTGCAGAAAAAACCTCAAAGATTCATCAATAGAAGAAAATTTTCCTCCCTAATGAACTGGAGTCTTCAATTGTTTCCAGAAACTAATGTCAACTCTTATCATATGATATAGGATAAGACTTTCGGTGAACAAAGCCCAGAAATGCTAGCATAGAGTACACTGGATCATTGGGCAGGTAGGGCCAGCTTCAGACCAGGCCTCAGCTCGAATTAAGGGTCAACGAGCAGGCCTGAGACTGGCTCAGCCTGAACGTTGGGCCTAAATAATTTTAGAGCCTGAGTAGATCTAGATCCCAAAAAATAACAGCAAAAGTAATTATCATTTTTGTTGTAGATTTTTTTTTTCTTTTTCGCTGGGGGGAGGTGGGGGATAAGAGAGATGACAAATTTGGGTCAAACATTAGAAAAAATACAAGAGGTTTAGGTTCAACAGTTTTATAATTCAAAGAAGCTGCCATTGGGTAGAGGGAGAGAGGAAGCAAATATAGAACTGTAACTCAGCACCCTTTTTTGAGATTTTGAGAAGAGAGCACAGTACGATGAAAGCTGTAGGCTGTGTTCAGGGGGGAGTTATTGTCTATCATTGGCCTCTATTGGTAGAATCAATCAGGGGCCTAAGAGGCTGCAGTTTACCCTATGGCAGAAATCAGTGGTTTGAGTCCGCTTATCTCCAACTCATGAACTTAGCTAATACAAAGCTATATGATAGCACCCAATTTTTTCGATTCAGCAATTCGATCTATGATTTATCATTCATGGACGTTGATAAGATACTTTCATAGCAGCACCTTAAGATGGCATAATCAAATTCTTTGATTGGTTCTTTCCGGGGAACCTTCTTTTTGGACTGATGGGGACAACAAACAAAACAATTTTTTTTTTTAATTATAAAAATATTATAACAAATCTAATTTATTCTAAATAATACTTAATTAAAATAATAAATAAATAGAGTGCTCCTATTCGAAATGCCTTGTGATCTTCAACCAATTCTGTGCTTCAATATAATTTCTTGGAGTAAGTGCTATAGCTTGTTTCCAATACTCAGCAGCACGGGACTTAACATTAGGTTAAAGAAATGTAATCAAAGCCTAAATTTTCAATTCTGTCCAAGCATGACCATTAGTGAGCAGGATTGTTTGGCCAGGAAGGGCAGCAAACCCATGTTCAGGTCTAGCATAGACAATCCTACCAAGGGGAAGATTGGAAGAATTCCTAGGAGACACCCAGTAAACTTAGAAATTACAGAAGAGATAGTATCACAAAGACAAGTCCACAGAAAATGAAGCAACAAGGGATCCACAAAATCATCTCCTTGCACATGAAAACAATGACATTTTGAGATGGAAAGGATTTCAGTTTCTTTGTTCTAAATCCAAAAGAAATACTTAAAAACACTTTAAACTCATGGACTGATTTGGTGAGATAAGTGGGTGCCATTAAGGATTGGAGTTCACTTCTTAGCACCTCGGTATGTTCTTTACCATTAGGCATAGATGGAAATTCCTTAAATTTGGATCTCCTATACTCTTGAGTACATTGTTATTCATCAGCACAGGTTTAGCTTACGATGTATCTGCAAGACCCTATCCAAACGAGCATTGCCAAAAACTATGCCTAAAAGGCAACCTAGTAGCTCACTGCTCTTAAGCACACCAACATAAGATGCCAGCTCTCTTAAATTTGGGACTAAATCAGTAAGTTAGCAAAGAAGCCACTCTACCAAAGACAAAGGCATTCATATAAACCCAGGGTCACATTGTCTACAAATAGAGGGAAAATAAAAACGAAAGAAAAGGCAAGGCAGAGAATAGACATTTTTTGTTATTTTTGTAAGTACAGAAAAAATAAAATAAAAACTAAACAAGGTCTCCAAAATCCCTCAATTTGACAAAATTAAATGAGGGGATTTGCAGGGATAAGGCATCCCCCTCTAGGAACAAACTTCCAAATTAAATTAAACATAAAGGAACAACCTTCCAAATTTCACCTAACCCAAACAAGCAAAACACAGGAGTCCACATTACCAACATGCCAATAGCTTGACCACCGTTCTTAACATACCTCACCTAACCCAAAAAATGTAGATATAAATGATGCACTACCCCACCAACACCCCCCCCCCCCCCTACCCCATTTAACATACACATGCAACACCAATTTGTCATTATTATATCACACCTTATCAAATTGTCCATTGTAAAAATTTTCCTCAATGTAGCTAATCAATTGAAAAACCACTCCTAGCACTCATTTGCCACAACCCACCATCAAATCAAAGATAACAAGCTATATCAAGCCAGGGTGAAAAGCAAAACAGAATGTGACCTGAACTACAGAAGATAGACCAACAACAATCTATCACACTAAGAATCAATGAGCACATCAGGATCATACATGCCAAGGAAGTTTAGCAATTCAATGGAACAAGAATTACTGAGTAAGCATTAGTAAAAGTTTACGAGACTGTCGCTTGAGTAATTCTGTGTGTATGTAAGAGTCAAGCATTGACCTTACCTGCATAATAGCTTCCTTCAGCAATGAATGAAGACGTGATCCTGAATCATGAACACTCTTAGGAGGCCAGATCTGCAAGAAAAGGGCATGTGAAGATGAACCATGCCAAACAATAAACATCGCATTAACAAAGTTCAAAATAATTCCTTAATCAAAGAAAGTTGTTCAAAGCTAAATAGATCAAGTAAAACACCACAACTAGATGGCAATGTTTACTAGTTACTGGGTATAGACCAATTCTAGTCACGACTGACAATTCATCACAAGACAATTTGAAAAAATTTGTTAACAACAGTAACAAACTTAAATCATTTTAGGTTTTCAAGATCCTATACTTTTAAGACATGAATTTTAAATTAAAAAAAAAATCATATGAAATATGGAAATTGATTTAATTAACATTCTAAATCTATCAATTATTTCCATAAATATCTTACCGAAGTGGAACATGCAGGACACACATATCCAGCTGGTGCTGTATGCGAAGGAAAACTTTTGATATGTGAAACCAAGCAATTTGTGTGTAAAACATCTGAAGCAAAAAATCAATGTACATTACGTTATGCACTAAGAGTTCAACAGGCTTTCTTTCAGAGAGATAATTTGCATGTCAGAGGCAGTAACTATATCTGCAAAATCACATACGCAAGCAACCCAATCGAGTAGTTTGAGGACCCGTCCCCTCTTCAAGCGCTACTTGACACTGGGAGCATTTATTTGGCCAATCATATTCTGCATCTATTACCCATTCTGAGTAAGTACGGACCTAGAAAAGACAACCAAGATAAATACAGCTTAGGCCCTGAACAACCTTACAACATCATCAACGAGATCTTTTCATAATAAAAATATACAAATGCACGTACTTATCCATATTGTGCAAACATATTTTATACTGATCTCTCTTTTTTATAAGTATTTTTTAACCGATCTCTATAAAAAATAGCCACAAAAATAAATATGATCAAATTGAATATTCATCTCTTCGATGAAATTCTAGCTCAGAAGTAGCATAAAGTTGATCCAACATGGAAAAAAAGGTAACGGCATAACAACTTATATCAGTGATCAATCCAACTGATGTAAACTAGAAACCACTGCAAAAGGGAAATAATGTCTTGGTAATGTAGAATATTTTCTGTAAAGTAAAAGAAAACAATACATAATGAGGTAGATTTAGGACATGAATTCCAAAGCAAAATCTTTAGAAACAAATGCAAAGTGAGCACCATCAAGACAGTTCTGTAACATGAATATAAAAACCCTATAGTTTAAATGGCAGACTAATATGAGGACTATGAAAAAAAATACATAGTAACTGGGAATCAGTATCTGTCACTCAAATTAACACCAAAGTATACCCTTCATATGTATGCACAAATTTGCCTCAAGAAAAATCTTAATTATGTCAAAATGAAGAAATTATCCACACAATGATAACAAAAACCATCACTAACACAATACAACATGATGAAAGGGAAAGAGGAGAGATCCTTGCAATATATTCTATCTGGGTATATTAGGGCCTGTTTGGCATGCAAGTTCAAACCACAGTTTTCAATGAGTGCTGAAAAATGTGGGCCCAAAAAAAAAAATTGTATTTGGTAAGAGGGTTTAATAAAGAGTGTTTGAGTCACAGTTCTCAATTTAAGGTATTTAAACATTGTATTCGAGAGCATCTCAAGGCTAGTTTTCCTATTTTGAGTAACAATGTTGAGTGGTATTATTGTAATTATCTTGAAAACTATGAGACCCACAAAAATATGACTCCTTACACAGAGCAAATGGCTCTATTCTCTCTCTTTCACACGTTTGTCTCTCTTAGAAACGGCTCTCTCTCTCACACGATCTGGACTCTTTCAACTTTCTCTCTCTCATGCGGTTGAACCAGAAAATTTCTATGGTTGAACCATAAATTTTTAGATCAGAAAATTTCTTTCTCTCTCTTGTGGTTGAACCATAAAATACCCAAAAATATCTCTTTCACGATCTGTGCTTACTAATGTGCAGCACTTAAAAGTTGATACAGCTGAGCAGTTCAATTGGGTTGAAGGGTCGGCTTGACAGCTAGAGTTGAGGCTTGGGGCTATGAGCATGGATGGTGGATGCTAGAGGCTATGAAGAGAGTGGAGGAAGAGGTGGAAAGGTGCGGTGGTGAGAGTGGTTTTGTGAGTTTTGGTGTTGGGTTAAAATTGGGAAAGAAGAAAGTGAAGGAGATGGTGTTGATTGAGAGAGATGAGTTTTGGGTGTTACTGAGTTAGGATTTGTGGGATTGATGGGTCTAGAAAGACAAGGAAATAACAGAGAGAGAGAGAGAGAGAGAGGGCTGTTGCGAGTGAGTTTCTTTTTTATTTTTTTAACTAACAAGGTGCTGCATTTGTCAGCGAAAATACCCACCTTTTATTAAAAACACATACTCATACCAAACATATAATTGTGTTTTTGCAGTTTTAAAAGAATGTTATTAGAAACATGGTACCAAACACATGTTTTACATTATAAGTACTTTAAAGTTTTAAACACATGTTTTCACAACTTTTTTTAAACCACAATTTTCACATCATTTTGAAAACTATTGTTTGCAACACATACCAAATGGGCTGTGAAGAGCCCTTAGAGGGTATCCTTTTTTATTTCGACCGCAACTTAGGGGAAGATCCGAAGATATTCACTGATTATAATCTGAGAAGAAGAGGCTATACTATATTGGATTGGTGTTGCATGTGCCAGTGTAGTGGGGAGATGATAGACCACTGTACATTCAAGGATTTGGAGAGCTTGGGGAATAAGCTTCTAGCCTCTTTTGTAGGCACTTTTTTTTATTGGTCTCAAGCTTGGGGACTCACATCTAGTGATTCTATTCCGATGTATATAGACTACCTTTTTCCTTGTACATAATTTCTTGTTTGTAATTCTTTTGATTATTTCGTGCCATTTTTTGCATGAAGTAGTCCTTTTTCAATAAAAACTATTCTTACCTATCAAAAAAATATTCTATCTGGATATGCCAAACTAAATTTGGCCTACAATGATAACAGAGAATTTCAAAAAGAAGAATCATCTATTCACCCATTGAGTTCAACACATCAGAAGGTCAAAAACTGTTCATCACTTTGATATGCCTTCTCCCTCCATCTATTGACCTCTTTTCCCTAAATTTAGTATCATGTCTAATCCCCTATTTCAATCTCTTAAAATCCCTTCAACACACAAATGCTAATACTAATAAAATTCAATCACATGATAGCATTACATACGAATAATGAGAGCGCCACAGCTAAATGCTAATACAATTAAAACGAGTTTTAAATACAAAATAGAATAAACAGTGTAACATGATTGAGTTATGAGCAATGAATCCAATCCATCCCAAAGTAAGATAACAATAAATGATAATAATACCAATGAAAGCAACAAAAATAAATAAATTTACCACGCATATTTGGTGCTCCGGAAAACAGATGCATTCGCCACAAACCGGAACCTTGTGCACGTAACAATACAATCTGGTAGCCTGAAAAACCAAACCCCACCACACACATTATTACCCAACATACATTCCCTACTTTCCCAATTTTAATCAATGCACAAAGAAACAAGCTTTACAAGAGAGAGAGTCCACTTCCAGCTACAAACACATTGGTAATAAGCTAGCTAGCTAGCAATTAACAGAGTTCAGATAGTGATTTACAATGTAAACCCAAGAGGGAAAAACTTAAAATTATTCCTCGCTTTTCATTTCTTCGAATGGAAAATTGGAATTGAGCTACGAAATTCAGACATAGAAATGAAAATTGGGAAAACGACAATTTGTGCAGCTGATATAGATCGCGATAAATTTCAGATTTCAGAATTGGATCCGATCCAAAACCTCAAAAAAAAAAAAAAAAAAAAAACGATCAGAGAAAACGAAATATGAGAAATTGAAGCAAATACCTTTCGACATTTGCAGACCACCATTGCATTGACCAGTGCACAGTGTCAAATTAGCCTTTGTTGCAGATCAATTTTGGAGTGAGGATTTGGGGGAAAACTATTAGGGTTTATGGATAAAACGCAAAAGGGTCTGAGAGAGAAAGAGAGAGATGAGGGTTGAGTCACTTGAGTGAATGAAGAATCCAGGTCAGTTGTAGTTGGTGTCCAGATTTGCAGTGCTCCTCATGGAGATCCGTTTCGGTTTTTCTCTTCTTCTTTTTTAATGGATTTTTAATTGTGTGTGAGATTTCTGCCCGTTGTTGTTGTTGTTGTTGTTGTTGTTGTTTTATTTATTTATTTTTTTCTTTTTTTCTTTTTCTTTTTTTCTTGAAATTGCATTTGGTTATAATTCTTGTTTAGTACACTTTTTAGCAATACAAAGGAAATTTTTTCAATTAATAATTACAGTATTTTACTTTTTTATAGGACTCTTTGGTTTGCATCTAGTATACTAGTCACTGCCGTGACAGGTCCAGTGCAACTAATACTAAACCTAAGTTTTGCTATTTTTTATACGTAAATACGAAATTATCTTAAACTTATAATCATTTATAATATTAGCTCTTTATCATTAAGTCAAGACACCATTATTTTGCTATTACTATGAGATTCGTATTTTGTTATTATTAGCTATGTTACTTATGATAATTGGATCATATAGACACCTACGAAACCAACTACCATGGTTTTGCCTAGTCTAACAACTACCAATATTGCTTTTACCCATACCCCATTCTGGATCTAGATTTGGGGTTTGCCTTTTGAACACATGTCTGAAGATGTTGGAAGAGAAATTGGCTGCAAATTGGGTAGTGTTATTGAAGGAGATAAACGGTCTTGACAAGCAGATTAAGCCAAGTTCATGAGAGTGAGAGTAAACTTGCCAATTGACAAGTCTTTGAGAAGAGGTGGAAACATTGCCATTGCAGATGGTGAAAGATTTTGGGTCTCCTTTAGGTATGAAAGGCTCCCAACGTTTTGCTATGTTTGTGGTAAAATTAGGCATAATGAAAAGCATTGCTCAGTAAAGCAGGATGGCCAGCAAGTTGATCGTCAATACGGAGAATGGCTTAGAGCTGGTAGTACTAATAAAGGGGGATTTGAGCATACAAGATCCACAAGTAGCAAAAGCTAAGAATCCACAGATGAAGAAAACATAAGGAGGAGCTGGGCGGAGGAACCAAGCAACCGGAGAAGCTTAGTTCAAATGGTGGGCGTGGGAACCGAAGCACTACAGAGGTGCCAAAGTCAGAAGGATACTGATGTTACTATGCCAGACCCACTAGTGCCGAAAAATCTGGACAGATGGGACAGTAGAGAAAAAGAAGGATGCAATGGGAGGCAAATAATCGAGGTAAGTAAAAGGGTTGAAGTAACTAGAACTGACCTAGTCAAGGAGCTATTTAGTTCCAACAATGATGCCTTCTCAGCAGTGGGCCAAGTTAACCAGCCCAACAAGGAAACGGCTGAAGTGACCAGCTCGATAAGGCCCAAAAAAGAAAATGGACCAAGAAAAGAAAAGGAGGTCCTGATAGTAAGCCCAAGTAATGAGAAGAAAGCTCCAGGAAAAGGCAAATGGAAAAAAGTTGCCAGGGAGAAAGGAAAAGCCCAATCCGTAAAGTTGGAAGCCTAGATATCTGTGGTGGGTAAGAAAAGGGAAATAAGCAGTGAAGTATCTAAGGAAAAAGATAACAGTAAACGATGAGTAATGACACTTGGGTCAATCCCTGGCATGTCTTCATGGTTCCACGCAAAAACATCAATGCTCTTCCTTAAGAACTGGACGAGGTCTTACTTCGTCTTCTCCTCTATACTTGTTCCAATTCTGGTAAACTTCTCAGGGTTACCCTTGTCTAGAGGAATGTCTTTTAGTACTTCAATGGGCTCTGTGGCAACCCTTCTCTCCTTTATATTCATCCTCTGCACATGCTCGTCCATAGCCAACATAGCTAAATAGCATTATCTAGCGGCTAACTGATCTCCTTGTACTTGCCCTATTCCATAATCTGTTGGAAACATGACAAATAGGTGGTAGGTAGATGTTACTGCCTTCCAATTATTCAAAGTTGGTCGTCCAATGATGGCGTTGTAGGAAAATGAACAATCTACGACAAGGAAATTTACTTCTGTAGCTATCTGCTATGGATACGCTCCTACCACAATGAGTAAAGTAACAATGCCTACTAGTTGTACCTTCATTCCTCCAAATCTAACTAAAAGTGAATTCGCTGGATGAAGTTTGTCTCGTCCAAGCCTCATATGTTGGAAGACGGGATAATATAAGATATCTGCTGAACTCCCATTATCTATTAACACCCTTCTAGTCGTGTAGTCTGCAATGAGCAAAGTTATGACGATTGCATCGTCATGTGGATGATGGACCCTTCCAGTGTCTTCATCTGTGAAAGTAATAGCCTGCTCGTCTACCCCCTTCGTCCTTGGAACTAGTCCAGAGAGTTAGATGTTTTGCACCACCTTCAAGTAGATCTTCCTTGAATTGGAAGATTACCCTGTTGGAGTTCCTCCTACAATAACTCTTATTTCTCCAAGTGGGGGCCGTGATGGCTCTTCTACCTTTCCTTTTAACTTCTCGTCCTTATGATCTCATCCAAGAAAATTTCTCAACTTTCCTTGCCTAATGAGATTGTCAATCTGCTGCTTCAAGTCATAGCACTTGTCTGTGTCATACCCGTGATCTCTATGGAAGTGGCAATACTTATTCTTATTGCGCATGTTGGGATCTCCCTTCATCTTCTCTGGCCACTTTAAGGATGGATCATCCTTGATTTGCATAAGCACTTGATTAAGAGGAACATTCAAGGGCGTATAATGCAAATTTTGTCATAAAGACGAACCTGCCTTCCTGTTGTCTCTATCCCTCTTCTCTCCCGTCCGGGCCTTCTTTGGACGAGGACCTTGTTCAGGATGATGTGGGAGCTCTGCTTCTATCCACTCTGCTCTCTTCCTCTTCTTGGCAATGATTGCATCTTCTGTATTTATGAAGCTTTGGGCTGAATGGGCTAGTTCAGCCATGGTTTTTGGTTCTTGATCATAGAGCTTGTGGATGAATAAATCTAAACTAACTCCATTGTGGAAGGCTGCTAACAATAGCTTGTCATCCATCTCGTCCACCGCTAAGGCTTCCCTGTTGAAACGAGTGATGAAAGACCGTAAACTTTCATTGTCTCCTAGCTCTATAGTCAGCAGGCTGAACGAGGAGCGTTTATGCCTTTGACCTCCAATGAAGTTATTGATGAATAACTTACTTAACTCCTTGAAAGAACTAACAGTGTTCGGAGGTATCTTACTAAACCACACTCGTGCTGGCCCTTTAAAGGTGGTTGGGAAGGCTTTACACATTATTTCATCTAGAGCCCCTTGAAGGTGCATTGTGGTCTTGAAGGTCACAAATTGATCACATGGGTCACACGTTCCATCATACGAATCCAACAAAGGCATCTTAAGCTTGGAAGGTAGGGGATGAGTATTAATGGAAGTTATGAAAGGGGAATCGGTTCGATGAACTAAATCATCTACATGATTTATCCTTCTCATATTTTCCCTTATCTCGTCCATGGCCCTCCTCATTTGATCCATCTCCTTCTCCGAGTGTGGCACCCTACGTGAAGCTGTACCCCGTGAATGATTCTCACTCTCAACATTTTCTCATTTTCTAACTTCTTGACTTTGATCTTGCCCTTCCACACACCGTTCATGACGTTGCCTTTGGTTGATCTCTCGAGTCAACTCCTAATTCTGACGGGTTAGCTCTGCCATGGCGGCTGCCATGGACTGCATTTGTTAGACGAAAGGCGGTTGCATAATAGGTGCTGACTGGTGAGTGCAGTTGAGGTGGCTGAAAGCATTTCCACTCTCCTGGTGGCCTGGACTAGTGGCCATTGAACTTATCTGGACCATACAGTTTTTTGTCCAAGAAAGATAAATTACAAAACACTAATTTAATCTCTCCCCATAGACGGTGCCAACTGATGATGCACAGAAAATCAGTAGGCTGAATGCTCCGAGTTTTAATGGGCTAGAGGTTGCTTGGAAGGCCTGAAAAGAAAGAAATACAAGATCAAAGGTGACCGAGGTGAACTGGTCAAGAACCCTCTGATGCTTATGTTAGTTTTTCTCTCTAGGACTCAAGAATTCCAACTTTGAGAGTGGTGGAAACTTACCTTCATTTGATGTGGATGAGTCCTTATATAGTAAACTTTGGAGTGGTTACTTGTTTAGTAACTTCCTCAATATGGATGGAAGTTAGAAGGTTCAGACTTAACTTCCACAACTACTATTGAAGTTAGAAGAGTCAGACTTATCTTCCACAACTGCTATAGAAGTTAAAAACTTAGTGAGAAGTTATAGCAATGAACAAAGATTTTGCTCATACTTCGGAATAGTAGAATGTGGTTCAAATTATAATTTCTTGAACATAAATTTATTCTGAAAATTTCTAAGTGTTGGAAGGTCGTCCAGGTGCTTCCTTGCTGGACGACCTTCTTATATTGGGACAGCCTTCCTGGACTTGGATGATGCTATGGACGAATTGGAGAGTTCAATTTTTAGTTCACCATCAATTTCGATCACTCAAAACTCAAAATTTTGAGTTTGGGTGATAGAAACCGGAAACAGAAATAAAGAGTTTCCAAAAGTTCAAAACCAATTTTTAGTGGCATATTGGTAAATAGAATGACTTCATGGGACTCATTGACAGTGTATTGTCACATCTACACTTAATTTGTTGATATTACCGTTATGAACAATATTTTCACTTCAACTCTTCCCCAAAAGTTTCTCTCTTTCCCACTTCCCTCTTTCCCTCTTCAGCTCTTCCCTAACATTTTCACATCACATTTCGTCTTCTCCATCTCCAGTGGTGTATGTATAGAAAGTCTGAAGCACTGAAACCTGATGAGATGAACATTCTGTTGGGCTTGAACAAAACCATTTCTTCTCTGCATTTCAGTCCGTGATCGCCTACCACTAATTGTGGATTTTTAGAGCATCTTCACCGGTGCTGTCCCTAACTTCGTTTTTTGTCTTAGATCTTCTCCCAAGTGTGAACAATCTCTCTCTCCCTCTCCATTTTCCATGTCCATTGTCACAGTAGTTCTTTCTAATGTATCTTTTATTTTATTTTTCTACTTTGGATGTTAAAATGGGTTTTTCCCCGTGGACTAATGTTAATGAGCATTTTATTTCATAGATTTCCATGTCTATTGTTTGCTGTTAATGCTCATCAGAACCACTACATTTGCTGTTAAAAAAAGATTTTATTTTTTAGATTTATTTCGAAGACATTATTTTTGAAGCTTTTTGTTGAGTACTGAGAATAGTGTGATGATGTAAAGATTACATTTTTAAATATATACACATGCTTTGGGTGTTTTTTTCATGGAGATGTGAAGTTGTGGGTTTGGATATATGTTAGTTTATGTGCTCCATAAAATAAAATTTTATAAACAAATTTGTGTGCTTGTTCTGCAGAAATTTGTGTGCTTGTCCTGCAGTTTGTGTGCTCCATAAAATTTTAAACAAAATTTGTGTGCTTGTGCTGGATGTTTGTGTGCTTCTACTGTACTGAGACAGATTATAAAAAATGAAAAATAGACGCTGATGGTATAAAATTTACAGAAAGTACAGGACCATACTCCTTTGCAGGGGAACTTAGATAGGTATTGTTTGCAAAGGGATGAAAGTTTAAAATGATTATTAGCATATTATGTGATTACTTGCATTTAAAAGTTAACAACTCTAACATAGATTCCATGCAATTAATCAAAGTCAGGGGTTCTTATGTAGGTTTGTCCAAAGATGAATGACTTTCATATAATTTCTTTGATATTCATTTGATTTTGATATACTTATATAATCACACCCCCAATTAGCTTGCAGTTGCAGATAAAGATTGGATGGTTTAAATCTAACACTTTTATTCCACAATAAATCAGTAAGATCCAAGTGGCCCTTTTATTAAACGTGTGATCTATATATTAATATATGCAATTGTGCTGGGATTTTGCATTAGATGGCACATGAAAGTCAGGACGCAAATAACAAAATATGGCCTCCCCACATTGAGTAGATTTTTATTGATATTATATTGGATAAACAACTAAAGGGGAATCTGAAACATGGTATCTTTAAGGCTATAACTTGGCAAATCAATTACGAAAACCCTAAATGAGCAATCTGGGAAGAGTTTCCTCTCTACGTAAGTGATTTAAAAGCATAATAAGCTTAGACAAAAACAGAGAAAGTGGGGGCAGATTTTGAGGCATACTAGGTTGGGGTGGGATGAAACAACCCAAACGGTTAGTGGCCTTGATGAGGTGTGGGCACATGTGGTTGCGATATGTTATATTTACTTCCCTAATTCTTTGCATATGTGTTTGTAATTTTATATTTCATATTAACAACTTTTTGATGTAAATATTTTCGTTTCAGGGTGATTCTAAAGCAGCTGCATTACAGAAGAAGGGATGTTCTAACTATGACAAGCTAAGGCAATTGTTTACCCTTAATACTGCAACTGGTGCCCTTCAAATTTCCTCAAACACACCAGCTCCAGATAGTGACGAAGAGTGTGCCCTAGAGGAGGAGCTTGCAACTGGGTAATAATGATTGCTACAATCCTAACATAGAGGGCATAACCCGGGACAATCCCCCTGTTACTAGGCAAACCCAACGTGCTAACAAACGTCCCATTGAAGAGGGCACTGGCAAGGGGAAAAAGGTTGCCAAGAAGGTGGATAGGGCTAGTGAGATGACTATTTCTCTTCAAGAGTACAATGCATTGGCAAGGGAAAGGTTTTTCATGAGAAAGGGAAGGGCTACTGGTAGCTCTAATCAGTTTGCACAATCCGCTGGTGGTGGCGATCCTTGCTCCCTTGGGAAAGCTATAGAAGTGTTGAACAAGTATGAGGATCTTGATGATGATGCCTATGTTACCATCTCCAAGGTTCTCCAAAAGAAAGAGAAACAGGTGGTGTTCATGGGCATGCCAGAGCAAAAGAGGTCGAGGTAGATGGAGTGCCATGCTCATTCACCAAATAATTAATGGGGACTACTCTTATTATGTTGTTTATTGTGATTTGGATGTGAATCACTAGGTTGTACCTTTTAAGTGGTATTTAAGGACTTGATGTGTGTGCTTGGACAATCTTGGATGTTATGTTTTATTTATCTTATTCAGTTGAACATTTTTACTTATTGTCGTTTTATTGTAATAATAATTGTAGTGAACTATGAACATGGATTTGATGTTATTTGAATTAGTATGTGAGCTTCGTCACTTGTTGTTCTCTACTTGAAGCAATTTACATTAGTATGTGTGTATGGTAATTGTTGTTATGTACTTCGTGTTTTTTTCACTAGTATATATTTCTAATAATTGTTGATATTTAGTTCATATTATTTACATTATAAGTAGAATTGTGCTAACATTATTGTTATATTTTTGGTACTTTATGTTAATGTGTCAGCTTACATATTTGGTATTGATGCTTTGGTTTTGTAGGGTACAAGGTATAATGGCCTCCTCTAGTGATCCTTTCTGGCAATATGATTTTGACGATGCCTACTTTGACTCTGACAGTAAGGACATGGACATTGATAGCTGTGGTGATGACATGGATGTTGGTGGCTATGATGCTGACATGGATCTTGGTGGCTGTGATGCTAACGTGGATATTAGTGTAGACACAGATTCAGACTATGACATTGAGGAGGAAGAGTTTTGGTTTGTATTTTCACTAGTTGGCGAGATGGTAGCATATTTCCAGCGGCATTACTACAAGTGCCTGATGCGTACTAGCATTCTAAGTGGAAAAGACTATATGGCCGAAATGAGAGATGGCAATCCTACCAACTGTCATGACATGTTCCGCATGACATTAGATTTGTTCTATCACTTGGTTGATGAGCTAAAACATCATGGTTACTTGAAGGAAGGGAAATGGCGTGTTTACGTGCAGGAGTTAGTGGCTATATTCTTGTACATTCCATAATACTCGAATGCGACCTGTGGGAGACAGATTTCAGCATGCCACTAAAACTATTGACTGCAAGTTTTGTAGGGTGTTGAGGGCTGTCCACACTTATGGCCAACATTTAATCAAGCCCGATTCGAATGTGGTAGGCCTTCCAAAGCATCTGCGGGAGAACAACAAGTACAACCCTTGGTTTGAGGTAAATCATTTCATAAAATAAGTCTTCCTTCATATAGTTGTATAGTCTTCCTTCATTCACATATAGAGATGTTGTGTACAAATAATTGGCACTCTTCATTGTAGAAATGCATCAGAGCTATTAAAGGCACGCATATTAGTGCTCGGCCTTCAACAGAAAGAACCTAGCCTTACAAGAGTCGTAAGAGCTCTATTACAACCAAAATTATGTATGCATGTGACCATGACATGCAGTTTACGTATGTCTATTCCGATTGGGAGGGCAGTGCCAACGACTCAAAGGTGTTGGAAAAAGCTATTAAAGACCTGAAGCATGGATTCCCATGGCCACCCGAAGGTATATGTAATTAACTTAAATTCTACCTCACACATTAACAGGGGAGATAGATGCTACCCCTTAATAGTTTTTGCCTGTTGTTGTTTTCCCGTCATTGAATGATTTTTTTTTTTTTTTTTTTACCTTGGGTCTAACATCTAAGTTGTGCTCTCTTTGCATTTGGATTTCTGTTTCAAGCTTGAGACTTATGCTATTCTAGAATATTTCTAATTTTGTGTCTAAGTTATTGTTGGGTTGATGGGGGCCTTTTTTACAAAGATGCATAAATTGTTATACTCAATTAGTTGTTGAGGGGTTAAGACCAATGGGGCTAATTTATTGAGTGGTATGATAAGTTGGTTTTTGTAGTTAAGTTAATTTTTTGGAGCAGACAGATTGCCCTCAAGTCTAAGGGCATCTAATATGCAAAACATCAATTAGTCAAATTACTAGAATTTCGATCATGATTGATTGCAATGAACTTGAGATAGCTACAGAGTAGTTTCCTTTCCAAAGAACCAAGTGGATTTATATACTTTTTCTGTGCATTTGATATTCATTAATAGTGCTTCATTAATCCACATGATTTGTAAGTGGAAATAACCATCATTTGATCTCTTGGCAGTAGCTGACAAGCAAGGCACTAAACATGATAATATGGCATCATGCGGTTTGACTCTTGCATCATATGACTTACTTTGTACTCTTCCATGTTAGGTTCGAAAAGTTTAGAACAATTGGCAATCATGAACACAAACTTGTCTAGATATAGATCCTAGAGTCTATAGGTATTTTTAGACAATGTTCAAGGTGATACAAGTCAAGATTCAAGAACATACAAGCTACAGAAAGAAGAATTTGAAATCTGCCTTGTTCGATCGATTAAAAGACAGGTTCGACCGATCGAAACAAGTATCTGTAGAATTTTAAGTTGGCCCAAACAGCAGTTCAAGCCCGTTAAGGATTAAGGTTTCAGATCTACTTCTTCTAGTATATAAAGGAAACTCTAAGCACGTTTTTAGAAGGCTTTTCAGAAAAGAGTGTGCCTCTTTTGTAGATCTAGGGTTTTGTACCCAAAAACTCTCTCATATCTTCTACTGGTGTTATTCCTTGAAGAATCTTAAGATCCGGTGTTGTAGAAGTTGCTGCCTTCTCTAGTTATCAAAGGTGCTGATGATCTAAACCTTCAAGGGTGGTCTTGGAGTCACAAAAAGGAGAGTTTGTGTTTTTTATCACAAGTGTGGGTGCTTGTGTTGCAAAGGCCTAATAGAGAAGGAGTCCGTAGATTCAGAACTTGCACGCGGTCACGTCAGTAAGTTCTACATGTGGTAGCAATAGGATGTTAGTGGTCTAAGTCTTATTGTAAACTTTGATTCTTTATAGTGGATTTGCTTTTTACCTTGAGAATAGTTAGGTTAAATCCTCCCTAGGTTTTTTATCGATTTGGTTTTCCTGGATCATCATATCGTTTTATTTTTTATTTTTTCATTGCTTTACATGATATGATTGTTTTGTTTTAACCTAGATCTGAATAATAAACCTAAATATTCACTTAGTTAATTAATTAGGTTAAACAATCTAGTTTTCAGGGATCTAAAACCTAGCATTCCAGATTTGTCAAGATTTTTTAGTGTTTCAAAGTAGCTAATAGAATGCATATTTCAATTTTAATAAATTGCTATATACTGAGGTCAAAGATGTCCTTTTTTTTTTTTTTCTTTTTTCTTTTTTAAAATACTTGAACACTTGCTTTAGAATACAATTTATCATGCTACATGGAACTGATTGAAAGATGCTATCGTTGTAGGTTCATATTACTTGGTTGATTCGGGCTACCCCATTGGTGCATCACTTCTGCTGCCACACAAGTCCACTCGATACCATGCTCAAGAATTTAGGAGGAGTAATAGGCAACCGGCAACCAGCAACCGGCAACAGGGAAAGAGTTGTATAACTATAGGCACTCTTCATTGAGCATGGTAATTGAGCGATGTTTTGGAGTCCTAAAGGCTCGATTTCCCATCTTGTCTTGCATGGCGAAGTATAAGTAATATCGTCAACGTTTGGTTGTTTTTGTGTGTTGTGCGTTACACAATTTTATATGCATCAATAATTGCAGAGATGTAATGTTTAACACATGGGAGAACCTTGACATTGATAGAGATGAGCAGCAAAATGGAAATAATGGGAATTATGTTGAATCGAGTGCTAGTGCCAAAAGGAGGCATGTAAGGGAAATGTTTGATGCGGCAAAGAGAGAGATGGCTGCCTTTAGGGATGATATAATTGAAAGCATGCGGGAGGAGTATGTGCGACGTCGAGGTTGATGGTGGGCATCTTTCAATCCTTTTTTTTTTTTGTTGGGACATATGTATAAAGTTAATAGTTCCTATGACAGTTAGGTAATGTGACTTGAAGTCACTTGGCAGGATAGATGGTGCATTCTTTTGGACATTAGATGCATTCTTTTGGATAGTTATATTAACTATGGATATGCTTACATGTAATGTGACATTTATGATGTAATGCCCTTTGGCAATGTAACTATAGATGTATGTAAAACCTGTTGGTAGTGTAAATTCAAGTGGACATGCTTATATGCATTTGTATGTAATACCTTTTGGCAATGAAGTAATTCCTATCTTTAGTAGTGGATGAGATCCTTAATTAAGTTTTTTACCTTGGTTGGATCATTGTTTGAGGTTTGTACAGTATGGAAGAATTGCTAATTCTAATAGAAAAAATATTTCCAAACCCACTGTGGTTTTAGGAAAATTCTCCATCTGCACCTCTATTGTGATGAGTGGAGAGGGTTAAACCATTAATAAATATTGTGTGTCCTGTTGTTTGTTTAATGTAAGGTTGAATTTATTCAATCAAGTATTGGCTTTATTCCGTGTCAAATTTGCTTGTATTTTAGCAATTAGATACGCTGTATTTAGGTGGGATTTATGTAAGGGTTGTGTGTGAGAGAATGTGAAGAAAACTCAAGATGTGTGCAATCAAAGGAGTCTCGCGACTGGATCTTTCGACTAGCAAGTCGCCAAAGTGGCACACGTGTGAAGCATGCAAGGAACTGAAGGGTTACGACAGTTGGAGCACTATAGGACAAAATATATAGTCTGGCCAAGCAGTTAGCTCACGACTCAAACTCGCGACTCATTCCACTCGCGAGACTGAGTCGCCGAAATGCCCTATTTGGATGAAAATTGACTTTTCACATTCCTCACGTATACTACTATAAATACCCTTATACCCACGAAATGTAGAGAGCTTCCAAAGAGAATTTTGAAAGAGAAACCATAGAGAAAAACAAGATTGACTCAT
This sequence comes from Quercus tomentella, assembly GCA_028535165.1. Lineage (NCBI taxonomy): Eukaryota > Viridiplantae > Streptophyta > Magnoliopsida > Fagales > Fagaceae > Quercus > Quercus tomentella. Next base: position 25,708,476 of record JAPQVY010000111.1, on the reverse strand, counting down.
CCACAATCTTTATCATTTGATTCTCCGAATTCCTCTACTCTCACCCTCTCCATCGACATATCCTTGAGAGGTACATTTTGCCAAATCTTTATCTCACCATATCAGTGAGGAGGTATTTTGGTGCTTGGGAAGCAGTTCAGAGATGACCAATTTATTTGGTTAATGAAATGGACTTGTTGCGAGATCTGGGAAGCAAAAGAAGACAAGGTTAGGCGTAACCCTGTTGGAGCAGGAAGCTTGAAGGGCTTAGGTGCATTGAGTAGATTAGGCTTGGAGGGTCTTCTGCTATTCATGTATCCTAACTTTATTCTTTAGTGGATCATTTGACCGCTTGGAGGGCGGTGGAGAGGTTTTTTGCCGAGTTCTTCAATTTCCTCTTCGATAACACGTGCTGGTGTTATCTTTGTATTTGCATCTCTCTTCCCTTACTCTTTATCTTTAATTGCTGTTGTGTTTGTGATTAATTATAATATAGAGTGTTTTACCTATTTGGTTATAGCTTATATTCATCATTCCGCATATATATTGTTTGTGTATAAGCTTGTGTTGGAATTGCTAAAATTGGGGGTCTAAACATTCATTAATGTTTTACACACTAATTGAACTTTCATTTAACCATAGAATCAAGTAATATATATTGTGTGCCCTATTTTTTTTTTTCATACAATTTCTGGTTTTTGTGTACCAAACACACATATTTTACAAGTCCATATTGGATAAATTTGAACATTGTTAACATATATTCGAAGTCCAATGTCATACATATCATAAATTTGTACACTTTTAATACAAAAGACAACATAAAGTTGTACAATTACAATAGAGAAGATATCCAATGTAATAATACAAGTTAAGCAATACTCCAAACATCACCCATGATATTACTAGACTATCTTAAACTTCTCTGCTTTCTTTTCAGCAATCTTGCGTGCAACCTTGGCTCTTTCAACCCTTCGTTTTGCAGCTTGTTCCCTTTCCAATGCTACTTCTTCTGTGGCACAAGCTTGCTTTAACTCTTCATTAGCAATTTCCACCTTAAACTCCAACTGCCTGAATTTTGCTATAATAATAGGTTCTGTGGCTGCACCTTGCATACAAGTGTTGGTGTCCAACTATTTGAAGAACTTACATGCACAATCGTCATCCTGTAAATTAAAATGAAACACTTACATAGTGATACAACGAATTGGTAACTTAATGCACAAACTTAAGTAAAGAGAGTAATTGGATATTGTACTTACTGGCAACCAATAGCGACAGCCATAAAACCTCCTACCTAAAGTATGAAGTTTCAGGGACGTCCTAAAGGAGCAATGGTTAAGGTCACACAAATGCCCACTAGTACTAGAGTAATAATTACTTGTTTCTAACATTGTTAGGAACCAGCTGCCCCAATATCCAATGCCAAAACAAGAATTCTTATTACTTCTTTTTTTATGAAGAAAAGGTATTTAAATCTAGCAAATATTATTTTGTTGTAGTGTTAAATTATGTGTAAACTATTACCTTATTATCCAAAATAATATAAGGTGTTAATGTGATGATATATGTCTATATCTAAAGCAAATTTTCATATAAAATAGCACCATGCAAAGGCTTGTATACAATAATTATATTAACGCAAATAGTACTAGTTGGTATACTTCAAATAATAGCACCATTCGATTGATCATTTTCTATATGTTCACCTAATTGTTATACTTCAAAAAGTTTCTTCTATAAGCACACAAAAAAACATAGAAGAACAAGACCCACTAGGTGTATTATTGTCCAGAGGATTTTGCTAGTTTGGTTAAAGATCCATCCTTAAAATAGTTGCCCTTTTAAGCAATTCATCAAAAAGACAATAGCTCTTTGCCCTTGTAAAACAAATAGGGGTGCAACCAAGCATTTATCCATACAAGAATGAAACCCACATTCAATTTGATTCTTTTCATCATATCCTGTCTTGAACAAGTTCTATATATAAATAAACACAACAGATTCATAACTTGTGACATAGAAACAGATTCATACCCATCCGTATTAATATATCCCAAACAGCAGACATAGGCATGCGGTGATATTCAAACAACCAACACCCCCATCCAAATGTATCTAACCCAAATAGCATACATAACATTAAACCCAAACTCAACAAAACCAATTGATTGCAAAAATATTGTTGTGGGAAATGGGGTTAAACATTACAGACCCAAAATCCCCTAATATTTTCAAAGGCAAATTAGAGTAAATCCATTCCTTACATTTATTCAAAATCAAATCTAAACAGAGCAAGATAAACAGAGGGACGGAGCCAAAGCCACATGAGAAAAGTACCTTATACGGTTCAGCTGGTGTCAGCAACGATTATTTGACTCCAGGTTTGTGCTCACGAGCCTTAGACGACGATTTGCATTTAGAAGAGGGAGAGGTGTGAAATGGGGATTTAGGGAAGAGAGGCGTTAAATGAGTATAGAAAATGAAAGAAGAATAAAGGAAGAAGAGAACCTGTTTGGTTTGTGCGAGTGTGTCGAAGTGGGAATTGTCATGATGATGCATGGGCAAGTCTGCGTGTCTGGGTTTTCTGATGGGAGAAGAATATGAAAGTGGAGGAAGGGAAATGAGGAGTGAGGACGCGGGTAGGATGGTAGCAGTTAAGGGTGTCCACAGGTCGGTCCAGGTTGGGTTTATGCCCAACCCGCGACTGACCCTACAGAATCGGGTGGAAGAAGTTTAGACCCATTGCCGACCGGCGAAGGAGTCGGATTGGAGCAGTCGGGTCAGTGCTGGAAAGCGGTTAGTTCTGGTTGGGTCCATCCACAGTGGAAAAATTTGTCAAAATCGTTTATTTCAGGCAAAAATTTGCCAGATCCGACGGAGATCTCACCGAATCTAGTGAGATCTCACTAGATCTAGTGAGATTTCCACCAATTCTAGTTGAGATCTCCCCAAATCTGGCATAAGTCTCGTTGGATCTAAAGAAATTTGACCAAAAACTAGCTGAAAAAGCTTAAATCACTGGATTTTTGTAAGTCTTCTGTCAAGTAAGTTGAGGCGGGTTTTAGAAGAAAGAAACCGCCAACCAACCCGTTGGAGTCGATTTCTGGGATTTGTAACTTGCCGTCGATCGCTGGAGCTCACGAGTCGGTCGTGGGTGTGTTGGTTTTGGTTGACTGGGTTGGGTCCGGGGGTGGGTGGACACCCCTAGTAGCAGTTCTGAGCTGTGGCAATGGGGTGGGATCCACCACTTTGGCAAAAAGTTGAGTTAAAAGGTGAGATATGTAACTCAGTTTGATAACCAATTTTTTTTTTTTTTTTTTTTGAGTTATTTATGAGTGATAGGTTTTGAGTTTGAGGAGTGAGTTATAAGTTATGGGTTATGAAAACTGAATCATGGGGTTTCCAAACAAGCCCTTAATACCCTTTTCACTCTTTGCCAATAGCAAATTAGATGGTTACCTCGTTGCTTTCTATCTTTTTGAATGTCTTCCCACCATTCCTTTGCTTCATCGTCCAATTTATTTGATGCAAGACGCACTTTTTCTTCATCACAAATCTTCCTAAAATTAAAATACTCATCCAAATCAAGAAGTCAGTCAATAAAATCCAACTTACACATATCTCCATCAAAGAATGGAATTTTCTTGTAGTTAGGAGTGCGTCTTTGAATATATTGATCATTGTTGTTGTGAGATGATTTCCTAGCAAGAAGGGTAGCAATCGTTTGTAGGATTTCATCCACAATTGGTTGTCTCTCTTTACAAAATTGGTGAAACTCAGTCCTAGTGTGAACTGCATCTTCAACTTTGTTGTTGTAGTTGTTGTGGTTACCGTCATGTCGGTTAGCCACCAGACCAGGGTATTGCAAGGCTCTGATACCAATTGATGTCGCGGAAGCCTGAAGAAAGCACACACGATACTCTTTTGGATGGATAGAAACTAAACTGTTAGTCCCTAGATAGTAAACCTCGAATTCATAAGGGATCCTTGAATCCACAAGATGATAAATCTGGAATCCACTAGAGAAGAAAAATGACAAAAGTTTGTGTTTATTAATAATAGTCTGATAACTGAATTGCTTTTGGAGGCTACAATGCGTTTAAATAGTAAAAGGAAAATCTAGGGTGATTAGAAACCCTAAAGCAGCTAGGAAACCCTAAGGCGGCTACAAAAGCATATAAAACTTTAATTTGACATTAAAAACACCTAAAACAAGGCAATAAATAACCTAAACCTAAATTTTTTTAAAAAAAAATACATAAAAATACAAATATTAAATATTAAACCATGTCCTACATCACTTTCCCCTCACGTTCATCTTATTTTTAAAGAAATTACAGTTATTGCTTATCTCTAAAGTTTATCATTTTTATTTGGTTAATAAATGAATATTATTAACTTTTACCAAAAAATATAGAAAAGTCTTTGAGCACGCGCAACACACATGCTTAGAGGCTAGTTATTAGTATAGGCATCTAGTTTATAATACAAGTTTGTTAGTATTTTAAGTAGTACATAAATTTATTTTCAAATAAAATTCAAATATTTAAGGGGGTAAAAGTTTCAATAAAGAAAAATTATCTCATAATACCTGAATAATGCTTAATTTAAACTAGAGCGCGTGCTTAGAGGCACTTTTATTTTTTGGGTAAAGATTAATAAGTTGCATTTATTATAATTTAGGATTTCTACTTTTTCTAATCACCCAAAAAAAAAAAAAAAAAAAAAACTAAGGGTGTGATGAAAAAATTATTTCCCCCACAAATGCATAAATCAATACTACCAAGAATTTTGGAAGATACCTGTTTGCTCAACGAATGGTTTGAGTTTTGATTGCATTTGTCAATCTCAATTCCAGACCCCGTAAAATGTGTCCCTAACATCAAATCTATTGAAGTCAACAATTAGTTGCTAAAGTTTGGCTTAATTTTAAAAAATAAACATTGAAAAGCACAAATTGAACAAATTGTCAAAAAAAATTTACAGAGAAAAAGAAACATGAGATTGATGAGAATGAAACTTGGCCTTCACAAATATAAGATAAATATAAAACTGACTAACAAATGTGCAAGTTAGTGATAATAAGGAGTTTGTGAGTGAAAAAGTGAAAAACAAAAATAAAAGCGTGAGAAATTACATAGTAGTAACTGCTTTATAGTGGGGATGTTGGGATGATAAGGATGGATAGAAGTTATAGTATTGGTTTTATAGTAGGAGTCTTTTTTTTTTTTTTTAATAAAGAAGAAGAGATTTGGGAAAATTAAAATGTGAGATTAGAGTAATGAAATTAAAAAAAAAAAATTGAAAAAAAAAGGGGGACAGAAGAAAAAAATACATCGTGATGAAGTAAAAAAAAAAAAGTGAATATGTGGGGTGAGTTTGTAGATTGGAGGAGTTTTAAAACTAACAAAAGAGTAATCCTATTTTGTAGGAAATTAGTGAGTAGAAGTAAGAATTTAAATCAACGTAAAAGTAGGAGTTTATTAGAAGCAGAAAGACATTTCAACGTAGAAGTAGGAATTTATTATTTTTGTCAATTTACTATTTTAACTCCATTTTTAAGTTTTAGGTAGGGGTATTTTTTACAGTAAAAAAAACAATAACTAACTTTCTTTTTCCAATTTACTATTTTAACCCCATTTTTAAGTTGTTGGTTAATTACTTTAGGGGTATTTTTGACAGGAAAAAAAGCAATAACTAACTTTTTGAATCCTCTTAATATATACATATTAAAATTTTATATAAAAAGTGAAGATCTTTCAATTATTCAATAATATATGATTTATTCAAATTTTATGTAAAATAAAATAGTATTTAAATAAAACATATGATGTTAAAAACTCTAAAAAAATAAAATAAATTAAGAATATCTTTATAATTTTAGTTTAGTATCTCTCACAATATATAAAAAGCTTCACTTACATGTAACGAATGAGCATGTATACATATAATATGACTTTTTTTCCCCATTTTTTAAGAGAATATATAATACTAGCTTCTGAGCACACGGGTGAGGCTCTTCTATTTTTTGGGATAAAGGTTGAAAATTTGTATACAATATAATTTGGAATTAATAAAATTTTTAATTAGAAAAAAAACCTAGGGGTGTGATGAGTATTATGTATTTGTAAGTAAAATAATTTTTTCATCACACCCCTAGGTTTTTTTGTGATTGGAAAATTTAGTAATCCCAAATTATAATGGGTGCAAATAATTAACCTTTATCCCAAAAAATAGAAGAGCCTCTGAGCACGCGTGGGAGCACATGCTCAGAGGCTAGTTTTGATAAAGGTTAATAATTTGAATCCATTATAATTTGGTATTTTTACATTTTTCAATCACAAAATACCTAGGGGTGTGATGAGATGTAACACAAAATATAAACACATTTGGAAACGCATAAATCTCATCACATCCCTAGATATTTTTGTAATTGAAAAAAATGCATTAATCTTGAATTATGATAAATAGATAGTTTTGTCATTTAGGGGAAAAAGCATCTTTAAGCACATGCAAGGCTAGTTTCTTCTAATGTGAAAATTGTCAATTGTTTTGATTTTTCTATATCATTAAAAAATTAGTTTTAAAAATATTACTCAATTTGAGTGCCTCTTGAACTAATGCTTTCATCAACTAACATAAATGCGCTGCAATGTACGTAACTATGTATTAGTCCTTTCATGCATGCTTAAAGTTTTTTCTATTTTTTTAAATGTCAATACTGTTTTTTTCCTAATATTTTTTTCTTCTTTTGCCATTAACATATAAATTGTAATGGTAATGATAAGATACAAATAGAATAAATTTTGTGAATAGATTCATTAAGCAAAACTTAATTCAATATGAATTAGTGCATCATTAATCCCAACATCTTACATGAATACATAATGTAAATATCTTGAATCCACTACTAAAATATTCGTAATTTTTTTTTACTACTTCAAAGCTTACAAAGCATTTACTATTCAAGCAAGGACGGCTCTACAGCCAGCCCAGGGGGTTCAAATGAAACCCCTGGCCTGGCCCGAAAAAAAAAATACATATATATATAATTTTTTTTTTGACTCCTAAAATAAAATTTTGAACACCTTGACCTTAAATTTTGTTTAAACCCAATTGAAATAAACTTGAAATATGATCATTTTAGTGATATTTTCACAATAATTTTACAATAAAGGTTAAGTGACAAGTTGTAATTGGCTTTTTACAACAAATGAGCAATTTTGCATAAATGTTGTGTCAGTAGCACTACTCTTAAAATTGCTCATTTGTTAAAAAATAAATAAACCTTCTCTCTGGATTCTAGCTTACTTTACCGTTGATGGTAGAATGAAACGGTTTTTTCCTATACTTTTCTTCTTCATCAGCAAAAAATTACACCACTTGTACAACCAACTGATCTGTATTTACATGTATGATTCTTTTCTCATTCTCTTTCTCCCTTCTATGTTTTCTTTTTGTCTAATCAAGTAGTTAATTTGATAAGTATTCTACAGTTTTTCGAGTCCAAAAAGTCTTTTAGTGTTTGTTCCAATTCCAAGAGAATGACCACGTGTGTGGTTAAAAATCCATACATTTTAATCGTAATAGTTAGCCACTTATTACACATCCATAACAAAAGTTAAAAAGAATTTAAATTTCAAAAAAATCAACTATCCTTAAAAATGTAACATTTTTTATGGAGTAGTAAATTAATAATTAAAAAAAAATATAAATTGAATTTCACATAGAATTATACAAATGATAAATATAATTTACGTTATAAAAGAAATTTTTTTACAACAAATTTTTACGTTAAAAAAAAAGTAGCTTAAATTACCACTTTAAGCAACTTAATTCCCTTAAAACCCAACACCAAATTGACCAATCCTGCAATGCCTCCATAAATTCCTTCATTCCAGACCTTGCAATTGTACCCAAATTGTTCACCAAATCTATAATCCAAAAACCAAAAAAAGTGTTAGCAATCTAAAATCATATTAAATATTAAGTTCGTGGACCAAAATAGAGAAGAATAATATATAAGTACATGCACGCATAAATAGAGAGAGTCTTGTTGATTTTGTCTGTGAGGCTCTCAAATCGAATCTTATCCAATACCTACACACATAAATGCAAAACCAATCTGGATTCATCTTCTCCACAGGCTCCTTTTTAACGATTTCCATCAATTCATCTGTTTCAAAATGGCAAAACTTTTTGTCAGGTAAAACATGTTAAACGATCACCATAATTCATGATGAAAAATATAGCTTTTGAGAAGAAGAAGAAATAACCGTTGCATGCCCAACAAACACGAATAGAACATATAATTGCAGTAGATACAAACCATTTTGACAGTCACGCTTCTCAGAGATCTTAAGAACAGCAGAGGACTCTGACATTGCAAATTTCTGTGCAGTCGATCAAGTTAAGCAAAAGTACTATCGTTTTGAGGGAAAAAAAATATTTGTATCAAATAAATAGCAGTTCTTATCCAAAAAAAAAAAATAGCAGTTGGTTATAAAAAAATCTAATGAGTAAGAGATACGTGCAAAATAACCTTATCAGCATTCCACCACTACTCTCACAATATTAGTGGGTGGTTATAATTTAGATTGTAAAATTATATTTAAAATTCTAAATTTTATAAGTGGATAAAATAAATTTAAAAATTAATAGAAAAGTAGTCCTATTGTTTAGGCAATATTTTAGTGGAAGTTAGAGTTGCATTTTTACCAGATTATCTTTTAATTTTGTCTCTACTTAAATATAGGGGTGTAGGGGTATTTTTGAACTAAAAAATAAGGAATCCAAACAGGAGAAGCCCTTTAAAAATAGTATAGATAACTTTTCTTTCATCACAATTTGAAAAAATAGATAGGATTTTTCTTTTTTCCAAATAGAATAGGATTCCTACTTTAATAGTTTAAAAAAGAAACGTGGGACAATTTTTCCTTTTTTGGTAGAGGTAGTTATTTATTTATTTATTTTTTTGAACATGGGTAGTGGGAAGTTATTTATTTATTTATTATTATTTTTTTGTGATTAACGTTGACTATCTAGTGTGTAGTTAATAACAAGTAGATTTTTTTTTTCTTTTAACTTTTATCTATTTACGGTTTTAACCTCATTTCTAATTTTTAGGAATAAGGATAAATTAATTAAATTAGGAGTATTTTTAGAAGTAAAAAATGCACTAACTAATTTTTTGAATCCTCTTAATATATAGAAGAAAACTTTAGTTAATAACCGGTATATTTTTTTTAAAGAAAACCTTAGTTAATAACCTTAGTTTCTGGTTGACGTTAGTTAATAACTAGTAGAATTTTTTTTTTTTTTGGTTGGGAAAACCTTCATGCCAAATTGATTAGAAATAAATTGGGTAAAATACAGTTAACACTCTTGAGTTTTGGACTAATGTTAACCAAGTCTAAAACATTTCAAAACGGATCAATTTAGGTTGAGTTTGGATTGCTGAAAAACTGTGGAGTCTGCATTTGGTGTTTTTTCTGTGGGTCCCATGCACTGTTCACAGGACCTGCAAGTACGGAAAAACACAAATATTAAGTTAAAACTAGATCCCACGGCACTATTCAAATATTTAAAAATTATTTTGCTACAATGTTTTCAGTTTTCAATAATAAGCAGTATCCAAACAGATCTTTAATCTCTAAACTGTTACTTATTTTCTTCTCTCTCATAGTGATTAGGGAGTAGAAACCAAATTGGTCAATTTTCAAATGTCTTAACTTAAACTTAGCTAACATTAGTCCAAATCTCAGCGTATTAATTGTATTTTACCCTAATAAATTAAATTTAAATAATTAAAAATAAATGAATTATAATGACAAAATTATTATTTTTTTGAGAAAGCAAAAAAACTTTTTCTTTGTCATTATAATGACAAAATTAAATTGACTAGATGTAATTTCACTAATTTGTAATTAAATTAACCTAAAAAAATAATTTTGTAGTTAAATTAAAAAAAAAATGTACTGAAAACGAAGGCAGAGAGGTCCAAAAAATTAAAAATGTCACCGCCAGTGTCCCATGTCTCTCGTTTGAATTCAAATTCCTCACCCTACCAAATTTAAAATATATATCTTTTTCTCAAACGTACTGATTGAGATCCGAAATCATACAAATCAAAAATCCCATCTCACTGTTTTTATTGTTACTCTTATATTTTCAAAAACACCTTCCCTCTCTCTCTCTTCCAAAACCCTAAAACTCACACTCTCACACACACACAGTGAGTGATAGACTTGTGAAGCAGGCAATATCGCCGATGACAGCTGTCCCAGCGCCGACGCCGGGGCGCGAGCTCTCGAATCCGCCGTCCGACGGCATTTCCAACCTCCGCTTCTCCAACCACAGCGATCATCTCCTCGTCTCCTCATGGGATAAGGTATTGCTTCTCTCTCTCTCTCTCCCTCTCTCTGTCTCTCCCTCACTAACATTTCGTATTGTTCCGATTGGGCAGAGCGTTCGACTCTACGACGCGAGCGCCAACGCGCTCCGCGGCGAGTTCATGCACGGCGGTCCCGTACTCGACTGTTGCTTCCACGACGATTCGTCTGGTTTCAGTGCCGGCGCCGATAACACCGTTAGGCGGTTAGTCTTTTTTTTTTTTAAAAATTTTATAAACATTTTGCCCTAATTTTCTACAGTACTTATAAAAAAAATACATGTACATTCACTTAACTGAGCTCATAGGCTTTAATTAGTTGAGCTAAGAAAAATTAGTCAGTTTTTATGGTGTTGGTTGAGGTAAGATTTTCAATCTGATTGGCCAGTGCTGATAACACTGTTAGGCAGTCAGTGTTTTTTAATTTATGGTTGCCTAATTTTCTGTTTGCTAGCTGAGAAAGTGTGGGAAACAAAAAGGAAAATTAGATAATATTGAAGCCGATTTATTCTATTATACGTTACTAATATAAAATACAAGTACATTCACTTAACTGAGCTTAGTACAAATTAGTTGAGAGTTAGTGAGGTTTTTGTTCTCTGCCTTAATTTGATGTTTAGTTGCTGAGGTAATGAGGGAAAGGGAGAGAATGAAATAGGCTTCACTGAGTTGAGCTCAGTGAAATTAGTCAATTATTATGGTTTTTGTTGAATTAAGATTTTTAATATAATTTAATAGCTTCGGAGTTGAGTTTTCACTTTCGATGTTCATAAATTGATGTGTTTTTTCTTATTTAGAGTTATGTTTAAAAAAATCAGCATATATTTTGCTAGTTGATTTAACCATTTGCGTGTATGACTAAAAAATATATAATGAGCTTGTGACTATCTCTATCATTCTGAATTTAGCTGAAGCTTTGCATTGTTGTCTTTAAGTTTGAGTTCATTACTTCTATCTAGTTTTTGTGGCCCGTTTCTGATGTTGATTATGATTTTGGAGACATAATTTTTCGCTGCTTAAGATTATGGGTCAATGTTTCAGGCTTGTTTTCAGCTACAATAAGGAAGATATTTTGGGAAGGCATGATGCACCTGTGCGTTGTATTGAATACTCTTATGCAGCAGGTTTGTTTTCATAGTGCTCATATTCACCTTTGCCCATCTAAATTTTCTTGTAGTTGTTTTGCTGGTATGTGATGATTTGGAGGCTGTTGCAGCTTCTGTGTTTGATGAATTAATAACGGTTTTTATTACAAACCCTTTCAAATCTTAAACGAACCTGAATATATATACATTCTAGCATTTTCAAAAATATAAGACTTTTAAACCACAGGCGTGTGAAATTATTGCTGAAAAATGTCACTTAAGGTATCATTGTTATTTACCCTCTCTACTGTAGGTGTTTTAATTAAAAGTGAAGGTTAACAGTTTCAATATTCTATATAGTTGGCCATGACCATAGTTTAATATGTCAAAAGACCCAAATACTGTTAAGTTAAAGATTCTATATTCACATGATACGGTGTTATCGGGCATTCTCCTATCCTATGGCGAGATTTATAAGAGCATTCACATCAAAGCTCCTAAAAACTTTAGTATTTAGCAACTCAAAAAGTCACTTTATCTATTTCAACAACTCACTTTATAATACACCTAACATCAAAGGTTCTATTTTTACATTCATCCCATTAAAACAATATAAACAACTTATTAAAATAAAATAAAACTTATCCCACAGAAATTCATAGCAGCTAGCCATGTTCACCACCACCACCACCGTGGTAGCCACAACCCAACATTGAAAAAAAAAAAAAAAAAAAAAACCACAAGAACGACAACAACCACCCAAATGTGACAAAAATTCAAAGAAAATTGAACCAAGCCAGTAATTTTTAGATTGGGTTGGTTCTGTTCCTCTGTTCATGGTTACATAAATGGTATTTCCACCTCCCTTTATAATGAGATGGGCTATGGAGGGTAAGGTTGTGGGTTCAAGTCTTACAGGGTGTGTGTGTAATTTAAAAAAGAGAAAAAGAAAAGAAACATTGCTAGGTATTAAAGTTACACACACTCATTTCTTAAGTGCCTGTATTTGTATCCATCTTGGGGACTTATAGGGAAGGGGAGTTAAGAAGTGTGTCCTGGCTAAATTCTGTTCTTGGCATCAAAACAAATATGTGGGTTGGTGGCACATAGTAATTATGTCATAAGATAATGATTTTAAATAGTTGGTTACAGTGTAAGAAATCAATTATGCCTGGTAACTGGGATACGGTCTAAACTATTGTATGGTTTTATCTTCTGCAATGATTACTATAAAGGAAAGCCAATGTGATTATTAATTTATGATAATTTGACAAAAAGTTCTTTTACACGGTTTTGAGGTCCTTTAGTCAGTTTTAACATTAGAGTTAGGGATGCTTTGTTGGATTAGTTGCATTGATTTTCTGGGTGCTGTTCAACGTTAAATGGTATTGACTTATTAATTATGAACCCAAGTCATTACAAATAGATGCAGTTGCCAATTCATCATATAAGATTCTCCTACATACAGGGTATCAACTTCCCTTTCTATCTTAACAGTGTTGATTCTATGGTTGGCATCACTTAGTAGTCAAATATATAACAGTCAAACAGAGCCATTTTTGTTTCAATTTGCATTTAATATTTTCTCTTCTGATAATCATCTCAGGGCAACTAATCACGGGTAGTTGGGACAAAACTCTGAAGTGTTGGGATCCTAGAGGAGCAAGCGGGCAGGAGCGCACTCTTGTTGGGACATACCCACAGCCGGAGCGTGTTTACTCGCTTTCTCTTGTTGGACATCGTTTAGTTGTAGCAACTGCTGGAAGACATGTAAATGTCTATGATTTGAGAAACATGTCTCAACCTGAACAGCGAAGGGAATCTTCATTAAAATACCAAACTAGATGTGTGCGCTGTTATCCCAATGGAACAGGTAATTTTCTGACCTTCTAGTGTTCTGGTGCACTGACAGTCTTTTCCTTATGTCAGTTTGCAGTAAAAAATACTAGTAAAATCATATGGCTTTGTGCTTAAACACCATCCCCCTTTTCCTCTCTCTTTGTCTCTGTCTCTCTCTCTCTTAATTCATTTATTCTCTCCATATTTAAGAAATAAGTCAACTATTTACTTGAATTTGCTATACTTTCTTATGCTGTATTTTGAATTCCAGTTGACTACCATTAGTAAACTTACCTAGTAATTTGTAGCATACCTATTTGCTAGTGTGATAAATCCTCTGATTCAGATTGCCCAAAGTGGACAGGTAGCTATAAGATTGTATTTGGCCAACAGGCTGTTTAATCACAGAAGGGTTTATAGCAATTGGCTAAAAATAGTCCACAGTTTGTCTATGTGATTCACTCTTGATCTCTGTTTCTAGGATTTAATTCCGACTCATTTGAATATTATATGCAGGATATGCGCTTAGTTCTGTTGAAGGCCGAGTAGCAATGGAATTTTTTGATCCTTCAGAGTCTAGTCAAGCCAAAAAGTATGTGTTGAGCTATTGATGCACCATTGAGAAGCAGAAAATTACTTGAATAATGTGCCTTCTATTCATCAACTTTTGTAGTTTGTCCTGCTTCCTTTGTGTTTCTGTTAAATATGCAAGGTATTCCTGAAATGGAGCACTTCTTCTGATGCATTATCAATTATGATGTTTCTTGCATACCCTTGAATGTTTCCAGAAATGAATATTTATACATATACATAAGAGGTGCAAAATAATTGAGGCATTTTAAATCTTCCCTATGGCTCTGCCTGTGTCTATCTATTTACAGTTAAGAGTGTCATAATTGTGGAGTGTACTGTTGGTTTTCTACAATTACTGGGTGCATAGTATAACTTATTAAACAGTCTTGGTTAAATGACAAGCATGGTCATGTTGTGTGCCATCATCTGTGGATGGTCCTCTTAGGGGTAGTATTGTATGAAATGCAGGCATGCCTATATGTTTATTTTATTCTGCTGCATGCCATTCAGCTGTCATTTTAGTAATTTAATATATCAGCTTTTTGCAGGTATGCATTTAAATGTCATAGAAAATCAGAGGCTGGAAGGGACATTGTCTACCCAGTAAATGCCATAGCATTCCACCCTGTGTAAGTTTTTACTTATTACTGTTCTTTGTGAGTTGAATTCTAAGTCTTGTAATTATTGGAACACATAAAGGATAGGCCAAAAGTCCAATATTCTATGTCAAAAGAGTAATCTTTATGATTTAAAGAATTGTTCATTCTTGTCAATTTAGTTTCCTAGGTATAATATTCTCCACTCTCCTCGTGTGTGTGTGTTAAAATACTTAGTATTCTAAAAAAAAAAACAGTAGGTTAATCCCACGTTAGAAAATAAGTGAGTTAAAAAGGTTTAAAGTCTGTGTTGTGTATCCAAGAGTTAGGCCCTTTTAGATATACAGCACTGTCAGTTTCTTTAAGACCTTCTTCTGTGTGTGTGTGTGTGTGTGTGTGTGTGTTAAAATACTTAGTATTCTAAAAAAAAAAAAGAAAAGTTTCCTAGGTATAACTGTCCCATGGTTTATTGCTCAATTGGATACAAGAAGCACATGCTCAGATTGTTGCACATAAAAGCAAGAATCTGGTCTCATAATAACTGAGAAAGTGATGGCCCATGGTATAATATAGTCATCATTTAGGGATTAATAAAGAAATTGTTGGCCTGAAAGAGATCTGAGTAAATCAACTTGGGAACTTGAGTTGATAGATGATATAATTTAAAAAAAAAAAAAAAAATACACTAAGCAAATTTATAAATAAAGGGAATTTACAGATTTTCATATGTTCTTGCACTTGATTGGCTGATGTGAAGACTATTGTAAATTTGCAATTAATAAACTATCTTTGCACTGGGTAGACTTCACACCCTGAGATTAAATGTAGCAGCTTCTTTCTGTACTAGTCAGTACTCACATAGTTACTGGTCCATTCTTGCAAATTTGATCTGCAGATATGGTACATTTGCAACTGGAGGTTGTGATGGTTATGTGAATGTGTGGGATGGGAATAACAAGAAGAGGCTGTATCAGGTAAAATTTTGCTCATGTGATAGTAATATCTTGTTTATATTGTGGCAAGCTTGAATTTTTTGTAATTGCTATTTTCTCTTCTTATTCAGTACTCAAAATATCCGACAAGTGTTGCAGCACTGTCATTTAGCAGGGATGGCCGCCTGTTGGCAGTGGCATCAAGTTACACATTTGAAGAGGGAGATAAACCGTAAGATCAACTCTCACTCTCTCTCTCTCTCTCTCACATATTAGCTCTAATGTATTGTCTTATCAATTTGCAGTCATGAACCAGATGCTATCTACGTTCGCAGCGTAAATGAAATAGAGGTCAAGCCTAAGCCAAAAGTGTACCCTAATACTCCCGCGTAACTTGCTGTGTAGAATCTCCTTGTTACATAGTAGTCTGGACATATTTTTATTTTTATTTTTTAGTATTCTGTGATGCTTCAGTTCTTCCTAATGAAGCTTGTGAAAACTTGATTCAGAAACTGATGTCTTAAGGAGATGAGCTATCTTTTAACTTCATATTCTTTACCAAGTTCTGAAATCAAGAAAATGCCGAGACTTGTCGGATATTTTGAAATTACAACTGGCAAACAACCAATTGAAATTCACTAACTCATGCTCAGCCAAAAAAAGAAAAGAAAAGAAAAGAATTTCACAATAGAAGTGGAAAAACATACAGATCCCGAGACTACAAAGCAACACTGACACCACATCACAAGCTTGTCTACATACGCTAGGAATATGAGTAGTATATTCTTCAGCAGCACCCCATTCAAAGCTCTCTTCAACCTAGTCTCAAAGGGTTAAAGTGCCAATTCAGCCTTGTTGGTTTGGTATTCCTTTGTAAGAGGCAGGGTATGTGCGACTCCAAAAGGTCTCAGGTTTTTTTTTTTTTTTTTTTTTTTTAATCTGAAACAAAAATCACTTTCTGAGGCCTTAATAGTGAATTGGGGATGAGGGATGGAGAAAGAATAACATGAGACAAACCAATCAATCTACCTCCCAATTTTGGATCTTAGTTTTGTAAAGATCATCCTCTAATCACCGAGCCACAGTTTTTGTTTACCAATCCTACACGGTACGAATGAATAGAGGATTCCAATTTCCAATAGTAAGAAATGTACATGTTTGAACTCTATATACATTTTCTACTATTGCGTTACTATTTCTGGCTATAAGAAACAAAAGCAAGATATCATTACTCCTAAGCATGCTTTTATTTGTTCGTTAGCTCTTCAAATTTAATTAACCTTAAGGGAGTATAGTTGCTTAGGACTTATGGCTACAAGGATAGCTTATTTTGTCTATTTTGTAGAAGTCACATTGAGGTGAGAGACTATTTATCTTTTGAATGCCATCTAATACATTGACTGGGAAGATATTTTAAGATATCTAATGCATTGACGGGTTAGAGATTGGAATGCTGAACTTGATTGGACTTTTGAGGACCTTGAAGCCGAAGGCAAGAGCTTTCAAAAATTCCATTTAAAATAGAGTTCTTTGTAGTTTTTGGAGGATTGCTGTTGCTAATTCTAAACAGTGTTTCTAATTTTAGACTGCTTGCGTGCTCTATTTGTTTTCTCTGATGTTGCAATAGTGAGACTTGAGAGTTCCGTATCAGCAAGCTTAAGATGCTTTGGTTTATGTTGTTAGGTTTTAATTAAAGGCAGATGGTTCTTCCCTGCTGTTTTGTTATCCTCACCTGTCTGTTTTATAAAGCCAACAACAACAAATTCTATGTCCAAGAATATTAAGAATAGCACCTAAAAAATTTGGCAACTGCAGAAGTCACTATAACATACGTAGCATATATACAAAAACAAAAAGCCAAAATTTATTCTTAATGTCTTTAGGTTAGGCAAGTGATTAAACATTATACATTCTCCAAGATACCATGTATGAATAGGTACTGAAGAAGCTCCCTACAGTCACAAAAGGGGATTTATATCATTCCCACGCCATGACTATATGTTCATCTGAATCCCCAACATAACCACCTCCAAGGCTTTGGATACCAGCATAAATCTATCTTCTCTGACGTTTATGCTACTGCAATTGCGCTCTAATTACCTAAATCCTGAAGGAGCTGCTAGTGGACCAGCTCCTGGTGATCCTCTCATCGCTCTTGATTTAGCAAGCAACTCATCATAATTCTGAGCAGAGAAATTATAATTAGAACTGACATGGGGCTTGAATCTTTAAAAGAACGCAGAAACAAAGAAGAATGGAACATTACCCTTTTCTCAAATGCACTATCCTC
The DNA here is from genome assembly GCA_028535165.1 of Quercus tomentella. Lineage (NCBI taxonomy): Eukaryota > Viridiplantae > Streptophyta > Magnoliopsida > Fagales > Fagaceae > Quercus > Quercus tomentella. The sequence continues at coordinate 25,690,789 of JAPQVY010000111.1, read as the reverse complement.
TTTATTGATTATCTTGTCAGCAAGGCCGTACTCTATGGCTTCCTGTGCTTGGAGATATTTGGGTCGCTGGGTGTCTTTAGCAATTTCTTCTTTGGGTTTCCCAGTTCCTTTTGCTAATAGCTCAATGTAGGTTTCGGTATTCGCATCTAGTTCTTTGGCCTGAAAGAAGTTTGTCACTGAAGTGCATATATATATATATATAGAGAGAGAGAGAGAGAGAGAGAGAGAGAGAGAGGGCAAGAGCAAGTACCTTGATCCACATATCTACGGCAGCCCCACTTGATCTGTTGACTTTTGGCAGATATAATTTTGCTGTAATAAAGAAGTGAGAGGGACATTCAAAAGAAGAACTGGAGCTTAAATGTATACTATATTGTGGGCACATACCAAACATAAGGGCAACAGTTTCAAGTACATAAGTCAATCAGCAGGCTGCAAAGTTGTACATAATAACAAACAAACCGTAGTCCTTTTTATTGGTAATTTACATATGTACCCAATGGGTCTTGAACTCATAACCTCACCCTCCATACAAACTACAGTTTGACACAAGAAGTTCTCATCTCATAATGGATTTTAACATAAATTGAAACTGGAGAGACATTACAAGATTTAAAATAAATAAATAAAATTGAAAAATGGTAAAAAGATTCTTCTGGAGGGAAACAGGTTTGGAAAAGGCCTCAAACATGTAGTAACTTGATCTGAGCATTATGGAGAAAGTAAAAGCAGATATATTTTACAAAATGGATGTGAAGCAACTAAATACGTGACTCTTTATTTCTGTAAGAATACAATTCATAAAATCGCAAAGGAGTGCAACTCAAGTACATAGGAAGTATTCAAGAGATAAATACATGACAGATTAAGTAAGGATTGTTCTATCTGAATTCTGGTTTCCTTGTTTCTGATGATGATAATGTCAAATTGATAATAGTAATAACACTCAAAATAATAAGAACAGAATCTAATTTTTCAAGAATGAATGGAATAATCAACTTTGTATTTTTTGAAAAAGGGGTGATAATGACATATCCATCATTAGCTAGATAGAGGTGTACAGTAGCAATCTTAATTAATTAAACCCCATTTGTGCAAAATGGTATGTGAATCTTGAGTAAGATAGGGTGTGGGGGAATTTTTCTTTTCTCATCACCTTCTTTTTTTTTTTTGGGGGGGGGGGCCGGTGGGGTGGGCACGCTAAGATTCATTTTTAAAATTTTTTTTTTTTTTATGTAGAGTAACCCTTCAGTTTCCAGGATTGCAATTTCTAATTCAATAAAAATCAGATTTCCTTCACTTGTAAGTGAAAAATCTTGTTCATAGTTTAGGCAGAAATATTATGAAGCCTTACATTAGTTGATTCACAACATAAACACCACTTTTGGTCCTTAAAGTTTGTCCTATTTTCGAAATTGATTCTTAAAGTTTCAAAAGCATAAATCAAATCGTTTAAGTTCGTAAAATGATCAATTTTGTTAATTTGGATACTAATGTGTTATATAATTAGGGACATTTATAATAAAAAGGTCTATGTGCCTTAAAAATTGCTCGCAGGCAGTCCAGGTAGTTTAAAAGTGCATGTGACCACCATGATTGCTCACCATCTCCACGTGGCATTGACGAGGAATTAAAAAAAAAAAAAAAAAAAAAAAATACAAAATAAGATTTTCCACTTACCAAACATGAATTTACAATTTTTTTTTCCCTATTCCATGTTTGGCTTGAAGAAACAATGTTAGGAAAGTACAAAGAAAGGGTGGAAAAATATTTGAGCAGTCATTTTACAAACTTTTAAATCCCTAGGGACCAAATTGGAAAATGGAGCAAACTATAAGGATCAAACGGGATTATTTTACACACTTTTAAGGATTTCATTGCTGCTTTTGTTATGCATATGCATTATTGATAGGGACAAAATACAATTTTCATTGCAATTACCCTCACATTCAAAAAATATTTGAGTGAAGGTAATTCATTTTAACTCTAGTAACACACTTCCCAATGATAACATGGTTTCAAAGCAATAATGTGGCAGAGAGTGAAGAAAAAAGGGTATCCAAGAAGCTAAATTCAAGGCTTATGATATAATATAGCAAATTGGGGATGAAGGATGGAGCAAAGAATATATATAAAAACTTTTTAAGACAAGAAATAAATTGTGTCAAGTGCATCAAAGATGAAGATCACATAATGTTAATAAAGGAAGAGGAGATTACAGAGAAATGAGAAAATTATTTTGATAGATTTTATAATGAAAGTGATACATGAGATTGGAGTGAATTGAGTAAATCAACTGAGGATAGAAACTGTTGCCCATTAGGATTGTGCACAGGTTGGGTGGGTTGAGGCCTGTATATCTAACCAATTTGCTACTGACTCGGCGAGTTGGGTGGGTTTGCAAATTTATACAAAATGCATCTACTTAAATTAGGCCTTCTCTAATTGGGCCATAAAATAAAGCATTTTAGTTGTCCTTTTAATAGGTATTATTTATCTTCTTAAAAAAAATTAATTATTATTTATAATAACTCTTCGTTCTCTCAAATAAAAAAGGAAAGAAAAAAATGGTTGTAGGTGGGGGTCGGTTCTTAACGGGTTAAAAGATCCTAACCCACGAATCAAACTGACTTGCTAATTTGATGGTTAGAACCGCCTAACCTGCACCAACTCACATAATAAACCTGCATGAGTCACAGCAGGTCAGGAGGGTGAGCAGGTCAAGTTGAATTGTTGGACAGCCCTAGAAACCATTTTTTTTCTTCAAAGTATTAGAATAACCGATATAGAGGATGCACTGTTGAGGAGGATGGAAATAGGAAAAGTCGTGGGACCTGATAAATTTTTTATTGAAGTTTGGAAATGCTTGGGTGTATGTTGGTTGACAAACCTTTACAATAAGATTGTGTTAACAAAATGCATAGGAATAGAGAAGCATTAGATTAATCTTTATATATGTGTGTGTGTGTGTGTGTAAGAAGCACTCTAATATCTATTTAAGGGAGATATTCAAAACTATGCAATTACCGTGGAATTAAGCTTATGAGTCACACTATGACACTTTGGGAGAGAGTGGCTGCATATAGGTTAAGACATGAAACAACAATATTGGGGAATCAATTTGGTTTTATGCTAAGTCGATCAAACATGGAAGCTATTTTCTTAGACATGTAAGATCTCCAAATGGTTTTATTGACCTAGAAAAAAAATACGACAAGGTACCTAAAATTTTATATGATAGGTGTTAAGAGGGGGGAAAAACCCTCTAAATTATATTAAGTTGATTAAAGAAATATATGACAAAGCTATAGCTATTGCGAGAACAAATGAAAGCATCACAAGCAGGCTTTCTAGCATTATAAGCTTGCATTGAGGATCAACATTACATCCATATCTCTTTGCACTACCATTAGAAGAGATATAGTTCGATTCAAGATGAATTACTTTGGTGTATGCTTTTTTGTAGATGATATAGTTTTGATGAATGAAACTAGACATGGAGTTTTATCAATATATACCCCCCAAGACATGGATTTAATCTCAAATTAAAAATTTGGAGAGATTCTCTAAAGTCTAAAAGCTTTCGGCTTAGTAAAACAAAATAGTTCAAAAAGGAATTAAAGTATGGTAAGAGTAGAAACAAAGATGCAAGGGTTGTAAAATTTGATGGTTAAGAGATACCAACGAGTGAGAATTTTTGATATCTCAAATCAATAATTCAGAAGGATAGGGAGATTGAAGAGGATTTGAATCATAGGATAAGAGTAGGGTGTATGAAGTAGACAAGCACGTTGGGAGTATTGTGTGACCATAGATAACTATCAAGTTAAAGGAAAATTTTCCTAAGATTTCCATAAGACTAACTATCCTCTATGATAACAAATGTTAAGGCTGTTAAGAAACATGTTCATAAAATGAAAATAAGTGTAGCTAAATTTAGAATGTTAAGATGAATAAGTGAAAATGCAAGGAAAAATAGGATTTGAAATGAGGAAATTTAGTTAAAGATAGAGATGACACCCTATTGATGAAAAGACTAGGGAGAGACGTTTGAGATGGCTAGGTCATGTACTAAAGAGAGTGATTATTGCAACATTGAGCATGGGTGAGTTGATTCAAGTCAAGGGGAATGAAAAAAGGTAAAGGAGATGTAAAATCATTGATAGAAGCAATAAAAAAGGACATGTTAGTTATGTCAAAGAGGACTTTCAACCCTTATCTGAAGAGGAAAAATTGGATCAAGCTTCCTTTCGCGTCGATCTTGAGAAGGCTGCCTTGCTTGAGGAGATTAGTTGGAGGCAAAAGTCCAAAATGTTATTTTTAAAGGAGGGCGACTCCAATACGAAATTTTTTCATAGAATGGCTAATTCTAATAGAAGAAATAATTGTATTGAAACCCTTATGATTGATGGGGCTGTGACTACCAACCAGGATAGGATTGTTGACCATGTTGAACAATTCTTTATAAACCTATTCTCTGAGCAGCAAGTGCAGCACCCTTTTCCGGATGTATTGGATTTCCCATGTATTTCTGGGGACAATGTGGATTGGTTAGAAAAACCTTTCGAGGAATCTGAGGTTTTAGAAGTCATCAAGGAGTTCAATGGGGATAAATCTCCTGGGCCTGACGGTTTTTCGATGGCTTTCTTTCAAGCTTGCTGGGGGATTCTCAAAACAGACATCATGGCGGTGTTCCATCACTTCCATGTCACTGGCCAGTTTGAAAAAAGCTTGAATGCAACCTTCATTGCTCTCATTCCTAAAAAAGCCGCAGCTGTGGAAATAAAAGACTTTCGGCCTATTAGCCTTGTTGGGGGAGTTTATAAAATTCTTGCTAAAGTTTTGGCTTCTCGTCTTCGCTTGGTTTTAGGCGAGATCATCTCTGCTCCTTAGAATGCCTTTATTCTTAATAGGCAAATTCTCGACTCTGTTCTTATTGCTAATGAGTGTCTTGATAGTAGATTGAAGTCTGGTCAAATAGGGTTGTTATGTAAACTGGACATTGAGAAAGCCTTCGATCATGTGAACTGGAGTTTTCTTACTCTCTTGCTTGAGCATTGTGGTTTTCCTGATAAGTGGAGGCGATGGATCTCTTTTTGTTTATCTACTGTTCGTTTTTCTATCCTTATTAATGGTACTCCCCATGGGTTCTTTGGAAGTTCTAGGGGGTTGCGGCAAGGTGATCCTTTGTCCCCCTTATTATTTGTTTTGGTTATGGAGGCAGTCAGTAGAATGTTGGATAAGGCGGTCCATGAAGGTCGCTTGTCAGGTTTTAATGCAGGTGCTTCTGCTGGTAGATCTTTGATGGTTTCTCATCTCCTTTTTGCTGATGATACTCTAATTTTCTGTGATGCTAATATTGATCAAATGCTGATTCTCCGTATGGTGCTCATTTGGTTTGAGGCTGTGTCTGGTCTGAAGGTCAATTTGGGTAAGTCTGAGCTGGTGGCTGTGGGGGCTGTTCATAACATGGATCTTTTGGTGGCTATCTTAGGCTGCAAACAAGGGTCTCTCCCAATGAAATATTTGGGTCTTCCTTTGGGGGCAAAATTCAAAGACAAGTCTATTTGGAATCCAATTCTTGAGAAGATGGAAAGAAAATTAGTAGGCTGGAAAAAATTATATTTATCTAAGGGAGGTAGAGTCACTTTAATTAAAAGCACGCTCTCTAACCTTCCTACTTATTTTCTCTCTTTATTCCCTATTCCTGCCTCTGTGGCCAACCGTCTTGCTAGACTTCAGCGGGACTTCCTGTGGGGTGGCCTAGGAGATGAGCCCAAATTTCATTTGGTTGATTGGTCTGCGGTGTGTACCCCGCTTTCTTCAGGTGGTTTAGGGATTAGGAACCTGAGAACTTTCAACATAGCTCTTTTAGGGAAATGGCTTTGGAGATTCGGGCAAGAAAGGGATGCTCTCTGGCGTCAAGTGATAGAGGTAAAGTATGGTTGTGATTGGGGTGGTTGGTGTTCTAGCTCTTCCTCTAGTCCTTATGGTGTCAGTTTGTGGAAAAATATTAGCAGGGGGTGGCACTCTTTATCTCGGTTTATTATGTATGATATTGGAGATGGTTCAAAAGTGCAGTTTTGGCTAGATCGTTGGTGTGGGACTTCCTCTCTCGCTGTCCGGTATCCCGATTTATATAGGATTAGCTGTAGCAAAGAGGCAAGTGTGGCGGATCTTATGAGATTCTCCAATGGAGTCCTCCATTGGGAGACTCAGTTTTGTAGGGAGGTGCATAATCGTGAATTGGAAGCTTTCAGGAGCTTCATCAACTCCATTTATAGCACTCCTGTAAGGGGAATCGAGGAGGATAAGAGATTTTGGCTGCCTTGTAAGAGTAAGGGGTTCACGGTTAGTGCTTACTACCATCTTCTTGTTGGCCATAGTGAGCATATTTTCCCTTGGAAAAGTATTTGGAAGCAGAAGATCCCCTCTAGAGTGGCTTTTTTTGTCTGGACCGCAGCCTTGGGGAAATGTTTGACTATTGACAATCTAAGGAAAAGAAAGGTTTGCATTTTGGATTGGTGTTATATGTGCAAGTGTAGTAGTGAAAGTATTGACCATCTTTTCCTTCATTGCCCGGTTGCTTCGGAGTTATGGGATATGGTTTTTGGTTTATTTGGAGTGTGTTGGATCATGCCTTCGTCTGTTGTTGGTCTCTTTGCTTGCTGGCAAGGTCACTTTGGTCGCCTCCGCAATGGAGTTATTTGGAAGGTCGTTCCTCTTTGTTTGATGTGGTGTATTTGGAAGGAGAGGAATAGTAGATGCTTTGAAGACTTTGAGCGTGCTATGCCTGACCTCAAGCTTCTTTTCATCCGAACCTTACTTGAATGGTTCTCTGTGTGGAGAAACCATCCTTTTTCTATTTTGGATTTACTTGACTTTTGTAATTTTCGTTCTTGACTTGCTCCCCCATGTATACTCCCTGTGTGCTTGGGTGTATCTTTTTTATTATCAATGAATTCTTATTACTTATCAAAAAAAAGCAGGTAATGGAGAGTATGACTTCAATTAAAATAGAGTGGCGGATAATAATATGTGGCCAACCTTAATTAGTCATGTTGAGAATCCACACCCAACCCTTAAATTTTGAGATTAAAGCTTGATTGTTGTAATTGTTTTTTTTTTTTTTAATATTAAAATTGAGTGACACAAGCATTTTGTAATAACTGCCAAGAATTTTGTGAGTTAGATAATGGTAAGAGTAACATTGAATCGTGTTCAAACAAGAATTGAGTTGACACAATTTTTTTAGGAACAAAATGAAGTCAGTCCTAAAAGTTGAGGACCAAAAAGTGATTTTTGTCTAAAAAGAAATAAGCCTTTTAAAACCAAACGAATTGTAAATCAGCTCAACAACATGGATTAGGATCCTCCCATTTCAAAGGATCCATTTCATGATCAAGATCTTCTTTTCAAGAATCTAAAAGTGTGCATAGTGCCATGTCATTTAAAATCTCATCCCACCATATAAAGAATGATAGTTGATTTTAAATGACATGCCAAGAGGCTTGTAGCTCAATTGACACCTTTTGGTGTTTCCAATGGAGACTTTAAGGTTCAAATCCCCCCTCCCCGACTATTGATTTTTTTTTTTTTTTTTTTAATAAAAAAAAAAACCCTAAATTTTTACTGCAAAATGGACCCTTTTAGTTTTTTGGGATTTGTCCTGAATGGCTATTTGGTGGCCGAACCTACTGCTTCAAAGTACAGCATATTACAAGTTAACAACTGAGTGGTAACACCACTGTAATAAAGAACCCCCTTCTATAACATTAAAAGCAGAGATCCTAGGTTTTCTAGAAGTTCTCCCAACCAAAGGAAAACAGACTTAAAAGAAAAACTAAAAGTCATTTTGTAAATTGTAAAAGACACGGCTGGAAAATTATGAAATGGCTAGCTCTACACTATGCTTCAGTTAAAGTTGATTCCTAAGTTATTTCTTTTTTGACTCTGAATATAGTGCAGTGATACAAACACAGCATCCTCCTTATAGCTTACAGAGGTGCAGAACAATTGCATAAAGCAGTTATTCTAATCTTTTGAATTTTAGAGGGAAGTGAATCGTACTGGAGGAATTTGGCTGCATAGCACGATAACCCTTTGCTCCAAGTGATAGAAGCATTGCTGCTTGACCATATGCCATGCCACAATTTATGGTATAGACTTCTGATTTGACATACTTCAGGAGGATAAAGAAAGACATGAACAAGTTAAAGAAAGTAGGTTAGGTAGGCAAATAAATAAAAAATGATAACCAAACCAAATAACATATGAAGAAAATCTGGCCATCACCATGGGCCTGTTTGACCACCATTATATTGCATCACAATAGTCATTTATGCAAACAATCACATGTAGTTGATGATAATACTTACAGCCATCATGTCAGCTATGGCATATGCCTCAGTTTCAGATCCGACAGTCTCATTCTTCTCATTCTAAATGGCAAAAGGAAATAAGATGAATTAGATACACTAGTTTTGATAACAAATGTGATTCAAAGTTTCAGATCTTATAAATATTATTTAACAATAAAAAATTTCAAAATCAGGAAAAAGCAGGACAAATAAAACATCAGATTCCACTGCCAACCTGTGTTCCGGATGAGTTTATGTATAGATATATAGGCTTTGAAGGGTTATCATAATCCAACCACATAAATTGAGCAACAAGAAGCTCAGTTACTGATGGTACAATCTGCAAAAAGCAGACAGGAAACGATCAAGATGGGTCAGATCAAATAAGAACATGCCAGCCCAATGAGATTTAGTATAGTGGCTTACTGGCATGCCCAGATAGCATATACGAGCATCTAAGAGCAAAGAAGGCAAATCAGGAGGAGCACTTCTAGGTCTGCCATATCCTCTGGCTCCTCCACGATAAGTGCCCGCGCTCATACTATATTTTGGAGGACCCTTTTCACCCATGCCTGATGTACTCCACATGCCCCCATGATCCAAATAGTTCCTGGCTGACGAGATGCTTTCCTGTCAAGAGATGTCAAAAGATAAGAACCCCCTGGGATAATTGAATTGGCAGCAACAAGATTTAAATTCTAAGGAAACCAACTTCCAACAAGAATAATAAGTAATGGGTTTTCTTTACTATTATAACACCCTAGACAATATCAAGGACTAAGTGAGAAGAACCTCTGTAACTCTTTCTGACTGCCGTCGGATAGGATTATCTTCTGTCATGAAAATTTCCATTTGTGAAGCAGTAAGACCATAAAACTGTTTGGGTATATTCTTGTAATTGTCCATCACTGTCAAAGGAAATATGGAGGTAAAGGTAAGTAAAATTATTTTGTTTTGGGCTGAAACTCAAATTTAAAAAGCAGCTTTTCAGAAAGTGTAGCCTTTTCACTTCAGTAAGCAATCTCTTACAATATATGTTGCAAACAACGACAATGAATATATATATTCATAAGTAATAAGTTTTATTGATATAAAAAAGGAACACCCTAGCACTAGGTAACAATGAACATAGAATTGACATGATACAGATGAACACACCAGCAAGAAATGAAAATACAATTTTACCAATATAACCAAGTATTTTACTCTCGTGAACACTAAGCATGTGTTTAGCATCACCATTCCGTGTCTCACATATGGAGTCCTATTTTAATATAAACAGACAAATCACTATGCATTTTCCTAATGCTTTTGATTCCAAGCTGTTGAATGAATCCCCAAAATTATTTAAGGCACTCTTCAGAGAGCTGTCATATGTGGCTTACTTTCTTGTTGCATATCAAAAATGTCAAAGGGTCATGTACCCTGTCCAATTATCGTGGGAGTCTTAAAACAAAGAATAAAACTTTCACTCTACAGCGACACATTAAATTAACTCCCCTAAGATCCATCATTCCCTCCCCTCTCCAAATCACCTGTGGAAATGATGTAAGTGCCACTCATAAAGCCACCAAAAGTTTCTAATAGATGCATGAAACATACATACATCTAGGCTGTTAACATTTCCTCCAATCGAACAGCTGGGTAGCTAAAACATAATTGTAAGTCCAATTATTTCATACTATTTTATGAAACCTTTCATTCTAATTATCAGCACTCCAATTTATCTCTTTTAACTTAAAGCAAAACCTGAAGTTGTTAGGCTATTCAATTATCCTAATGCTATCTAAATATGGCAGTACATAAGCATATTTTGTTAGTTATAACAGAAACAATCAGCAAGAAAACTAACCCCTCTATTGGTTACTGAGGAAAGCTTTTTCACATCTATGTTTCTAAGAAATAAAGCCAAATAAAATGAATTACAAAACCCATTTTGTAGTTTCACATCTCAAGCAATCAATCAAGAGTCTAAGATTCTCATTTCCTTCCACAGCTTTTCTCTCCCAAACCCAAAACAAAAAAGTCCACTATTTATCTTCCATTAAAATGACCTTTAATCAATCCCAAAACCAAAAAAAAATGTAAATTGAAATGAACAGTGGCAAAATAGTATAGATAAGAAGGGTGGGTGTGTTTGAAGATTGAAAAAGAGAGAGAAAGAAACTCACATCCATCTTTGAGATTTTCTTCCCTGAACTTCTTGGGAATGTGATCCAAAGACTGGGCAAATGGGGACCTGAAGCACCTTCTAGTTATGGTCCTTCTGAAAGAAGAAGGAAAAGGGAAAGCAGAGAAGAGCTTTGTGCCTTGAAGGAAAGGGGAGGGGCCCACTTGGCCAAATGCTCGAAAATCATCGATGCTGGACGAGGGTGGAGCTGAGAGTGGAGAGAGAAACGAGGTAGCCATAGAGAGAGTTGAGGGTTTGTTCGGTGCAGAGGAATGGATGGGTATGCTTTCGTGACACCATGTGGCATAGAATAGAAGTAGTCCACGACAACCCATGGGTTAATGGGCTTGGGTCTTCGTTTTGGTGATTGGATTTACATCCACAAAACAGATTTTTTTTTTGTTTTTTTCAAATAACCTTACTTTGCTAACCATTTCATTAGTTGCCTGGTTTTGAAAGAAAGCGAGAAACTAACATCTCGAGTTTTAGAAACTCGATATTAGTCTAAAATTCGAGTTTTTAATACTTGGTTTTGGGGTTTTTCATAAAATGACGTGGACAAAGTTTTCCACGTGGATATTGAGTTTATAAAACTCGCTTTACAAACTCGAGTTTCTAACACTCGATTTCTAATCCACGTTTTTATTAAACTCCCTTCTAAAATCGAGTTTAAGAAACACATTTTCTAACCACTTAAAACCTAAAATCTGGCCTCACTCGTCACTCTTGCTTTCATACACTCACTCTCGGACACTCTCACTCTCAAGCTTTCATCAAACACTCTTAGACACTCTCACTCTCAGTCACTCCTCACTCTCAATTCTTCTTCTTCTTTTTCTTCGCCATTTTCGCCTCCGATTCCAGTCCTCAAGAGAGCACTCAAGCGCCCCAAACCCAAACTCACTGAGCCATTCCCAGAACCAAAAGGTTACTATTCTCTTTCCCCACTTTGTTATTTGGAACTGCTTTGCCTTTTGTTTTCAAAACTCAATTTTGGGGTGTTTAGTTCAGCTCTTTAAAAGCAACTAATTTAAATTTTGGAAAATGGGTTTCATGATTTTCAATTTTGGGTGTTAAGTTCATCTCTCTGAAAGCAACAAAAATCACTTTTTGGAATATGGGTTTCATGAGTTTCAACTTGTCTTGCTTTTTTCATTATTGTATTTGTCTAATTTTACTTCCCTATTTTGTTTGGTTGCTGAGAAAGCCAAAGAAGAAGAAGAAGAAGAAGAAGAGGGTTTTTTTTTGGTACTACTATCTAAACCTTAATACAGGATTATGGATTTGTCTATTGTTTCCTTTCTATAAGTTATGTTTTATTGGTACCCTCGATAGACTATAGAAGACTATATTCTTAAACCAAAGACCATAATCCAATAAACCAAGTGAAAGCTAGACTGCTTGTTACCTAGCCTTCAAACCATGTTTGCATTGCCTCCATTATAATGATGACTCCCATTTGGTAAATTAAGTATATAATATTAAGCTATTAACTTTTTAGGGATTTAAATTTTTGTATTGCTATTTTTATGTCAAAAGTAAATTATTGTCTTCCCTTGCTTTTCTAGAGTTTGCTGTTGGTATTCACTTAAATCTATACCAGCTTACATTTTACTTCACTAGCTTGTATGTTTCTGTGTCAATTGATAGGGTCATCCAAATGTGAAGGCCATCCATTCATCTAAAGCTGTTGGTGAGCCTCCATTTTTTCTAGCCTCAGCTGTCTTTTTTGCCATCAAAGATGCCATTACAGTTGCAAGAGTAGAAGTGGGTTGTAATGACTGGTTTCCTCTGGATAATCCCGCAACACCCAAACGCATCCGGATGGCTTGTTTGGATGAGTTCATTGCACCATTTATTAGCTCTGATTTCCACCCTAAGCTCAGTGTTTGATGCAATAGTCTTATTTCAATTTAGCATATCTTAAAATTCTCACTTCGTGCAGTTTACTTGTCTTTAACGAAGCTTCCTCAAAATAAAATAAAATAAACTGACTCTACTAGTCAGGGAAGAGCAAGGGGAACACCCTTTTTGTAAGTTAAATAATGGTATTCTCATTGTTTACTATGGTACAAGATGCACTTCCATCAGCACAATTAGAGGAACTCAACTTACAAGATGTACTTACTTAAATTTTGTTTATAGAAAAAATATTGTAATTTCATTCCTAATTGCTTCCCTGTTTGTAATATTTACACCGGAAAATTCAGTCTGTCCATTTTGTTAATGGAAAGTATGAAGGGAAGTAAAATTGAGTGTTTTAGAATTTCTAATGCTAACCTAAAGCATCCTGCTTTCCCTTGCTTTCTTAGTGTTTTAGGCAAGAGAAGAATCTTGACTTCTCTTGCACTCCCCCCCCCCCCCCCCCCCTTTCCCCCTTGTTTTAGCATACTTTTTGGATTGGAGGTTGTATGGCATGGATGTGAGCTTTTCAACTGTGTTTTTATGCTTCTCTATAATTACTGTCTTTGAGATAAAAGCAGAATATGAGTTTCTAATACTCATGTCATGACAACCTATGTATATATATCTCCACTAAATTTATTAGAGTAACATCGCATTTGGCATTGGCTGAAAAGTGCAGTTTTTTTTACTGTATGTCACATTAAGAAGTTTGTTTTTTGTGTTTGTTCCTATTTATGATTAAGTTTCTTCCCACCAATGGCAAATGAACAAAGTTGTATGACCTCAGTCACATAATCTGAGCAACAAAGACCCTTCATAAACCACTTGTTCACCTCTCCAATTGATTGGCTGGGTTAAATTTAAACTCAATGCAGCTAGCTACCAAGTCAAAATTTGCATGTTCTGCTTGTCTTGAGAGGAATAGCAAAGTGAAAATCGTTGGTTTATGGGCTAAAATGCTATATGATACTCTAAAATTGGGAGGCTCTTCAGCTCAAAAAAAAAAAAAAAAGTTGCTAATTACAAAGGCGATAGAACTGATGTCAGTTATCCCACACAAGGCTCCTCCATTTATATTCGTGTCTGTTTGGGAACTGTTTATCTAGGCTTTTTGCTAAATTTTTTTTTATGAAAGTGGGCTACAGTATACTTTGAACTTAGGAAAAATTTGAAAAAAATGAGAAAAAAGGGGAAACAAAAATGAAGTTTTAAAAAGTAGTATATAAAAGTTAAAAATTGAAGCTTAAAATTGATGTCAAACTCATGTACACAAAGCAAGCCATGTTTGCAATCTGAATGAGCATGATGGGGGTGTCAAAGCAATTTCTCAGTGTTAGGCCCTTGATCCTTGAGAGGGGTGATTACATGTGTGGCACCTTCCATCCATGCCAACCACAGAGAAACTCATGGACATGAAGGAAGGAAGCATATCATGGGTTGAGCAAGAGTCATTAAGGAAATAGAAGACTATGCTACTTCACTCATTGTGGTGCATGCATACTTGTGTTTGACTTTAGAGCCAATGTGTTTGTTACCTTGCAAAGGTAATGAATCTGTGGTCATGGTTTGGTAGCTTGTGCCAGTGTGATCTGATTGAAGCAACTTAAACTCTATGCAGGTTTATTTGCATCCTATGATTCATGATGCACATGGGCATAAAATGTCTAGGTCCTTGGGAAATGTCATTGATCTGCTTGAAGTAATACATGGGATATCCTTGGAAGGTCTTCATAAGAGGCTAGAGGATGGGGTATCGTCAGTGGTGTAATAAATTGTGGAATGCTGTATGATTTGCTATGACCAAGCTTGTGGAGAGCTCTTGAAGCTTTGATTTTACTTAATGTGCTACCTTCTTTTCTATATACAGCTGCCTTCCCCAGTGTTTTTATTTTTATTTTCGAAAGCACAGTGGTGGAGCCACATGCATCCTTGGGGGGGCCTTGGCCCCTGTATATTTTTTTAATTTCTTTTACAATATATGTATTTTTTTATAAATATTTAAAGGTTATATGAAAAAAAAAAAAAAAATAGAAGTTGCCCCCCCAAAAGAAAGCATTGATTAACTAATCTAGTAATCCTTTCCAAAAAACGTTTAGCATTGATATACAATTGCAATAGAATGAAATAATTACATAGTAAGTTTTGTGAGTAAATAGTGGGACCCCTAATTTTTAGCTCAATTTCAAATCCTAATGCATTCAAATCATTCAACATTGATAATATATGCAATTTGGTTGAAATTTTCTATTCTCAAGATTTTATCAAGAAATAAAAAAGCTCATATGAGACTTCAGTTATAACAATATGATTTTGATTTGTCAAACATGGATGAAGTTTTGTGAACAGTTTATGTATTAAAAAGGAAATTATGTATAATTTTGTTATAAAAATAATAATTTATGAAGTTTATTACGTGAAGTATTATTGTCAAGCATGACTTTGATGGAAGATACTATATTCAGTTTTTGTTGTTGTTGTTGTTGTTACTGGGCTTTATATTTGTATGTTGTATACCTAATTATACAATGTTTGTATACTTATTAGAGTTTAAGAAGATTATAAGTTTATTTTATAAAGAAGATCTTGTGTCTAAGTGTATATACATATACATATTAAAGTTGATAATTTGTGTATATGTATATAACTTACTTTAGAATAAGCAAATTAAAATTTATATTTTCATACACACACATATATATTCCTCTCATTTTTAGGGTAGTGTCTATTTGTGATTTGAGTTTATCTTGACACAATAGATCGGCCCCCCCAAGTCAAAATTCCTGACTCCGCCACTGTGAAAACATATACCCCACCATAAATAACAATAAGCAACAAAAAAAGAAAAGAAGCATTAGCTAAGAAAAAAAGCTCATATGTACAAAAGAAAAAAAAGTGAGATTTAAAAAAAAAAAAAAATGAGAGGAACACGAGCCTTTGAAACTCAAGTTCCAGCAAGCATTAGCTAAGAAAAAAAGCTGATATGTACAAAATTAAAGAAAAAAAAAAAAGCGAGATTTAAAAAAATATATATATGAGAGGAACTCGAGCCTTTGAAACTTGAGTTCTATATAACGGGCACGCTCTGTTTTAGGCAGAGAGCATGCTCTGTTTTTTGAGTGTTCACACTAGTAGAACTCGAGTGTATGAAACTCGAGATTCAAAAGTGAGTTTTAGAAACTCGAGATTCATAGCATTTGTAAAATAACTTTGTTTTAGGCAGAGAGCATGCTCTGTTTTTTAAGTGTTCACACTAGTGGAACTGGAGTTTATGAAACTCGAGTTTCACTGGGAATTTTTTTTTCCTGGACATGCAGGCAAACCAGAAACTGAAATGTGTGCATACACCTGCTGAGAAGCTGAGAAACAGAGATAGAGAAGCTAAGAATGTAATCCACAAATACTCATTGAGAGGCAGAGAAGCTGAGAATGTAAATGCACTTAAATTACATCAAAAGGCATTCTTAATAGGCACCTGTTGTGGGCCTTTTTTACAATATTGGGCTGGGCTGCCTCCTGCGGTACTGGGCCCAAGTATTCTGAGTAAGGGAGTTGAGACCGGTCCAACTGCAACTCACTTTGAACCACCTTGTGCACAAACTATGCCCCTTTTTGCTAGGTTTTGATTACATACCCAAGGCAGGCAGAGCTATTACAGGGAGTTATGGCAGGCAGGTATAATAAAGGTAACACAAGAGGAAAACTAGACAAAATAAATAAAAAAGGGAATGGCAAGAAGTACCCTCCGTATACAAAAAATAACAGAAAATAATAGCAATGGGTTTTCTGGATTAAGAGGAGGGGAAAGTCAGTTTGCCACACCGAGTAACACTACAGAGCTTGAAACTGAGAAGGGAAACAACTTCCTCAATGCAAATAATCTCCTCAGGGAGTAAAATTAATTGCTTTGAGGGAATGGGCCTAAATGGTTTATGTTCAACAGAGGTTCTTTTCCTTTGATAGAGAGCAGGACTTTGAGAGGGAGAGACGGAATCAACCTATTGGTGCATGCCTGCCGATCTAACTCTTTGTTTTTCTTTCCTTCTTTTCTAATTTTTCTTTTATCTTTCTTTTTCCTCTCTTTTCTCAATGCTTGTTTTCTATTCTGTGGTTTTCTTTTAAGTTCCTATTACCCCCCGTTCATAATCCTTGTGCACGGCTAGGGTCCCCTTTTTTATAGTGCCTGCCGTGACCAGATTTTACTATTTTAGCCCTTAACCATCTTTGTTTGGTCTGAGTGTACTTGCCGACCACCACTGGTTCATCTGTGTTGGCTGTGCCACTCCTACCACCAGACAAAGAGGACTATTTTGTTTGTTTGTCTGCCGTGGCATCCTTACCTGCTACGGTGTGGGTGCTTTCTCTCTCTATCCCTCATGGCATGCACCTAGTGGTTCCCACTTACCCTTACTTCTTTTGGGCGGTATGTCATCCCAGCATGACATTTCCCCAAAAGAGCTTGAGCAGGAACCTCAGAATAGGTTTTTCCCTCTCCCCACCGCCAGACCATGCCCTCTTACCTCTGACCCATGACTTCACCATGTCCCGTATTGGCTGGGTACAGACCGGTGATGCCTGGGCCTTGCGCGTGCTTTACTTCTAGGCGAAAATGCACTTTTGGTCCCTACATTTTGGGTCATTTCTCAATTTGGTCCCTAAATTGATTTTGCTCCTAAGTCAGTCCTTGACTTTTTAAAATCATTTTTAAAATGGTCCCTACCGTCAACCCAGTTACGGAAAAAGCTGAGGTGGCAAACAGCGTATCCTACTTGTTGACATGGCGCTGACATAGATATTAAAATATTATTAAAAAAACTTATTTGGCATTTTTGAAATGCCACGTCAGATTTAAATTAATAAAAAATTAAAACAAAATCCAGGTCAGAAATTTTAAAATAAATAAATAAATAAACATTAATTTAATAAATACATTAAAACAAAATAAATTAATTGAATGTCTTTTTTTTTTTTTTTTTTATTTTTAATTCCTTTCAGTATTTTTTATAAACATGTTCTTGTTCTTTGTGTTCTTCCCCATAATCAATCTCCAGAGCAAAGAACCAAACCCCAAACCTAGATTTCAACCAAACCCCAAATCCATATCTCCAGCACAACACAGCACACTCGCCACCCAAATCGACTCACCACCCTAACCGACTCCACTGCCTCCATTGAGAGAGCTATTTTTGGATTCTCCAGGAAACCCAAAAACTCAGTGGCTCCAAACCCAAAAGCTCGACTGCTTCAAGAAACCTAGAAACTCAAAAACTCCAAAAAACCCAAAAACTCGGTTTCTCCATGATTCAGATTCTCTAGGAAACCCAAAAACTCAGCGGCTCCAAACATTAATTTAATTAAATTAAAAAAAAAAGCTTTTTCAGTTTAAATCTTGGTTTCGTTTGGATCCGTGATTGACTGAAGCTCCAGCGGTGTTGGCGTTTTGTTTAGGTCAACTTGCTTCAACGGAATCATCAATCGATTGGGTTGTGGTGGTGGCATGGCCATGGGTCTTCGTGGCATATGGGTTGCGGGTCGTGGGTTAGGTGTGTTATGGGTTTTGTGGTTGAGGTTTCTACTAGGTTATGGCGTGTTGGTGGCCCGATGGTTGTGGCGTGATGGTGGGTCGTGGTAGCATGGAGGTTGTAAGCTATGGGTTTTGATGTAGATCGGTGGTTGTGGCAGAGGATTTGGGTGGAGGTGGTTTGCTTCGATGTGTTTGTGTGGGTAGGGATGAGTTTATTGTTTTCTCCAATGGGTTTGTGTGGGTAATAATGGGTTTGTTATTTTGGATTTGTGGTGGGTGATTTGGATTTGTGGTAGATTCCGGTGGATTTGTGGCTGTTACTTTTCCCAATTATCCCAAAAATTAGATTTAAGATTATAAAAAAAAAATTAGATTTAATTTTTTTTTTTGATAGGAACTCAATTTTTTAAACTGAATTGCTCAAAAAAAAATTTTTAAACTGAAAAAGCTTTTTTTTCTTAATTTAATTAAATTAATGTTTATTTATTTATTTATTTTAAAATTTATGGCCTGGATTTTTGTTTTAATTTTTTATTAATTTAAATCTGATGTGGCATTTCAAAAAATACCAAATAAGTTTTTTTAATAATATTTTAATATCCACGTCAGCGCCATGTCAGCAAGTAGGACACGCTGTTTGCCTCCTCAGTTTTTTTCGTAACTGGGTTAACGGTAAGGACCATTTTAAAAACGATTTTAAAAAGTCAGGGACTGACTTAGGAGCAAAATCAATTTAGGGACCAAATTGAAAAATGGCCCAAAATGTAGGGACCAAAAGTGCATTTACGCCTTACTTCTATGTTCCTTCAAAGCTTGCCTGCTGCTCACGCGCTTGCCGTGATCTGGAGACCTGTCTGCACATTCTGCTGGTCATTCTTGGCTTCTTATGGCGTGGGCTGTTTTCTGATCTCATATTTTCTATGCCCTTGCTTCCTTTGGGGCTGGGCTTTGCCGGATTGTGGGCTTCCTTTTCTCTAGCCTATCCTTTTACTCTTTCCATAGCCTTGCCATTGTTTCCTGCCATATCACTCTATTATTCCAACTGTGATGTTATTTGGTCCAAGCTTGCTGGGCCTCTTTGGGCTTGTTACTTATGACTCAGTATAGTCATTTGGGCCTTTTCGGTTGTACTGCTTGCGGGCTCCTGCGTCCCATTTGTTTTTTCTTGGGCATCCTTGGCCCATTTGCTTTCCTTGAGCTTCCTTGACCCTTTTTCTAACTCTACATTCCCATGTGCTTTTTACTAACTTCTTTCCACATCATATACTGCCCATGAGTTTGCTATTCCTCTCTTTCTGGGCTTCTTTAAGCCCGTTTGCTTCCTCAAGGCCCATTTGTCTATTTCATGGACCTGTGATCCATTATTCCTGCCGCTTGGACTTAATGGTTTTTTCTATCCATTTACCAATTCTTTTTTGCTCGTGTTGCTGGGCTTCTTTCTATTTGGCTTCCCCAAAACGACCGTCAACAACACCAAACTACAGAAACTGTTACACTTTCTACATAAACATAGCTTTACAATGTAAATGCACTTAAATTACAGCAAAAAGCATTCTCAATATATCAACATTCTAAACATGTCCAACCAGGCCTAATTTGCAGATCTAATCGTACTACTCAAATCACAAAGTTCAATCAGGTACATTGAATAGAGAATTACAAGTACATTCAGCAAAAACCAAAAAGTTAATTGTGCCGATACAACGTAGTCAATTTTCCTAAAATCGACGGTTAGCGCAACAAAAACATCGTCTAGGGAAGCATGCCTGAAAAATGTAGACTAATCACGTTAGGAGACAAGATAGTAAACATTAGGTAAACATAGAATGAACAACAATTATCTAACCGATCCAGAACTTTTTGCCATCTTTCACCTACCTAGTTTGGAACATGACCACTTGTGGAAGTGCCATGGGATTGCGGACATTTTTTTGCGGTTATGCCTGGAAGCATGACACAGTCCACATGTTTGCTTGGGTTGACTTTCTATCAAATCCGCGTCCTCCCTCCGCCATCTCGGTTCTCGATCCTTATTCCTCACTCCATCCATCTCATTCCTTATTCTTGACTTTACTGGTCAACCTTTGGCCTGCAACAATGCTGGATTAGGCAACCACTTTGGCCCTATGGGATCCCTCCATAATGACTCTGACTTAGGAATCGCAAATGCATGTGAGTAAGTGTTAAAGGCATAGTCCAAAGTATAAGGTGAATATATGTGGTCGAATCAATCTTTAGTGCATCACATACTCTAATTGCATGTGAACACAAGATCTTAATGTTTTGCCATTTCCCACAATTGCACGTTCTTTCCAGTAACTGGACTTCATAACTGTGGTTTCCCCCTCCTGTGCTACATATGTTGAGTGAAGTAACTACTTGATATATCATATGTTGATTGCTAAATGCCCTGAGATAGTGTTTCTCAGATTTACGCCTATTTTCCTCCCACATGGAGAAAGGCATATGTACTCCATTTCTTAGCCTCCAACAACTCATGAGTAATTTCTTTGTGCCGGTCGTGGAAATATTCAACAAGTTTGGACTAAGTGAACTCAACCATTGCGGCAATAAGAAGGTCCCGTGCACCTTTCAGTACACCATTGAAGTACTCTGATATATTGGTTGTCATTGCCCCAAAACGTTTCCCACCATCATGTGACTGGGTCCATATATCCACAGACTCGCTCATTAGGTATGTGTATGGAAGATAATCTTTTTCCTTTTCCTTGCCATCCTTCACCGTCACCTTCTTCTTATTCCTAATGGCCTCAATTTCCACCTACTTAATGGATTCCATTATGGTATCAAATTTAACTACCTGAGTAGTATATCCCGCTTTCAACGCTACTGACTTTAGAGTCAAGTTCTGAAAATGTGTGTTGAAGTTGCTAGTAACATGTCGAAGGCAATATCCATGAAATACCCGTTCTCTTCCATCATCCCCTTTAGGCCAATTTGCAATGGCGTTTTTGATACTGAGATGTCGGTCAGAAATTATGCAAATGCCTTCGTTAGGTATCACATCGCCAATCGTATCTCTGAGGCATTGTAAAAACCACCTCCAACTGGACCCTGATTTTCAATGCACAACTAAAAGGCGAGAGGGAATACCTTGTTGTTAGCATTGGTTGCCATTGCGACCAACAACTTTCCTTGATATTTACCATATAGATGGGTCCTATCAATACTGATAACCGGCTTGCAATATTTGAACCCATCAAT
Source organism: Quercus tomentella (assembly GCA_028535165.1). Taxonomy (NCBI): domain Eukaryota; kingdom Viridiplantae; phylum Streptophyta; class Magnoliopsida; order Fagales; family Fagaceae; genus Quercus; species Quercus tomentella. The sequence continues at coordinate 25,669,608 of JAPQVY010000111.1, read as the reverse complement.
GCATGGACCGAAAGACCAAAACACATAATGCAAAAATACGGTGTCATCTTTATCGATGGGTGTGGGACGATAGAACACCTGGGTATTCGGATCTTGATCAATATATGCCATTAGCAACTTTTGCATCCTTTGGTAAGACTCTTCCCAATTCCCTAACATCTTCCCAATCGCCTTTTGTTTCGGATCCCATACCTTGTAGTAAGAAGGCTTATGGCCCTCATATTTCGACTCTATCATAGATCTGAGATGCTTAATTGGGGTAGTGTGATCCTCACATAACTTCTTAATGATGTCTAATGCAATAAAATTATAATTCATCATTCTACCATCATTTCGCACCCCAATCGATATACATGTGTGAGGACCCACATACACGGTGACCATCCATAGTCCGTGGAGATTGGACTTCATGACTGCGCAGACATACCACTTGCATGACTCATCCACGCATTTTGCACAAAGTTTGATCTTCGTTGACCTACTGATCATAAAATGTTTGTTTTCCTTGAGGGCACAAATTGTTAATGCGTGCTTCGCCTCCACTTTATTGGCAAAAGTCAACCCTTTGCACAAATTCATCCCCTTTCTCCAAGTAGACACAAATGATATCTCAATATTTGAAGGATCAACCATATTTTCCCAAGTATTTGCAGAAAATGACAAGGCAGGAGGTGCGTAGGTAGGGATTGTGTTCGTAATGTTTTGGACACTAATAACATTGTCTGCATTAGGTTCACTACCGTCCAATGTCTCATCGTCATCAATGTCTCTCTTAAAGTCCCCAAAGTCCCCTCGTTCAATCCTCTCTTTATACTCATCAATATCGACAAAATCTTCACCGTTAATGGCAGTAGTCTCATCAACATAGTCGTCATTATCATCGTCGTCGTCGTCATCATCATTATCATCGCCATGAACATCATCATCCTCTACATGTGCAGAATACTCATATTGAGCATCCGGAACTGTAACTTATAAACTTGTGGTTATTTGTTGGATTTCCTCGATACCAACTTCTACACGCGGCTCCAACTGTATGTACAACTCAATACCATTTACTTCGGGTATTCTCTCCAACTTGTCAAACATGATCTTTACATGTTTGTCTACTTCTATCGCCATATACTTGTAATTAATCCGGTGCTTCAGGACTTCATGTGGCATACAATAAGTAATTTGTATGTTGTGTACAACAAGATTCACACACAATTCTTCCATAACTATCATCTTCGATTCATTAAGGGTCTTCAACCTACGATCAATTTGGGTATAATAGCACTTTATACTCGGCCCTTCAAATGGCAATCCCTTGTTCGCATTGGCATTCTTAAGCGGACCACCGTGGTAAAGGATTATATCAATTACAGTCATTGTGAACCTGTTAGAGTCAAGTTACTATGTTAGTTAAAAAACATTTTATCTAGTCAAACTACACAAAGTACAAATTTCAATTCATTCAAAGGGTATGAATTTCATTACACATTCGTTACACATTTCATACCCAAATCCTTTTTCTGTCATGCTAAGATTACCCATTTCATACCCAATACAAAAAAAAAAAAAAAAGCCAAAATCCTTGTAAAAGTATACAAAATTTTATCTAATTATATACCCATAACATTTACATACCCATTTCATACCCAATACAAAAAAAAGTCATTTCATTACACATTCAAAGGGCATGAATTACATACCCATTTCATTACAATTCATTCAAAGGGAGTAAGTCACTCATTTCATTACATACCCATTTCATACCCATTCATTACAATCCATTCACTACCCATTTCGTACCCAAAACAATGATGAATAAAGGAAAAAACCTTGTAAGATCATGATAAAAATAAGAGCCTAGAAATGATGAATAAAATTTTGATAACAAAAACCATGCAAATAAATACTTAAAAAATTAACACTAACAAAACAAAATTCTATAATTCACAATATTGGTATCTTAACTAAATTATGTTAACTATCTACAAAATAAATAGTCAAACTCTTTAACCTATACCCAACAACAAATAATACCCAACTACAATGACAATCAAATCAAAAAACCTTTACCTAAGACATGAATTTGTTGGGAGGGAGGAGTAGTGAGAGAGGCAATGTGGTGAGTGAAAGTAAGAGGCAATGTGGTGTGAGAAGTGTGAGAGTTATGGGTGAGTGAGGCAGTGAGAGTGTGAGGCTGAGTGTTATGGGTGAGAGAGTGAGGGCTGAGTTAGTGACTAATGCGTTGTGTTTATAAAATTTTTGCCTAGCAAAACTCGAGTTTGTAAGACTCGAGATCTATGCGTTATTTTTCCTGAAGCAAATTGAGTCTTAAAGACTCGGTTTTTGTTTTGTAGAAATCGAGTCTTCAAGACTTGAGATCTATGTGGCGCAATCTGTCCAAGTTAGCAAGTGCAAAGCAAGTGCAAAGCGAGTTTCTAAAACTCGAGTTTTATATAGATCTCGAGTTTCTAAAACTCGAGATGCTATTTTGCTTAATCCTTTGAAACGTGAGTTAGCCTACTATATAGAACCCCCTTACTATGCTAGTTCCCAAATTCCCTCCACAAAACAAGTTTAAAACTAAATCCAAACCAATAATAACTTGTTCCAAAATATTTCGATTACTACTATATTGGAGGTGGGGAAAAATTCTCTCTTTGTTGTCTCATAATAACACGACTAGATGTGCAGATTGAATCCTTTCCCTCCTAAACCCCAAGAACTTTATATATGGAGAGTAAGAATGACAATTTTTATCCATATCTATGAACCCACCCATTACCCACCTCATTTGGATAAGTCTTAACCCAACCGATTTAATATTTGGGTTAAATGTGTAAAGACCCATTAGGTTATTTAATTTTATGGGTATTAATAAATAAACTCACTAATACCTACTAAAACCTATCTAAATTTTAAATAAATAACATAAAATCTAAATTTCTAGAAAATAACCGAAATACCTCCAAAACTTAAAAAATAACCAAAATACCCCTAGACGAGGCACTGGACGAGGAATGTCAAGGGAGAGAATTTGAGAAATGTGAAGGGTAGGAGAGGAATTCCTCTATTTATAAGCTACATTTTGGCATCTGAAATGACACAACCAACCAGAAAATGACATGTGGCATATTCCTCAAAAAGGTAAATCGATGCGACCAGTCACCAATGAGGTCATGACACGTGGCACGACGTTTAACAACTAATGTAAAGGCACATCCAAAGAACAGTTGTAAATTTTACAGTGCTCTGGACGACCCTTGGACAAGGGGGCAACTGATGGTGATCTGAAAATTGAACTCCAATTCGTCCATGAGGGCCGTCCGAGCCAAGAAGGCAAGAATGGCTGTACGTAGCAAAACGGTCGTCCATGAGGCAAGCGCCTGGACGACCCCTGACACTTGGAAAATTCCATAGAGATTTATCTACAAGAGCTAGTAAAATTGAACCACATGTTATTATTTCAAGGCATGAGAAAAATCTTGGTTCATCGTTATAACTTCCTACTTAGTACTTAACTTCCAACGACAGTTATAGAAAAAATATTCTAACTCCTATAGCGGTTGTGGAAGTTATCCTTGAACCCTTTGACCTCCTCAAATATAGGGGAAGTTACAAGACAAGTAACCGTTTCAAGAGCACACTATATAAACACTCATTCACATCAAATGAAGGTAAGTTTTAGACAACTCCCAAAAAGTTGGAACTCTAGAATTTAAGAGAGAAATTAACTTAAGCATCAGAGGGTTCTTGGCCAGTTAGCCGCAGTCTCCTTTGATCGTTTGTTTTTCTTTTCAGGCCTTTCAAGCAATTATTAGATCATTGAAGCCCAGAGCATTCAGCCTATTGATTTTCTATGCATCATCAATTCTCTCTCTTCTCATCTTCATCTCCATCCTTTCTTTGTCTTCTCTCATTTTCCAATTCCTCATTTTGTGAATCTTCATTTTTCATTTTTTCATCTTTTCTTTATTTTCAACATCACACATTTTTTTTAATAAATTTTCTTTCCCATTTTTTTTTGAACTTCTAAGAAAAGTATTTTCTCTTAAGAGCATTAGCAAAGAAGAGTTGATTAGGCCATGGGTTCATTGCATTCTTTTCTTTTTATGGGGGCACATATTTACTCAACACATCAATCATTCACTTCATTGTTATTATTATGCACCTTTTACCTTTGGATGACCATCAATTTCCTAGAATTTCTAACACCACTAGACGAAGATCAAAGATAGTTGAAAGAGACTAGATCAATGAAGTTCTAAACATGACACAAGTTTGAGACAAATGAGTATTTATGAGCACAACAAGTTGGAAGAGACTCTAGGCAAAAGAAGTTTCAAGCACGACGAGAGTTTAGAGATAGTAGAGCACAACAAAGAGGACCTTGAAGGAAATTTGGAGGAGTTGAAGAAAGGAGGTAACGAAACAAGGGATCATGGATCCAGATGATTCTGCATATCATTGCATATTCTCTTTAAGCTAGTTTTGCATGAATTAACTACCATCTTCATTGATTAGTCTAAATATGAATTTAGAATTTGATAGTCTCTAGTAACTCAATCATTATCCTTGTTTGAACATGCACACCTCATTTCTCTTACTTCTCTCTTCTTGCATTCTCCTAAATCAACTCATCTCTCATGTATGGCCACTTTTCTCCTTATCATGGTTGCTTGATTGCATTCATATCTGTGTTTTTTCCTTCTTAAAAAACTGTTTTTAAAGCAATCTCGACAGCTTCTCAACACCTCTCGATACCTAGCCTTTCTATCCAGCCCTTTAGTTGCTTTTTATTGCAATCTCGACACCTCTCGATAGCTAGGTTGATCGATCGAGAAACTTTCTGTCCCCTCGATAGCTCCTTGATAGCTACCTCAATCCATCGAGCTTGTTTTGCTGTGGACACCTTCTCGATAGCTGAATCTGTAGAAGCTTTTTAATTCTCGACACCTCTTGACACCTTTATCTGTCGAGAATTACTGAACTTCTATATATTCGTTCAGCGTGATTCGGACTTCATTTTGCTCGATCTCTCTCGATCTATCTGGTCTCTTCACCTCCCAAAATCTCTATCTCTCACTCCAAACCTTCAACCCACGTGTTCTTCAGCCTTTGTGTGCTTTCTCTGCTTCTGGTATGTTTCTTTTTCACTCATTCATCATGCATTACATGTTTTTTACCTAACTTTTTGGGTTTTTGTTGAAAATTTGGGGTTTTTCAAAATTGTTGAGCTTTTCACAAAATTTTTGGGTTGGTTTTTGTGAAAATGTTTTAAAATCTTTATGCATTGCATCTCATGTGCATTATAACTATATTTTCATGCATTTAGATGTGTGTTATTTATGTTAAACTGAATGTGTACTGGTAGGATTGGATTGGGCTGAGCCCATGATGTTTTTACTATTGCATATCACATGCTCATGCATTTTCATGCATATGTCTTTACATTCTATATATTTTTATATATTTGAATTGTTTTGGGACTTTTCTGAGTGTTTCTTTCTCCCCCCTCCTCACTTTCTAGTTTACGTTAGTGCGTCATGGCACCTAAGTGTAAATCTACTCCGTCTCGGAACCCTCTTCGTTCTGGGGCATCCACTTCGTCTAATCCTGCTCCCTTACACGTCCGGTTCCGTGATGAGAAGGCCAAAACGGACTTCTTTGAGAGCTTTTCTAGACGAGGTGTTCATTCAAAGCGCCAAGTCATTCTATCGGACTTTTCCGACACTTACTTACCCATTGTCATTCACAGTAGGGGTTGGGAGTCACTGTGTGACGTCCCGGTCACATGTCCATCTGTGCTGATCTAGGAGTTCTACTCCAACATGCATGGATTTGATTATTCAGAACCTCTTTTTGTTACTCGCGTTCGAGGTACGCGCATTGTGGTCACACCAGATATTGTATCCGATGTGCTCCATGTCCCGAGGGTAGCGTATCCTGACTACCCCGGCTGTGATCGTCTTAAGACTATGTCTAAAGATGAGCTTATTTCTGTTTTTTGTGAACGTCCATCCGATTGGGGTGATCGTCAGTTCACTCCTTGTTCGGCCTTTGCTAAAGGCCCTTATTTCCTTAACATGGTTATGACCTTTGTTTTGCATCCTCTTTCTCATTAAAACTCTATTACTGAGCCCCGTGCTTGATTTTTGCTTTCTTTGTTAGAGCATCTCACTATTGATTTTCCCTCTCATTTCATTCTTTCTATCATAGATGTATATAGGGATTCGGCGACTCGTGATAAGCTCATCTTCCCTTCAGCTATCACGAGGATTTTACGCCATTTTTCTGTTCCCTTTCCCGTGTTCGACCACTTTCACGTTATGTGTGCCATTAACGCCGCTACCGTTAAACGGAGCGAGGCACAATTTCGCTTAAGGCAGTTTGGTATGGCAGCTCCTCCCACTCCTTCTGTTCCATCCACATCCGCTCCCTCTTCTTCTACGAGTGGTGTGACTCTCGAGGATATTATGGCGCAACTTCAGCGCATGGATGCTCGCCAGTTCACTCCTTGTTCGGCCTTTGCTAAAGGCCCTTATTTCCTTAACATGGTTATGACCTTTGTTTTGCATCCTCTTTCTCATTAAAACTCTATTACTGAGTCCCGTGCTTGATTTTTGCTTTCTTTGTTAGAGCATCTCACTATTGATTTTCCCTCTCATTTCATTCTTTCTATCATAGATGTATATAGGGATTCGGCGACTCGTGATAAGCTCATCTTCCCTTCAGCTATCACGAGGATTTTACGCCATTTTTCTGTTCCCTTTCTCGTGTCCGACCACTTTCACGTTATGTGTGCCATTGACGCCGCTACCGTTAAACGGAGCGAGGCACAATTTCGCTTAAGGCGGTTTGGTATGGCAGCTCCTCCCACTCCTTCTGTTCCATCCACATCCGCTCCCTCTTCTTCTACGAGTGGTGTGACTCTAGAGGACATCATGGCGCAACTTCAGCGCATGGATGCTCGCCAGTTCACTCCTTGTTCGGCCTTTGCTAAAGGCCCTTATTTCCTTAACATGGTTATGACCTTTGTTTTGCATCCTCTTTCTCATTAAAACTCTATTACTGAGCCCCGTGCTTGATTTTTGCTTTCTTTGTTAGAGCATCTCACTATTGATTTTCCCTCTCATTTCATTCTTTCTATCATAGATGTATATAGGGATTCGGCGACTCGTGATAAGCTCATCTTCCCTTCAGCTATCACGAGGATTTTACGCCATTTTTCTGTTCCCTTTCCCGTGTCCGACCACTTTCACGTTATGTGTGCCATTGACGCCGCTACCATTAAACGGAGCGAGGCACAATTTCGCTTAAGGCGGTTTGGTATGGCAGCTCCTCCCACTCCTTCTGTTCCATCCACATCCGCTCCCTCTTCTTCTACGAGTGGTGTGACTCTTGAGGACATCATGGCGCAACTTCAGCGCATGGATGCTCGCCAGTTCACTCCTTGTTCGGCCTTTGCTAAAGGCCCTTATTTCCTTAACATGGTTATGACCTTTGTTTTGCATCCTCTTTCTCATTAAAACTCTATTACTGAGCCCCGTGCTTGATTTTTGCTTTCTTTGTTAGAGCATCTCACTATTGATTTTCCCTCTCATTTCATTCTTTCTATCATAGATGTATATAGGGATTCGGCGACCCATGATAAGCTCATCTTCCTTTCAGCTATCACGAGGATTTTACGCCATTTTTCTGTTCCCTTTCCCGTGTCCGACCACTTGCACGTTATGTGTGCCATTGACGCCGCTACGGTTAAACGGAGCGAGGCGCAATTTCGCTTGAGGTGGTTTGCTATAGTAGCTCCTCCCACTCCTTCTGTTCCATCCACATCCGCTCCCTCTTCTTCTACGAGTGGTGTGACTCTCGAGGACATCATGGCGCAGCTTCAGCGCATGGATGCTTGCCTCGACACTCTTAGTGATGAGTTGTGTCAGGTGAACACCTGTGTTGGTCGTATTGCACGACACTAGGCTGAGATGGGTGGTTACACGGTGGCTTCCTTTCCCGTGGCATCTGCGGATAAGAGTGATGGCTTTGGTAGTGTTGATGATGATGAGGATGATGGAGATGCTAGCTCTTCTAGTGCTGACGAGATGTCTACTTGACACTCTTATCCTTTGTCACTCGTGACAAAAATGGGGAGTAGTTATGAGAGTAGTCATAATTAGGGGGAGAGTTAGTTTAGGAGATTTTTGTTAGGGGAAGTGTGTACATTGAGGGATGTAGTGAGGATATTAAGTATCTTTTTCTTTTCTATCTACTTTAGATACATTTATCTCTTGTACATGGGTCTTGTGACCATTTTGACATACATTGTACTTATATTCTTTACATATTGATGTATGTTTTTCACCTACCCTTTCATGTGTTGTTTCTTTTCTCTTTTTATGCACATGCTTCTTATAACTTGTATGCAATCTATTATTTCTGTTTCACACCAAGATGCCTTGATGAGTTTTGTTTAAAGTGTTTTAGAAATACAGGTTGTCAAAGTCTACTTGCCATAAACTCTTTTCTTGCAAAGTTTTTCAAGAGTTTATGTTAGGATAGATTTTATTGTATTCAACAAGTGAATATGAGTTGAGTGATTTATGACTTCTCTCATATGTTCATTTGTTTGTTGTGGTTTTGTCACGAATTGCCAAAGGGGGAGATTGTTAGGACATATGTGTTACACATGTTAGGAACATATGTCACTATTTTATGTAATTGGCTAATCCTTTGACAAAACGCACTTTACTTGTAATTGGGTAGATCTAGAATGTGTTTAATGCTTCAAGAAACAAGGTTTCAAGTTCAAGTGTTAAAGCCATGCAAGTCTGTCCAAGATTCAAGTGTGAAAAGTGCTGTTCATTAAAGTTTGACAACTAGCTCGACAGCTAGCATCTATCGAGCCTTGAAGAAGCTGTTCCAGCTCGTGGCTCGACAGCTGCTCGATAGACAAGTATCTGTCGAGGTTTATGAAAAACGGATTTCTCAATTCTGTTTTCATCCAATTCGTGAGTATGTGTTTGGGCTTTCTTTTCTCACAACCCTAAACATATATATGGATTATTTTAAACACCGTAAAAGGTTATGCACGATTGCACAAGAGCAAATTTCACAAGAGTGAAGAAGTGTGACGGGAAACCTAGTTTGCCCTAGTTCTTGAAGATGCTACTGTGTTTTTACACCATAGGGTTTTGTGACCAAGCAACTTCATGATCTTCATCGTGGGATGAATAGAAGAACTTTGCAGCTAACAATCTTCTCTAGTTGGTGATTAAAGTCGCATACTGGGATCCGCGCAATTGGTTAGTCATGTACTGGGAGCCGTGCATTGAAAATGAGAGATTGTCACTACAGAACAAGTTCAATTGGGTATTGGGGTAAGGGTTCAACTGTAGGTTGGTATAAGGTATTGAGATTCCTTCACTTGTAACCGCTTGTTTTGATAATAGTGGATTCTCGGGAGTGGTGACTTTTGTTGAGGATAAATTTTTCACTCCACATGGCTTCATTTCATTGGCGACCCGCACCACGTCAACACTATCATGGATTTTGGGAAAATCTATTTTAAAGCCCAAAAAAGTCCATATTCACAAAATGACGCCAAAGCCCATGGTCCAAAACTCACGGTGATATAATCTCATCAAAGCCCATGGTTCAAGCTCATAGCACATCATTTTATTTTTGGCTCATGATCCAAGCTCATGAGTCTCATCGGGGGAATTTTGGGAGTTGTGGTTTGGAGGGCCAAGAAGTATGTTCATTAAAACTCCAGTGGTTCAAAGCTGATAAAGGAAAACATGTTGCTTGGCATGTGTTCCCCAATTCCCTGAACTTTGGCGGGTCAGTGTGCAATAGGTAACATTTGGTAAGCCTCTCATATCACATAATACTTAAAATGATAAAACTCCCCGTGCTCTTTATATAAAAATTAATGTCCATCATATAATATAAGTTTTAAAATATAATTATATCATTTCATATTAATTATATTATTATTTTCATATAAATCAATTCCAAGCACATGGCTAAATATATATTAGTATCTCATATCTAGCATTAAATGCTCTCCTTACTCTCCAAGATTTGGTTAAAATACAAAAAGACCATAATTACACCTTTAAAACTTCATCAAATATCAACCATCTAGTCTATTACTTACCAAAATTATATATGGACTAAACATATAATTTTTCCAAGAGAGGAAACTTAGCCAAAAACACTAATAGCTACTCTAGTAGAAGCTGCATATAGCTCCAGCAAAAGCTGTTTTGCAAAAACAGCTCCAGCAGAAGTAGAAATAGCTTCTGCAGAAGCTGCACAGCTTCAACACATTCTATAGTAGCTCCAGCTGTTGTACCAGAAACAAGAGGATCCCATAAAGATTATTTTGCCATTTTTAGCCAAACCATGAACTTAATGCCAAATATTTTTTCCTCCAAGCAAGATGTCATTTGGATGACATCATTCAGCTGTAACAGCTGTGATTGACAGTTGTTACAGCTATAACATTAGCCTTAAAGTCTCTAGCTTTCTTCTTTTGGCTAAAAAACAAAATCCTTCTAATGAAATCACTTACTTTGCCAAGGATTTTTCCTTATTTGCTAATTTTCCCTTTAACTAAGTTCTGATCTAGTTACATACTTGGTTCTATATAAAGAGGACCAAGCTACACATTAAAGGGGGCACGATCCATCCCTCTCTCATCTTCAATATTCTGAAATTTCATTCACCTTGCTGCACATACCTCTAAACTCGTCCATACTTCTCCATCTCCCTTACAAAGATATCTCTTCTTAGATAACACCATTACACTACACCTATCACACCACACCATTATCCATTACCCATCTTTCCCACACTTCATTATGCTGAAACTTCTTCATTTTTGCTGCCCAAAACACATCTCCATCTCATTCTTTATTTCTCATACAAAATCTCCCTTCTTAGAAAGAAACATAACCCATAACACAAATAATCTCATGTATTTACTATATTTAACCTTCATATTATCTATCTCATACTTCCATATGTTTTACAAACACATTCTTCACAAAATACCCATACACACTTCTCATATATCTTTAAACTCCATATCTCACAAAGTATACATATACAAGATCCATGTCCAACAAAGTATCTACATATAATTCCTATACATATCACAAACACCATATCTCACAATATATATATATATATATATATATATATATATATATATATATATATTTCTTACCATCTCCACACATCTTAAAACACATCAAGCACTCTTCCAAGAACACATTACAAAAACTCTTTCTCATAGAAGGTATATGAACATCAATACTAAGGCCTTTCTCTTTAAAGGCACAAAGACTTCATATTAAAGTTAGGGTCCATTTGGTTCGATGTAAATTGAATTCCGAGTGTAAAATGAATGCAGGGGAAAATGAATTCCCGTAAGGAAATTAAAATCTGGGCGTTTGGGTGTGTAATGGAAAATAGTCCGGAAAACAATTTCTAGTGTTTGGTAACATTCTGAAAATGCTATTTTCCTAGAAATTTTTCACATTTTCTCAACCATTTTCTTAGCTTCCAAACAAATTTTATATTAGAAAATCCACCACCACCCACACACCAGTACCCACAGTAAATCCACCACTATCCACACAAAACCCATCACCACATAACACAAAAACCACCAAAACACCACCACCCACACCACCACAACCAAAAAAAAAAAAAAATCAGAGATCAAAGAGAGAAAGATTGAGAGATTGAGGGAAAGAGGGATAGCGGTGACGTTGAGGAACAACCACCATTGAAACCCACAAACCACCATAGCCAACGATCTACCGCCCCCAATCGACCACCATCAACGCTTAAACTCACCCCCAACCCACCACCACTGAAACCCATGAATCACCCCAACCACCAATCCTCCAAAACCTAAGCAAAAATGTTATTTTACAATTAAAAAAAAAAAAAAAAATTTAAGGCAGTGACGGCGTGGGTGGAAGAAGGATGGGTCTGATGGGTGAGAGAGAGGACGAAGGTGAAGTAGATGTGAAACTACCTTCATCGGCAGAGGGGCTTGCAGGCACGACGGTGAGGCCGTGGGTCTGGGACTGGGATGTGGTGAAATCGGGGTGGGTTTAGCTGGGTTCATCGGAGATGGGTTTGAGCATGACGGAGAAGTTGAGGCGGCGTGATCAGATCGGCGATGGGTTTGAGCAGTGCGATCAGACCGGCGGGGCCGTGGGTCGGGGACTGGATCTGGGCTTCACCGGCGATAGCTCTCTTCGTCCTTCGGCTTGGGCTTGGCATGAGTAATGAGAGTGAGTGATGAAAGAAATTTTCTGAGGAGGAAATGGTTTGAAGGTAAAATAAAACTGTAATTGGTTTTCAATTGTGAGGCTCTCTATTTTACGGTCAACTAAAATTCATTTTCAGTTTGACCGAATTTTCATGCGTACCCAAACACCCTCAAGGGTGTAAAATATTTTCCCGATTTCCTTTACCACCGAAACAAACGGACCCTTATTTTCATTGAAGACATACATTTCTAATACTTATGAAATTAAAAGCCCTTCTTATGAAGGACAATATCACTCTTGTTTGACTAAAAACTAAAAGAACATTACATGGGGAAAATCATTTAAGTGTATGATTAAGGGGACAAACTTAACCAACCAATGCACATGGTTGGACATGCTCTCTCTCCCTCCAGTTACACCCATTTTTCCCTTTCAAACATGAAGTCACCATGAGAGGATTCACTTCACCATGTTGCTGAAATGCTAAGTCCACTGATGTTACGGCTGGAGCTGCAAAATATGAAGATAAGTCATTATATTTTATCCTCAACTTTATATTATTAAGTGTATTTTATTCATTACCATTTTACCGCTGGATGCAAGTTATTTTAATATCATCTCACTATTTAATGTACATGATCTCACTAACACTTCCTTAATGAACATACATATTAATAAATCGATCTACCACCAACACACATATATTATTTGGACATGAATCACTATTGGACACATATTTTTTTTGGAAATGAACTACCATTGGACATATATTATTTGGACATGGACCATTGTTGGACATACCTTATTATGTTGAACATGAATCATGAACCGCAATTAGACATGGACTATTGGACTTATCCCATTATTGGACATTTGATACCTAACTAATTATTTTCTAATATTGGACATCACTTAATATACATAATAATAATGCATCAACTCACCATTTAATCAAAGCTATCATGCTAACTATTATTTATTTATTTCCACCATTATCATGATTCTAAGACTTTGAGTTTTATCTATTTTGTAGGCTTAAAAAATACACCGGAAACCATTGGTCTATACGGCCCAATGTCGAGTTCCATGTTGAACTCCCCAAAACAAATCCGAGCCTAGCAAAGTCACACCTCCAAAGACACGTGGCTACGCGCAAAAAACCGCCCCCGACAACCTTAAAATCACCCGGTGGGGTTTTTGCCATGTAGGTTTTCGCCATTTGTAAATAAATCACTATGTCAATTTAATTTCTGCTGCATACTTAGTTTAATTGGTGATTTGTTTGTGCTACCACGTGATTTGCTTGTTAATTTGATTAAATAATAAACTTGGCTAATTAATCAATTAATTTATCACAAGGGGTCAATACATTTTTGGCCTATCACTACCAATCAACATGACATCAATCATCCCAAAACCTAATTACTCATCTATCATGGCATATCACAATCCAAGCATACATCTAATTTCATCCAAGGTAGCAAGCATATCATAATACGGTAGCATCAACAAGGCATTAACATCAAGCATATCCCAAACATCTAAGCATAGCATCATGGTATTAGCCAAGCATATTCATCATGTTCATAATCCATATCATGCTCATCATCCCAATCAAATGCATGTTCATGTAATTATGCATGACTTACCTTACTTACCTCACTTACCTCATAGCACCACAGCACCTATGCATCAATACATGTTCATGTTTATATGCGTGTTCATGTGATTCAACCAAGATATAAACCCTAATTATCGATTCAACAATCAAAGCATGTGAAACATGTTATTCTACTAACCCTAGGCCTAAACATGTGAAAATTAGACTCAACGAGACTTAAAAAAAGGATTTAGAATTAAGCAAAACAATCAAAATTGCAAGAACCAAATCTGCATTTCTGGGCACGAGTATGTGTACGCATACATGAGTATGCATGTTCATATTCATATTCATATGCATGTTCATGTTCATATGCATGTTCATGTGATTCAACCAAGATAAAAACCCTAATTATCAATTCAACAATCAAAGCATGTAAAACATGTTATTCTACTAGCCCTAGGCCTAAACATGTGAAAATTAGACTCAACGAGACTTAAACAAAGGATTTAGAACTAAGCAAAACAATCAAAATTGCAAGAACCAAATCTGCATTTCTGGGCATGAGTATGCATACGCATACATGAGTATGCGTGCGTATGCCTCTAGTATGCGTATGCATACATAAGTATGCGCACGCATACAAGCCCAGAAACACAGTTTTAAAGCAAGCAACAAAATAACAATCAAACTAAACCTAACATGCTTCTAAAATAAAATTAAACAACCTAAACTAACAACAATGATATCAAAGATAAACAAAACAAAATCTATTCCTAAACATGCATTGGATCTAACAACAAACAAGAGCAACACTTAACACATCAAAACATATTCATCAATATATCAAATCATATCAACTTTCCAATCAAAACATGATGAGACAAAACAAAATAAAATCAAACAAAACAAAACACATTTCTAAGCATGAATAACATGTAAATTAACTAAGAACAACAAAAACACAAATTATAAAAGAACCAAATCAAGGAAAAGCCATGAAGAGAGACTCACCTTGCTATGGAATACAAACTTGATTGATATTTAATAGGCGCCTCAGTGCCTACACAACAAGATTCAATTAGATATCAAGGTAAAAGAAGATTTTAATAGTTTATAGGTAATCACAACTAAAAAAAAAGATTAGTTTTGAAAAGGGTTTTGAGAAATCAAATTGGGAAAATAGTTTCTGTTTTAGAACTAACTAAAGAGAGGTTTTTAATTTGTAAAAAACGTGCAAAGGTGTTGTGTGTGTGATTTAGAAAAGAGAATTAGGGTTTTAGAGAAGATGGGGGCTAAAAAATGGCTCTCTTTAGTTAGGGTTTTGATTAGAGGCATAAAATGAGTATTTATAAGTTAAAATTAGGGTTTTCAGACTTTTTAATGATCTTTGGATATTCTCAAGGGTTCATGGGCCGGCCCACATCAAAACATTATGTTTTGGGCCCTTAAAATGAAGTTTTAAAACCTAGAAAATTCGACTGCCTAGTTGACCCAAATTCAAACAGTCATAACTCACTCAATTTAAACCCAAATTAGGCAAAATTTGTGTTCAAATTGAAGCCTAGGATGTCTACTTTCCAATGAGATAAACCTTGCTCAAAATTTCTTTATGGATCAAAAGTATGGCCAAAACAATCAGTAAAGGTCATTTTTCAACATCGTTTTCAAAGCGATTTGAGCACTTTTGAGTTGTGATTACTTCTAAACTATCAAAATAACTTCAATTACCTTTCGTAGACATGTCAAGCTCATCATTGGGACCGAGAACTAAAGTTTATTAACTGGGTACAAAATGGGGTGTCTATAGTAGGCAAATGAAATTAGGACATGTGGCATGTGAGAAAAATTGTACCTCAACACCAAGCAAGGCACAAAGTGGTTTATTTACAATGTTGTACGAACTTCATGCATAGAATTACTAGGTAGCATTAATTGAAGACTACAAGTGGACAAGCAACGGTGAAAAGTCTTATAATGGAACATGCTTCTGAAGTGTCTTTAATTGAAGACTACAAGTGGACAACAACGGGACTTTGCAAAGTAACAACAAGGTGTCCAAGAGTGGTGTATAATAGCTCTAGCAAGCATTTGGGTCATGGTAAGAGACCGAACTTTCATTAAGATGCACAACAACACCTTGAGGCAAGGTGTTTTAAAGGGGAGGGAAATGTTAGGAACCTTATAGGTATATAGATAATAATTGTTGTAATGTTGCATTTAGTTAGTTAGTTAGTTAGTTAGTTACAATTCCAAGCATGTTAATCACATTTAACACATGTTGGAATTATTAATGCATATGGGGAATAATGGGACCATTAGGATAAGGCGATTTGAGCCAATGGAATAGTTTTATGGTTCTATAAATACCTACTTGTAATCACATTTCCATCATTGAAGAATAAACCAACTCATTGCTTAGTGCATTTCCTTTCTCTCTCTTAATATTTCTCTATGGAGGGTGACTACCTCGAATTAAGTCAATTTTCCTACAATTCCTAACCGTTCCCATTAGGAACCATTGGGTTCCTAACAGACTAGTGTAATAATTTGATCATATTATATGTGTTTAAAATTTAAAAATTGCATGATATTGTGATTGATATATAGATAAGCTTGTTTCATGCCTATTAAAAAAAAAAAATGCAAATATCATTTTGATAAATAAAAGTGCAAGTATCCTTCAATAATTGTTTTTACATTCTTGATTGTGTGTTATTAAGTAAGAATATTTTTGCAAAAATACTATATTTCTAATCAATTGTTTCTCAGTTCAATCTTAAAAAACTAACATCAAAATTTCATTATACTTAATTATTTAATTCACCATTTAAAATAGTTAATATAAAAGTATATATGTATTTATCATATTAGTAATCTTTTTAATTATATAGAATAAATACTACAATGCCAATTATATATATAGACACGCATACATACACGCGCTAAAAGAAGTTAGGAAATCTATATGGTTATGACTAATTTTATTGAATTCACAAATATTTAATTTTTTATACCTTTTGTGTCAGTTGTCATAAAAGTAACTAAACATGATGAAGAATGTAATATTTTAAATCAATTATTATTATTATTATAAATAATAATATTTTCTTATATAAGGAAGAATGCCATATTTTAAATAAATAAAAATATTTTCTTATTTATAAAAGAAATTATTTAAATTCCTATAATATAAATAATTAATGCACAATTATATATAACTTGATGATGCGCAAAAATTAGTAGGCTGAAATACTTCGGGCTATGATAATGGCTGTTAGTCTTGAAAAGAAAGAAAGAAATGTCAATCGGCCAAGTGCCCTTCGACGGTTAAGTCAGTTTCCTGTCTAGAACACTAGGATGAGAAAATAGTAGATGGTCAAAAACTTACCTTGGGTGAATAGGGCTTGTTCCTTTTATAGAGAGTTGGAAGTGGGTCTACTTGTTCAGATCCACCACAATCATGGATGATGTGGGTGGTTAATGGATGAAATGGGGAATGTGGAGCGAACTATGGGGAATTCTTTCCACGTTTTAGGAGTAATGCATTATGGCTTGATTACATGGAGCCTTATGAGACGTTTTCTTGTAGAATTCATTAAGTATTTCCTGGTCGTCCATGCCCTTATGTCAATCCTGGACGACCATCATTAAATGGTCTTGTTATTTTATGGATGAGTATAGGTCATATACATGATGCCACTGTTGGGCTTTTCTCCTCTTGAGGTTTTCTGGATGCAATCAAGCTACAGTTGTGATTTGACTGCCTGGACTACCACTATAGACAAATCTTGTTAGATTTGACCCCCATCAGTTGCCCCCTTTTGTCCTTGTGTCTTCCATGTTATTGTTGGTCTAACTTATGGTGATTTTCTATTGGTGTGACTTGGACCCTGCTGCTAATGTTGACACGTGGTGTGACCTTGGGGTTCATTTGTCACGTCATTTCGTTCTTCAAGAAAAGTACCACGTGGCCCCTTCTGATTGGTTCACGTCGTTTTATTGACCAGGTCTGTTGTCTATAAATAGTGGAATTCCTCTCCTACTCTCTCACATTTCTCATATTTTCTCCTTTGACCTCTATCATCTAGCACCTTGTCTAGGAGTTTTCTCCCATCCTTAGTCATCCTCGTTTAGAGCCAGGTTAGAGCTTTTTCAAAATGTCTGAAATCATAATGTCTTCATCTAGTAATAGTGACGAGAGGGAGATAGACGAGTATTATGATAGTGGCTTTAGTGGTAGTAGTACTAGTAGCGGGGGGAACATGAAAGATGAGCAATACTTGTCTGGGGTTCCTGGAGTTCCCCTAGAGGTCCTCTAAGAAGAGATGAGAATGAGGATGGCTTTTAGGTCCCTTGTTGGTACATCCACTAGTGCCCTTTCGTCGGCCTTTTCAAGTGAAGTTGAGACCTTATATTGTTGCGCTGTAGGTATTCCTTCTAGAAAAAATGAGAAAAAGCTTAATTCCCTTAGGAGTTGGTACCAGATCCCTGACGACCTTAACCCTCGTTTGGCCGTCCATGGTGAATGGTGCTGTAACCCTCATTTTGGGGTAGGTATATATGAGGCTTACCTCATTGGGGGGCTTAGGCTGCCTTTTAATGCCTTTGCTAGGGAGATACTCCATGAGTTAGGCATAGACATTAACTAGCTTAACCCCAATACATAGAGGCTTATCATATCCATGCAAGTTTTGTAGAGGGAAGTCTTTGATGGGAACCGTCCTCTCATTGTGGACGAGTTCCGTTATTGTCATAAACCCTCAGATATTAATCAATCCCTAGGTTTTTACCAGTTTTCTGCTAGGGGTTCAAACTGTACGTTGGTCAAGTCCCTCCCCACGTCAGATAGGAGATGGAAGATGGAGTTTTTCTTTATCTCCAGGTTTTGGGCTGGAAACCCTGTTGAGGTAGGCAGGGACGCATTTCCTCCCTACGTTGGTGAGATGGGGAATCTTCGTCCAGAGGGTATGTTGCTTTTCACTACTTGTTTTATTTCTTTTGTTACATTTATCTAACTCTATTTGCTTTCTTTTTTACAACTGTAAGATGACCTTCTTTGAGCAAGTTCTATCTTGATCGTGTCCAACAGGCATGCTCGTTCATAGACAGGACTTTTCACTCTTTGGTCACTCTACATCATCTTATTGCTTGGAGGATTGGACCTGAACCAACTGAGGAGGCACTTGCCCACGAACATACCACGCGTAGGTGTGAGTTGTTTATATTGCATTTTAGTTGTTTATTTTGTCTAAACTCTAACACATTTTTCTCCTTGTAGAAATGGTAACCATGAAGGAGAATAAGGGAAAGGGTTTGGCAGACGAGGAAGCTATTTAGGAGGAGGTCCACTCTCAACCTCGTCCATCTGGTGCAGAGATACTGTTAGGACATATGTGTTTCACATGTTAAGAACATATGTCATGATTTTATGTAATTGGCTTATCCTTTGACAAAATGCATTTTACTTGTAATTAGGTAGATTTAGGATATGTTTAAATACTTCAAGAAACCATGTTTCAAGATCAAGTGTTGAAGCCTTCAAGTTTGTCCAAGAAAACAAGCTGAAAGTGTAGAGTTACTAAAGCTCGACAGCTAGCATGTGTCGAGGTTTAAGGAAGCTGTTTAGCCCGTGTGCTTGACAGCTGCTCGACACCTCCTATCTGTCGAGGTTTAAGAATTTCAGAATTCTGATATGATTTTCTTAGGATCTGTGAATGTGTCTTTGGGCCTTCTTTTCTCCTAACCTTAGACATATAAATGGATTGTTTTTAGGGCCGTCAAACAGTTCACAAGTTGCACAAGCATTGAGCAAATTCTGTTCAAGCAAATTGTGACCGGAGACGAAGTTCTTGCCCTAGTTCATCTCTTTCTCTTGAAGAAGTTGCTGTGTATGTGCACCGTAGGGTTTTGTGACCAAGCATCTTCTTGATCTTCATCGTGGATGAACTGAAGAGCTTTGCAGCCAATAACCTTCTTAGTTGGTGATTGAAGTCGTGTACTGGGATCCATGCAATTGGTTAGTCACGTACTTGGGAGCCGTGCATCGAAAGGGGAAACTGCCACTACAGAACAAGTCCAATTGGGTATTGGGGTAAGGGTTCAACTGTAGGTTGGTAAGGTACTTGGGATTCCTTTACTTGTAACCACTTGTTGTGATAATAGTGGAGTTTCGGGAGTGGTGACCTAAAAATCACCCGGTGGGGTTTTTGCCGTTAGGTTTTCCCCATTCGTAAACAAATCACTGTGTTATTTATTTTCCACTGCATAATTAGTTTATTGGTGATTTGTTTGTGCTATCACGCATTTGCATGTTAATTTGATTAATTAATAAACTTGGCTAATTAATCAATTAATTTATCCAAAGGGGTCAATACGTTTTTGGTCTATCAGATACGAAAGACTTTATCTAGGACGGTAGATTTGGAGTCTCTTCCTAGTCATCGAGGCCATAAAAAGGCAAGGCATGGATTGTCCAAATCAGGGATTGTCAAGCCTAGCTCCGTTGTCCCTCCTGCTTCTGTCAAGTAGCCAGCCTCAGTTTAGATTAATCTAGATTTGTCTAGCCCTTCTAAAGCCACCCCGTCCAAACCTCCCAGTGGCAGTCCTATGACTCTTCTCAACAGTGAAGGCCTTGCCTGGGAAAGGTTTCAACAAGCTGTGTTTGAGGAGGATGTTGCCATATGCTATGATATGTCAGTGAAGGAGTTTGAACTATGTCTCACGTACATATTTCTTCATACAGGGCAAAGACTAAGTTTATGGCGGCGTCTAGACAAGCTTATGAATTGGACCAAAAAAGGGTTAGGCTGGACATAAAAGTTCATGAAATGGAGAGAGAATCCAGCCGTCGAGCTGAGGTGAGGGCTAAGTTAGAGGACGAGGTGAAGGAGTTAAAGAACCTCGTCGAAGAGCTTAAAGCAAATGCCGTTGAGAAGGATACTCGTCTTGACCATCTTCAAAAGAGAAGCGATGAGCTCTACACTCTTCTAGGCGAAGCTAAGGAAGCAGCCATCAAGGAATTTGAGGCGTCCAATAAGTTCACCGTCCTCTTGGATAGGAACTATGCTACCGGTTTCGAGGACTTCCGCATGGACATCCTTGAACACTTCCCCTGAAAGGATTTCAGCCCCATTAAGCTTCGCGTCGCTGTTGAGAGCTCTCTTCTGCAGATGAGTTTTGAGGAGATAAATGTTAAAGACGATGCCTTCACCTAGCTTGCCATGGACGACCCAAAGTCTGGGGATAATGCCCCCAGTGGTTTATAAAAGAATTTGTAATCACCTTTATTTATTTCCTTTGTTTTGTTTTTGTTTTGTTTTGTTTTGTTTTTTTTTTTTTGAAGGGGTCTGTTGTTTTGGACCATTTGGATTTATGCAAGTACATTTAGCTCGTACAAGTTTAAGGACGGGTATTGATACAATTGCCTTTTTTAGGCTTGACACATTTGAGGGTTTTTGGACGATGGCCGTCTACCCTTTTATTTACGAACATGTTTTTGTCCATACTTATTTTTATTGCCAATTTTAATTACAAGTGTTCTTCGTCCATAGATAGGACTTTATTTTGGAGTATGACTATTTTGCTCATCCTTAGACTTATTCTTGGAATTTTTCTTTGCTATTTTCCTTTTCATCCATAGCTTAGATTGCCTAGTAAATTGGACATGTCGTCCATATAAAATGTTGCATGCATACTTTTCTTCGTCTTTTATTTTTAGACAAGTGTACTTGGAGGTGTTTGTTCCTTCCCTTTGTACTTAACGTTATTTGCCTTAAGTTTTATGGCAATTTGCCTTTTCCTTGTCTAAGGATGGCTCACGATGATACATCTCCACGTTCAGAGATTTTAAATGTCTTTAATTTCATATGGACGTTAATTTCACAGAATCATCAACACTTAAATTAGAGAATTCAAGTTGCTTTATATACAATAATTGTACATAACATTGTCCATAAATATCAGAGAACTTAGTACATAGCATCATCCAAAGACATCATCCATGCTAGTACTTAGTCATTTTTTTAGGGAATTCAAATTACTTTATATACAAAAGGACTTTGTTCATGACATCATCCGTAGCACATGCTATTAGCTAGTGCCTTTTAGGGAATTCAAATACTAAGAAACATAACATACTACTAGAAAACATAAGTACTAAAAGATAACATAAATAGACTACTAGTGATCACCAGTAATCTTTAGTCCCGTCCATGCTAACCTTCCTGATGAGTTCTCCTCACTAGTAGTATTTCCTCAAATGCTCCACATGTTAGGATTAGTGCCCTTAAATCCTATTGTATGATGTTATGTATGACATTATCTATGACTTAATGTTGTGATTAATAAAGTTGTTTTATTATTATCTAAAATAATGGTAACATGAATATTTGGACATTATCATATAGTCCATGAGATGCATAGTATGTGATTTATGTGATTTAGTCATAGCAGATATAAGTCATAAGTTCTTTGTAAACTCAGAATTTTAGTTTGTAGTCGGTGATGAAATTGGGCATTTCATCCGCGAAGACTATAACATATCAACTAAGATGATTTTTCTTGATCATGGAAGTGGAGACTTCTATTTGATATGTTGATATGTTTTAAGAATTAAGACATATTGAACTGGACCGCTGTGAGATTTATTATTCTCCTAATGACTGTCAAATGAATAATAAATCTCATGACTTCTATTTACATCAACTCTTAATCCTGAGAGAATAGACTTGATCATGAACTGTAGGTTGCTTTGATATATCAGGAGTAAGATCTAAAGTCACGGTCAAAACCTCAGTATGTTGGGAGCCACATTTAGTGTTGATGGAACATATATTCTCAAGATGGAATTCATAATCTCTTAACGGAGTTATAAAATATTCCCTTGAGATAAGTTTAATGGGTTTGGTTATTCAGAATGTTAGGCCTAATTACTTTAGTAAGAAGTTACTAAAGTATATATTTATGAAATTGGATTTCATAAATATATGATGAATAACTTAAAGGATTAAACTGGGTAATCAAGGATTAAGATGTAGTAATCTTCAAAGTGGCAGTCAACCTACATGACTTTGTATTACTACGAATATTTTATGAAGGGGTTGCATGTATAATAAAGCCTTGGGATATAATTTATTAATAAGGCCTAGAATGTAATTATATTTATATAGTGGTAGTAAATATAATTAATGGTAACTTTGGACTTGTCAAGAGTTGATAGAAAAGCCCAAGGCCCATTGGAGCTAGTGTCTTATTTGTTCCCTTTTGGTCCCACTCCAAGCCACATATTGAAGCCCAATTGGAATGACCCAAAAGGCTAGCCCAATTAGATAATCAGTTATAAGGAGAGAAACATACATAATTTTGTAAGAGAATGAAATGGTTTGTATGTGAGTGTTGGACACTCTCTTATTCTCCCTTGAACACATACATATAAACTGATTGAGAGACCACACTTTTTGGGTATCAAGTGGAATTGGAGTGAAGATTAAAAGTGTTCCCAAGTACTTCTAATCTTTGGTTTTGAATTTCACCGTACCAAGGTACACTCTCTTGATCTTATATTCTAAAATTTACATAGTACATGTTATCAATTGTGAATGAAGTAGATCCGTTAAATTTTTCCGCTGTGCATGTTTTGTATGCGATACAAACTATGTTTTTCCAACAATTAGTATCAGAGCGGTCTTCAATTTCGAATTTGTATGACATGTTATGTGAGTTTTGGAATCAAGATAATAGTTTCATGATGTTAGAAGATTTTGCAATTAATTTTCTGCATCATGATTGAAATTATGTTTTATAAAAACCGATATTGATGTTATGATGTTGTTTAAGTTTGATGTTAAGTATGTTAAATTGAACTTTAAGGCTATAGCATCAATGGAATTCAGTTTTGATATCAAATTCTATCTATTATGCTCATATGATGGTTGTTTGTTCATGAAAAACCGTTGAAAACTGCTTCAGATTAATTTTGGAAAATTCGAGTTTTATGAGTTTTATGAGTTTCGATCGATCGAAAATTGCTTTTGATCGATCGAGTGAAACAGTGACCAATCTATCTGATTCGATTGCTAGTCAATCGATTGGATGTTCTTTTTCGATCGATCGAGCAGTGATCGAGTACCAATTGAGCCAGGCAGATTGTTAAGTTCGAATTTTTTAATTTTTTTCGACTGATCGAGACATACATTCGATCGACCGAAAACTGTGAATTTTGAATTTTTCTAAGTGCTTTCACATGGATGAAGTGCAAGGCTATGTTTAATGAGATTACACATGTTTTTCTTAATTAAAAACCTTTCTTTTAAAATATCTAGTGGGAGAGAGATACAAGGGTTGGATCTCACGGTCTCCAGTGTCGGTTCATAGTAGTATGAAATATATACTTTGTCTTTGTTTGAAGCTTAGCATTCCATGCGGAGAGTATTTATTTCATAGTACTACAAGATTGAACTTCCTAGTTTATAGTAGTTTGATCAAACACCTTGTCTTAGCCTTGAGCTTTGTATTCCATGCGGAGGGTGTTTTGTATCATGGTACTACAAGATAAACTTGTTAAGGGAGATAAAATGTGGCTACACATGATTCTAGACAATGGTATATACTAGACTAAATATTATGGTATCCTCTATGCTGAATTCTTACTATTATTATTTAGAGGCTAAATGTATAATGGCATATTATTAGTGTTTGATAAGAGTTATCATGATAGCACTAATAATAAGAATAGTTCTCAATCAATCATAGTATTTAATGTTCACTCTATGCTGAGGGATATTAAATATGAGATTGGGTTGTCGATGCATATTTTATTTTATGGTTTTATTAAGGTTCCATACTATATGTTTATATGCTAAATTGATAATGTCCAATTTACTTATTATATTCATGTTTATTATTTTCAGATTTAATCATAGCATCATTTAGCCCACTTGTTGCTATTCTTAATAAAAACAAACTGATTGGATCCGACTATGTTGACTGGAAAAGAAATTTGGACATTGTTCTTACTACTGAAGAGCATAAATATGTGCTTACATAACCATGTCCTAACTTTCGATCATTAGATGCTCCTTTAGAGGAAAAACAACGATATGATCGTTGGCAAAAATCTAATGAGATGGCCAAGTGCTATATCCTAGCATCTATCTCAAATGTTCTATAACATCAAATGCAGGTTGTAGGACTAACTTCAGACATAATGTTAAGTTTGAAGGAGATGTTTGCTAAGCAAGGTCGTTCTACTAGGCAAGAAACTATGAGGCAAATTTATAATACCAAAATGGCTAAAGGTACTTCAGTGAGGGAGCATTGTCTTAGGATGATCTCTAATCTGAATACACTGGAAGTTCTAGGTGTCGATGATGATGGAGCATCCCAAGTGGATATGATACTCCAATCACTACCAGAATCATTTAAGGAATTCAAACTTAATTATAATATGAACAAAAAGATTTATTCATTGTCTGAATTAATGAATGAATTGGTAGCGGCGGAAGGCATTCTTGGTACATCTAGTGTTGATGCCAATATGGCTGAAGGTTCTACTTTTCAACCTAAGTCGAAAGGCAAGGGTAAGAAGAAGAAGAAGAAGGACTTCACCAAGCAAGATGGTAAAAAAATTGCCTTAGGAGTTGCCAACAAGGGAAAAAAGGACTACGCCAAAGGAAAGTGTTTCCATTGTGGTGAGTAAGGTCATTGGAAGAGGAATTGTCCAATATTTAGAGCTGCCAAGAATAAGGGTATGAAAAGTTCATTCCTTCTTGAAATATGTTTAGTACAAAATCCCACGGATTCCTGGTGTGTGGATTCAGGTTGTACTAATCATATCTACAATTCTTTGCAGGGGTTTTAGGAGACCAGAAAGTTGAGTGAAGGGGAATTGTTTCTTGCTTTGGCTGATGGGAGCAGAATTCTAGTTGTAGCTATTGGAGTGTTTAATTTATGCTTTAATTCTAGGGTTTTAATATTGGAAGACTGTCTATATGTACCTAATATTCGTAGGAATTTAATTTTTACAACTTATTTAGGTAAACATGGATATTGTGTTATCCTGAAAGACAATGTTATTATAAAGAAGGATAAAGTGTTTATCTGTTTAGGCAATATTGTTGATGGTCTTTATATTTTAACTCCTGATAAGCATGAATTATATAATTCTGAATTAGATAATAATTCACATGTGAAATCATTAAAGAGAAAGTTTCCTTCAATTAGTGATGCATATCTTTGGCATTTACGTTTAGGTCATATTAATTCAAAAAGAATTCAAAAACTGATCTGATAGGCCAAAAATGAATTGACCCATTGTGATAAATTAACCAATTAATTTAGCCAAGTAAATTAATTAAGTTAATTAACATGCAAACGCGTGGTAGTATAAACAAATCACCAATAAACTAAGTATGCAGCGGAAAATAAATTTGACACGGTGATTTGTTTACGAATGGGGAAAACCAACAAGGCAAAAACCCCACCGGGTGATTTTAAGGTCACCACTCCCAAAATTCCATTATTATCACAACAAGCGGTTACAAGTAAAGGAATCCCAGTATCTTATACCAACCTACCGTTGAACCCTTACCCCAATATCTAATTGGACTTGTTCTGTAATGACAATTTCTCCTTTTAATGCACAGCTCCCAAGTACGTGACTAACCAATTGCGCGGATCCTAGTACACGATTTCGATCACCAACTAGAGAAGTTTGTTGGCTGCAAAGTTCTTCAGTTCATCCCAATGATGAAGAACAAGAAGATGCTTAGTCACAAAACCCTACGGTGCACAAACACAGTAACTTCTTCACAAGAATGATGAATTAGGGAAAAACTATGTCTCCGGTTACAATTTGCTTGAACAAACTTTTCTCAACACTTGTGTAACTTGTGTCACCATTGACAGCCCTTAAAATAATCATTTTATATGTCTAGGGTTGTGAGAAAAGAAAACCCAAACACATAATCACGGATTAGAGTCAAAACAAATCTGAAATTCTGTTTTTCATAAATTTCAATAGATACCCTATTTGTCGAGCTGCTGTTGAGCCACGGGGCTAAACAGCTCTTTTAAACTCAATAGATGGCTAGCTGTTGAGCTAGTTGTCGAGATTTAATGACAGACACTTTTCAACTTGAATCTTGGACAGGCTTGCATGGCTTCAACACTTGATCTTGAAACACAGTTTCTTGAAGTATTAAACACATCCTAGATCTACCCAAATACAAGTAAAGTGCGTTTTGTCAAAGGATTAGCCAATTACATAAAATAGTGACATATGTTCCTAACAAGTGAATCACATATGTCCTAACAATCTCCTCATTTGGCATCTGTGCCAAAACCACAACAAACAAATGAGATATGAGAGAAGTCATAAATCATTCAACTCATATTCACTTGTTGAATACAATAAAATCTATCCTAACACAAACTCTTGAAAAACTTTGCAAGAAGAGAGTTTATGGCAAGTAGACTTTGACAACCTGTATTTCTGAAACACTTTAAACAAAACTCATCAAGGCATCTTTGTGTGAAACAGAAATAATAGATTGCATACAAGTAATAAGAACCATGTGTATAAAGAAAGAAAAGAAACAACACATGTAAGGATAGGTGAAAGAAACATACATCATCATATATAAAGAAAATAAATACAATGTACGTCAAAAATCGTCACAAGATCCACGTACAAGAATAAATGTATCTAAAATAGAGAAAAGAAAAAGATACATGTAATCCTCACTACATCCCTAAAAAATATCAACACTCCCCCTAACAAAAATGTCCTATACTAACTCTCCCCCTAAGAATGACTACTTTCATATCCAAAACTACTCCCCTTTTTTGTCACGAGTGATAAAGGGTAAGAGTCTCAAGTAGACATCTCATCGGTAGAGCTAGCATCTCCATCATCATCATCATCAGAAGCATCATCGTCATCACCATCATCCTCATCCTCATCCTCAGAATCAAAAGCCACTGGAGGAGGTGGTGGAGGAGAAGCCTCAGGGGCAAAGCCACCTATGATCGTCTGCCACCGTGCAATACGACCTACACGAACGTTCACCCGATACAGCTTTGTAGAGAGTGTATCAAGGTGAGCATCCATGCGCTGCAGTTGTGCCATGATGTCTCCGAGTGACACATCGCTTGTAGAAGAGGAAGGAGCAGATGTGGATGGAGCAGAATGAGATGGAGCCAAACGAGAGGAAGGAGCTGTTGAATCTAACTGCCATGACCTAAACTGCGCCTCACTACGTTTAACGGTAGCGGCGTCTATGACACACATAACAGAAAAATGGTCGGAAGAGGAAAAGGAACAGAAAAATGGCATAAAATCCGCGTGATAGCCGAAGGGAAAATGAGCTTATCATGGGTAGTCGTATCCTTATACACATCTATAAGAGAAAGAATAAAATGTGAAGGAAAATTTATAGTGAGATGCTTAAGAAGAGACAACAAAAATCGAGCACGAGGCTCTGTGATAGAGTTGTAGTAAGAGAGTGGGTGCAAAACAAAAGTCATCACCATGTTTATGAATCTAGGATCTTTAGCAAAGGCCTTACATGGTGTAAACTGACGATCACCCAAATCAGAAGGGCACTCACAGAATGCAGAAATCATCTCGTCTTTGGACACAGTCCTCAGATGCTCACATTCGGGGTAGTCAGGATGCTCTACCCTCGGAACATGGAGTACATCCGCAACAAGCTGCGGTGTGACAATAATGCGCGTACCTTGAATGCGAGTAGAAAAGATAGGTACTGAATAATCGAATTCATGCATGTTGGAGTAAAACTCCTGAATCAGCACGGATGGACATGTGACCGGGACGTCACACAGTGACTCCCAACTCCGACTGTGAATGACATCGGGAAGGTTAGTGTCGGCGAAGTCCGCCAAAATGACTCGGCGTTCCGAATTAACACCTCGTCAAGAAAAGTTCTCCGAGAAGTCCTTTCGGGCATCCTCATCATGGAACCGAATATGAGAAGGAGTAGGATCAGAAGATGAAGATGATGCCTTAGAACGCAAAGGGTTTTGGGATGGAGCTGACTTACACTTAGGTGCCATAGACACGACTAACGTAAACAGAAAAGTGAGGGAGAGAAAGAGACAATCAGAAAAGTCCCAAAGCAATTCAAATATAACAAGTATATTGAAAAGAAAGTACGTATGGATGGGAATGCATGAACATGTGACATGCAAAAGAAATTGCATCATGGGCTCAGCCCAATCCAATCCTACCAGCACATAATCAGTTTAACATATATAACACACATCTAAATGTATGAAAATATAGTTATAATGCATGCGTGATGTAATGCATGAGGTTTTAAACTCATTTAAGCAAAAACCCATCCCAAAATTTCAACAATAACTCATCAATTTTGAAAAACCCCAAAATTTTACAAAAACCCCAAAACCTAGGTTTCAAAACATGAAAATGCATGTAAATGAGAGAAAAAGAAGTCATACCAAGTGATTTGAAGCAAGGGAAGACCGAAAATCACGTGGGTTAGAGAAGAAAGTGTTTGGGAGGTGAATAGGTGTGGATAGATCAAGAGAGATCGAGAAAATGAGGATCGGATTGTGCTGAAGCCTATATATAGATCCTCAGTAATTCTCGACAGATAGAGGTGTCGAGAGGTGTCGAGAGGTGTCAAGCCATCTGTCGAGGAAGGTGTCGAGAAAAACAACGTCGACAGATGCGGCTTTCAAGAAGGTGTCGAGGAATAAAGCTAAGACACAAGAGTAGAGTCTCAATTGATCCATTAGCTGTTGAGAAGCTATCGAGGATCCAGGAACTTTCTCGATCGATCCACCTAGCTGTTGAGGAAGTGTCAAGATTGTGATAAGAAACAGTTTAAGAGCTCGACAGATAGCCAAGTGTCAAGGTGGTGTCGAGGAGGTGTCGAGATTGCTTAAAAATAAGTTTTTCAAGAAGGGAAAAACACAGATATGAATGCAATCAAGCATGCAACTCAACCAAGGATCCAAACAGCATTTTGAGCCCTCAAAATCATCTCTTAACAACAATTTTAAGCACATAGATCCCAAACACACACACACACACACACACACACACACAAAACAAGTCTAACCAATTTTATATTTCAAAAACAAGTCAAGACAGTTTAGTGAGCATACATTAACACATGTAAACCTTGTGATGGCCAAATCACATTGTACTTGCACATGTATCAAGAGTATCAAAGAATATTGCGTGTTATGTGTGAAAAATATTGCAAGATTACATAAGTGTATACATGCTATGACAATTTGAGATATGAGAAAATCACTTTAACTCACACACAATCATAACTGTTTGATGGGAACTATCACCTTCGAGGTACATCTTATAACTCCCACATCTCCTAGAATACATGCTTGCAATCATATATAAAGCATTTTGATCTTTTTGCTTTTTATTTTTCTTTGCATATTTTTCATTTTAAGCAAATCATGTATGGGCATATAAGAGAGAGAAAAGAAATATCTAATGATGTTAAGCATTTGACATTCCAATTTTGCTATACCGAAGCACACAAATGTCATTGACATTGCACTTTTGCTATGCCGAAGCATACAGATGTCATATGATTGGTGGGCAACAGTGGTGAGATGGTTATTTATGCATTTCTCTTAGGATTTTTTAGTCCTTCCCGTAAAAAAGAGTGATACGAGTGTTAAGTACAAGAGATCACTTAACCTTACTCATCATAAACACGAGCCACAAAGCTCACTTGTTTAGTTATGCATTGAGATGCTCATCTAAGCTACAAGAGATATAAATTTTAGAAAAGTTTGTTTCAATGGCCATCCAAGGTGCATAAGTACCAATGTACACAAAATACACACTGTTTTTGTATTTTTCCGATTTTTCATTTTTTTTTTATGAAAAACAAAATAAACAAAACTAAAAACAAACAAAAACATGTTAAACAAAGCAAAGCATAAAACTAGACTGACTCAAACTTGAAAGTAAAACACACAAGTAATGCGCACACAAAAACAAGAAGAGAGAAAGAGAAAAGTGATAGAATCACTTGGAGCCCTTTTCCTTCTACGCCTTGGAAGAACCTTTCCTTTGAGTGAACCCTTGAACCGGCGATGAGGGGGAAGAATTGAAACCGTTCAAGTTCGAAAGGAACATGAGGGCTTTGATAATATCTCCAAGGGGAGCAAGAGAGGATTGAAGCTGATTTTGGCTTCCAGATGCGATCATGCCGTTGCTCTGTTGAGTGGTTAACCACTTATAACAATTTGGTCTAGTATGACCGGTAACTCCACAATGATGACAGAGATGCTGCTTCTTCTATTTAGGCTTTTAAGAGTTAGCCTTCTTAGCCCTAGGGTTTTTAGCTTCCTTTTTATCTTGCTTAGGGGGTGCTCCTAAGATAGATTTACCCTTGTTTATGTTCTCACTAGCTAAATCAGTTTTAACATCATTGTTCTCAATTTCAACATTATTACTAGGAGGAACAAAAATAGTAGTACTAGTAGAAGCAGTATAAGAAGAAGAGAGACCGTGCCCTAAACCGGTTCGATCAGAAGCAGATTTCTGAAGACTGAGCATCTCATCAAGCTTTGCACTTGAAGTCCTCTCCAATTGAGCTCTGACTTGAAACAGCTCCGCTTAAAGTTTCTTGGTCTTCTCAACCAAGAAATTGTTCTCGAACCTCAGTGCTCCAATAGTCTGATTAGCTTCATCAAACTTTGTGGAAAGCTCTTCACGATTAAGTTCCACATCACTGAGCTTCTTGGTGGTCAGCCTATAAAGTTTCTCATGTTTCTCAGAAAGCTTGTATAATTTCTCGTAGGCTATATGGATATCATCTTGATCATCCATCTTCTCAAACTTGGACTCCACCAATTCCTCTTTTTCATCCATATCATCAACAATCCCCTCAGTAGGATTGACAGTGGCAGTGAAGGTATTCAAGATTCCATCATCCTCATTGTCGGAATCATCCTCAGGCTCGGTGTCGCTCAAAGTAGCAACAAGTGCCTTGCTCTTCCCAATGCTCTTGAGATATGTAGGACACTCCTGTTTCATGTGACCGAAGCCTTGACACCCAAAGCACTTAGGTCCTGCAGGAACAGTGTACTGACTGCCATCCCTAGCATCCTTCTTCCCTTTGTCTTGGCTCTTAAACTGAGAAGAACTGGATTGCCTACGGTCCTTGTCGAAGCCCTTCTCATTGGCATTCTTCATGAACTTCTTGAATTGCCTGGTGATGTAGGACTTCATCTTAGAATCTTCATCGTCTGAAGACTCATCTGTGTCACTGCTCTTGGCCTTCAAGGCCATGCTCTTGCTCTTGCCCGACTTACCAATCCTTGTTAACCCTAGCTCGTAAGTCTGTAGATTACCAACTAGCTCTGTCAAAGGAATCTTGTCAATATCCTTTGATTCCTCGATCGCCGTAATCTTGGCATGGAATCTCTCGGGCAGAGATCTGAGCACCTTTCTCATAATCTTGGGTTCAAGAATGGTTTCCCCAAGATTGAACGCTGAGTTCATTATGTCTTTGAGCTTGGCATAGAACTCATTGAACGACTCATCCTCCTCCATCTTAATCTCTTCGAAGCTTGTAGTGAGCCTCTGTATTTTCGAATCCTTGACAGCCTTGGTTCCCTCATAGGTTGTTTGAAAGATGGTCCATGCTTCCTTCGTAGTTTCAATGGAGGATATCTTCTTGAACTCCTCATTAGTGACTGCACTAAATAAAGCATTTAATGCCCTGCTGTTGAAGTTTGCCGCCTTGATCTTGGCATCATCCCAATCGGCTGGCGCTTCTATAGGCTTAGTCCAGCCTATTTCCACAGCTTGCCACACTTTCTCATCTAAAGACTGCAAGAAAGCTCTCATGCGTACTTTCCAGTATGCATAGTTAGTGCCATCAAATAAAGGATGTATAATTAATGACTGTCCTCTATCCATGACAAACAGGGGTCAATGGATCAACACAGCAAAGATTAAACCCTAATCAAAGTGTGCCTGCTTTGATATCACTTGATAGGCCAAAAACGAATTGACCCCTTGTGATAAATTAACCAATTAATCTAGCCAAGTGAATTAATTAAGTTAATTAACATGCAAACGTGTGGTAGCACAAACAAATCACCAATAAACTAAGTACGCAGCGGAAAATAAATTTGACACGGTGATTTGTTTATGAATGGGGAAAACCAATACGGCAAAAACCCCACCGGGTGATTTTAAGGTCACCACTCCTAAAATTCCACTATTATCATAACAAGCGGTTACAAGTAAAGGAGTTGCAGTACCTTATACCAACCTACAGTTGAACCCTTACCCCAATACCCAATTGGACTTGTTCTGTAGTGATAATTTCTCTTTTTGATGCATGGCTCCCAAGTACGTGACTAACCAATTGCGCGGATCCCAATACAGGACTTCAATCACCAACTAGAGAAGTTTGTTGGCTGCAAAGTTCTTTGGTTCATCCCAACGATGAAGAACAAGAAGATGCTTGGTCATAAAACCCTACGGTGCAAACACAGCAACTTCTTCATAAGAATGATGAACTAGGGCAAAACTGTGTATCCGATTACAATTTACTTGAAAAAACTTTTCTCAACATTTGTGCAACTTGTGTCACCTTTGACGGCCCTTAAAATAATCATTTTATATATCTAGGGTTGTGAGAAAAGAAAGCCTAAAAACATAATCATGGATTAGAGTCAAAACAGATGAAATTTTGTTTTTCATAAATCTCGACAGATACCCTATCTGTCGAGTTGCTGTCGAAAGGCACGGGGCTGAACAACTCTTTTAAGCTCGATAGATGGCTAGTTGTCGAGATTTAATGACAGGCACTTTTCAGCTTGAATCTTGGACAGACTTGCATGGCTTCAATACTTGATTTTGAAACACAGTTTCTCGAAGTATTAAACACATCCTAGATCTATCCAAGTACAAGTAAAGTGCGTATTGTTAAAGGATTAGCCAATTACATAAAATAGTGACATATGTTCCTAACAAGTGAATCACATATGTCCTAACATGATCAAAGATGGTCTCTTAGAGCCATTAGACTTTGATAGATTTCCAGTTTGTGAATCTTGTTTGGAGGGAAAAATGACCAAAAGACCTTTTAACACAAAAGGTAGAAGACCCAAGATTTGCTAGAACTAGTACATTCAGATGTATGTGGTCCTATATCAACCCAAGCAAGAGGTGGCTATGAGTATTTCATTACTTTCACTGATGATTACTCTAGATTTGGTTATGTGTACCTAGTGAAACGAAAGTCCGAAGTCTTTGAAAATTTCAAAGAGTTTAAGGCTGAAGTTGAAAATCAATTAGGTAAACACATAAAGGCCATTCGATCTGATCAAGGTGGCGAATACCTTCTTGGGGATTTCAAGGATTACTTAACTAAAAATGGGATTATATCCCAATTAATTGCACCTAGAACTCTACAAGAAAACGGTGTAGCAGAAAGAAGGAATATGATTCTTTTAGATATGGTTAGATCCATGATGAGTTATTCGACTCTACCAATTTCTTTTTAGGGATATGCCTTAAATATTGCAATGTATCTTCTGAATTTAGTACCTTCGAAGTTTGTTCCTAAAACACCTGTAGAGTTGTGGATTGGGCGTAAGCCTAGTATGAGATATCTCCATATTTGGGGTTGTCCAGCACATGTGTTAAAAGGAAAGTTTAACAAGTTACAATCTAAAATAGAATTGGTTTTCTTTGTAGGGTATCCAAAAGGAATTGTTGGAGGTTTATTCTATAGTCATAAAGATAATAAAGTGTTTGTTAGTACAAATGTCAAATTTTTAGAAAATGACTATATGAATGATTATACTCCTAAAAGTAGAGTTGTTTTAGCTAAAATGAATGAACCTGCAATTGTTCAATCAATGGATGAAACTAGGGATGATGTGGTTGTATCGGATACACCACAAGATATTACTTATAAGATGACTAGTACACAGGAGCGTCGTTGTAGTGGGAGGATTGTTAGGCCGCCTATAAGATTTATAGGCCTGGGAGGAACTTATGAAGCTATCTCAGAAGAGGCCGAAACTGATCCTAACACTTATGAAGAGGCAATGAATGATATAGATGCACATCATTGGATCAAACCTATGAAATCTAAATTAGATTCAATGTATTCCAATCAAGTTTGAGATCTTGTAAAGGTGCCTAACGGCATTAAACCTGTTGGTTGCAAATGGGTTTACAAGAGGAAGAGAGGGATAGATGGAAAGGTTGAAACCTTTAAAGCAAGGCTAGTGGCGAAAGGGTATACACAAAAAGAAGGTATTGATTATGAAGAAACATTTTCACTAGTAGCAATGCTTAAATCTATCAAAATTCTCTTATACATTACTACTCATTATGATTATGAGATTTGGCAAATGGATGCCAAGACTGCATTTCTAAATGGCAATCTTGAAGAAGAAATTAATATGTTGCAACCGAAAGGTTTCATAGCAAAGAACCAAGAGCATATGGTATGCAAGTTGAAAAGATCCATTTATGGACTTAAGCAAGCATCTAGGTCATAGAACATCAAATTTGATCAAACAATCAAGTCATTTGGTTTTGAACAAAATCTTGATGAACCATGTCTGTACAAAAGACAACGAGATAAAGTAGTAATGTTCCTAGTACTTTATGTTGATGATATTCTACTCATTGGAAATGATGTAGGGGTAATGTCATTAGTAAAGGTTTGGTTGTCAAGCCAATTTGATATGAAGGGCTTGGGTGAAGCTAACTTTATTCTAAGGATCAAGCTTTGGTGAGATCGCAAGAATAGAATGTTAGGTTTGTCACAAGCTGGGTATATAGATAAGGTTCTAAAACGGTTTAGCATGCAAAATTCCAACAAAGGATTGCTTCCTTTCAGACATGGAGTTCCTCTGTCTGATGACCAAAGGCCTAAGACTCTTGAGGAAGAAATTATGATGAGACAAGTTCCTTATGCTTCTGCTTTAGGAAGTCTCATGTATGCCATGCTTTGTACTAGACCAGATATCTGTTATTCAGTTGACATGGTTAGCCGATATCAATCAAATCCAGGACCAAAACATTGGCAAGCTGTAAAGCATATTCTCAAGTATTTATGGAGAACGAGAGATAATATGCTTGTTTACCAGTGTGAGGATTTGATTCCCATTGGTTATATAGATTCAGATTTTCAATCAGATCTTAATTTCACAAAGTCCACTTCAGGTTGTGTATTCACCTAGGGAGGTGGAGCCATAAGTTGGAGGAGTGTTAAGCAATCTTGTATTGCTGACTCCACCATGGAAGCTGAATATGTGGCTACTTGTGAAGCGGCAAAGGAAGATGTTTGACTCAAGAAATTCCTTTCTGATCTTGGTGTTGTGAGAATGGAGCAAGTTCCTATCACATTGTTTTGCGACAATAGTGGAGCGGTTGCACAATCCAAAGATCCAAGGAATCACAAGAAAGTACCACATCATTTGAGACATTGTTGCTCGAGGAGATGTAGTAGTAGCAAAGATTGATAGTGCAAATAATCTAGCAGATCCCCTTTACCAAAGCCTTGCCCCAAAGGACTTTTGAGTTACATTTGGAGGGAATGAGAGTTAGATTAGTGCACAATAGTCTTTAGGGCAAGTGGGAGATTGTTAAGATTAGTGCCTTTAAATCCTATTGTATGATATTATGTATGACATTATGTATGACTTAATGTTGTGATTAATAAAGTTGTTTTATTATTATCTAAAATAATGGTAACATGAATATTTGGACATTATCATATAGTCCATGAGATTCATAGTATGTGATTTAGTTACAGAAGATATAAGTCACAAGTTTTTTGTAAACTTATAATTTTAGTTCGTAGTCGGTGATGAAATTGGGCATTTCATCTACGAAGACTATAACATATCAACTAAGATGGTTTGTCTTGATCATGGAATTGAAGACTTTTATTTGATATGTTGATATATTTTAAGAGTTAAGACATATTGAACTGGACCGCTGTGAGATTTATTATTCTCCTAACGACTGTCAAATGAATAATAAATGTCACGACTTCTATTTACATTAACTCTTAATCCTAAGAGAATAATGGACCTGATCATGAATTGTAGGTTGCTTTGATATATCAGGAGTAAGATCTAAAGTTACAGTCAAAACCTCAGTATGTTGGGAGCCACATTTAGTGTTGATGAAACATATATTCTCAAGATGGAATTCGTAATCTCTTAACGGAGATATAAAATATTTCCTTGAGATAAGTTTAATGGGTTTGGTTATTCAGAATGTTAGGCCTGGCTACTTTAGTAAGGAGTTACTAAAGTATATATTTATGAAATTGAATTTCATAAATATATGATGAATAACTTAAAGGATTAAACTGAGTACTCAAGAATTAAGATGTAGTAATCTTCAAAGTGGTAGTCAACCTACATGACTTTGTATTACTACGAATATTTTATGAAGGGGTTGCATGTACAATAAAGTCTTGGGATATAATTTATTAATAAGGCCTAGAGTGCAATTATATTTATATAGTGGTATTAAATATAATTAATGGTAACTTTGGACTTGTCAAGAGTTGATAGAAAAGCCCAAGGCCTATTGGAGCTAGTGTCTTATTTGTTCCCTTTTGGTCCCACTTCAAGCCACATACTAAAGCACAATTGGAATGGCCCAAAAGGCTAGCCCAATTAGAGAATTAGTTATAAGGAGAGAAACATACAGAATTTTATAAGAGAATGAAATGGTTTGTATGTGAGTGTTGGACACTCTCTTGTTCTCCCTTGAACAAATACATATAAACTGATTGAGAGACCACACTTCTTGAGTATCAAGTGAAATTGGAGTGAAGATTAAAAGTGTTCCCAAATGCTTCTAATCTTTGGTTTTGAATTTCACCGCACTAGGGTACACTCTCTTGTTCTTATATTCTGAAATTTACATAGTACATGCTATTAATTGTGAATGAAGTAGATCCGTTAAATTTTTCCACTGCGCATGTTTTGTATGCGATACAAACTATGTTTTTCCAACACCACATTCCACAGGTGCTCCAACTTTTGTCCATCCAAGGTCTC
Organism: Quercus tomentella; assembly: GCA_028535165.1. NCBI lineage: Eukaryota > Viridiplantae > Streptophyta > Magnoliopsida > Fagales > Fagaceae > Quercus > Quercus tomentella. Next base: position 25,631,646 of record JAPQVY010000111.1, on the reverse strand, counting down.
CAAGTAGTATGAACCTCATCTTTTGGAATTAATAACTCTATATGGTCCTTCCCAATTAGGTCCCAACTTTCCATGAGCGGGGTCCTTAGTGGCTAAGGATACCCTTTTCAGGATGAGATCTCCAATGTTGAATTGTCTAGACTTCACCAATGCATCATGGTGCTTAGTCATCAAGCTCTTGTAACGTGCCAGCCTTTGTTTCAGCGTCCATCCTTACCTTGTCAAGAGGATTGAGGCTTAGATAAAGTTGTTTCTCATTCTCCTCATTGTTATAATGGGCCACCCTGTAGCTAGTTAGACCAACCTCCACGAGTATCACTGCATCACTTACATATGCTAACTTAAAAGGAGTTTCTCCAATCGGAGTCCTCACTGTTGTCCTATATGCCCGAAGGACGCTGGGTGACTCATCTAGCCATATCCTTTTTGCCCTTTTAAGCTGAGTCTTGATAATTTTCAGCAAGGATCGGTTTGCAACTTCATCCTGTCTGTTGGCTTGTGGGTAGGAGGGAGAGGAGTAGTGATTCCTGATTTCTAACTGCTCGTAAAATTCTCTGAAAGGTGTATTGTCAAATTGACGTTCGTTGTCTGAGATGAGTACCCTAGGGATTCCAAAATGGTAGACTATGTTCTTCTAGACGAAGCTTTTTACATTCTGCTCAATGATTCTTGCCACGGGCTCTGCTTCCACCCATTTGGTTAAATAATCAATCCCCACTACCAAGAACTTCATTTGTCTTGTTCCCATGGGAAAGGGACCAAGGATGTCAAGTCCCCACTAGGCAAAGGGCCAAGGGGCCACCACTGGAGTGAGATACTTTGATGGTTGCCTAGGTATGTTGCTATAGCGTTGACACTTGTCACACGCTTTGACGTAAGATTTAGCATTCGCTTGCATGGACGGCCAGTAATATCTTGCGCGGACTATCTTATAAACGAGGGACTTGGCTGTTCTTTTATACAACACCTCATCCATAAGGACAAACCTCGCTGCTCTTACCCTTAGATTCCTTGCTTCTTCTTTATCTTCGGGAATAGCCCCGTCCTTGAGATAAAACACAATAGGGGAGGTCCAGTTGGTGACTCCATCTATCTGATTTACTTTTGGAATGTCTATACTTGGAATATACTAGATTTTAACTTGATCTCCTGCTATCTCGTCTGTAGATACCATCTTGGCTGAGGCGTCGGATTCCGTATTTTCCTCCTTTGGTATTTGTTGAAACTGCACCGTTGTGAAGCCTTTTAATGCATTGTCTAACTTTATTCAAGTATTTCTACATCCGTTCCTCCTTAACTTCACACATTCCATTCACTTGGCCTATCACCAACTGTAAGTCTCCTTCGACGAGGATTGAATTTGCTCCAAGTGATTTTGCTAACTCCAAGCCCTAAAGTAGGGCTTCATATTCTGCCTCGTTATTGGTTGTTTGGAACTGTAGACAGACTGCATACTCTAGATGATCCCCTTCTGGTGAGTGTAAAACTATCCCAATTCCTCCTGCATTTAGTGTGGACGAGCCATCCACATGGACGACCCACTGCTTTGCCCCCTAGTCTTCGTTTTACTGACTACTGGCGGGAGTGAATTAGGCAATGAAGTCCACTAGGACTTGAGCTTTTATTGCTTCTCTTGATCTGTACTGTACGTCGAACTCACTAAGTTCTATTGCCTACTGGATTAGTTGTCCAGCGGCCTCCAACTTGTTCATGGCCTTCTTTAGTTGGTGATCTATTAGGATGTTGATTATATGAGCTTGAAAATAAGGCCTAAGTTTTCTTGTTGCTGTCACCAATGAAAATGCTAATTTTCCATTGGTGGATATCGTTCTTTTGCTCCTCTTAAAGCTTTGCTAGTATAGTAGATGGGCTTCTGTACGTTTCCTTTTTCTCTGATCAAGGCCAAACTCACTACATGAGGGGACACTGCTTGGTAGAGATATAACTCTTCTCCTGGTTTAGATGGGCTTAACAACGGAGTTGAAGCAAGATAAGCCTTTAAGTCTTTAAATGCCTGTTGGCACTCGTTCGTCCATTCAAATGCTTTCCTTAATACTTTGAAAAACGGTAAACCCTTGTCAGTAGCTTTCGAAACAAACCTATTAAGGGCAGTTACTCGTCTAGTGAGGCTCTAGACGTCCTTGATATTCTTTGAGGGCTCCATGTTCAGAATCACTTGGATTTTATCAGGGTTTGTTTCAATCCCTCTTTATGAAACCATAAAACCAAGGAATTACCCTGATGCAACTCCAAAGGCACATTTGCTTGGATTCAACTTCATTTTATATCGCCTAAGTGTATCAAAAGTTTCTTGAAGGTCATCCAGATGCCGCATCTCCCTCTTGCTCTTGACCAGCGTGTCATCCACGTATACTTCAACATTTCGCCTAATCTGTGGACGAAACATATGGTTGACTAGCCTCTGGTAGGTAGCTCCTGCATTTTTCAGACTAAATGGCATCACTTTGTAACAAAACAAATCTTGGCTTGTGATGAAGGATGTTTTCTCTTGGTTCGCCTCATCCATATTAATCTGGTTGTACCCTGAGAATGCATCCATGAAACTTAGCAGCTGGTGTCCAGCTGTTGAATCCATCAACTAATTAATGCATGGAAGAGGGTAGCTATCCTTTGGGCATGCCTTGTTTAAATCTATGAATTCCACGCACATCCTTCATTGGCCATTAGCCTTTTTAACCATCACTACATTAGCTAGCCAATCAGGGTAGTAAACTTCGCTGACGAACTCTACCGTGACTAACTTATGAACTTCTTCTTTGATGGCATTATCTCATTCTGGGGCGAACACTCTCTTCTTCTGACAAACGGGCTTGTAAGATGGGGACACGTTTAATTGATGAGTAATCACACTTGGGTCAATCCTAGGCATGTCTTCATGGCTTTAAGCAAAAACTTCTGTGCTCTTTTTGAGGAATCTAATGAGATCCTACTTCGTCTTCTCCCCCATACTCGTCCCAATCTTGGTAAACTTCTCTGGGTTGGACTCGTCCAACAGTACATCTTCCAATACCTCAATTGGTTTAGCCAATATTCTTCTTTCTTCAATGGTCATTGTCTGCATCTGCTCGTCCATGGCCGACATTGCTAAGTAACATTCTCTAGCAACTAATTGATCTCATTGTACTTCTCCAATGCCATACTTCATTGGGAACTTGACAAACAAGTGGTAGGTGGATGTTGCAGCTCTCTAACTGTTCAAAGTTGGTCGTCCAATAATGGCATTGTACAAGGACAAATAGTTTACAACAAGGAAATTCACTTCCTTATTGATTTGTCGTGGGTAAGAGCCAACCACAACTGGTAAGGAGGTGATGCCTACTGGTAGAACCTTCATTCCTCTAAACCCAATCAATGGCACATTAACTGGACAAAGTAATTCCTTGTTAATCCTCATTGTTGGAAGGCTGGATAGTAGAGGATGTCTGTTGAACTCCCATTGTCTATTAACACCCTTCTAGTTGTATAATTTGCAATCACCAAATTAATGACAATCGCATCGTCATGAGGATGGTGCAGTCGTCTTGCATCTTCGTCTGTGAAAATAATGGCCAGCTCATCTTCTCTGATCATCCATGGTGGTCATCCTGATATTTGAATATTCTGAACTTCTTGCAGGTAGGTCTTCTTGGCTTTGGACGAGCTTCCTGTTGATGTACCCCCTACAATGATCCTTATTTCTCCAAGCAATTAACGCGCTGGTTCATTTGCTTTGCCTTTCATTAGCTGTCTCTCGTCCTTGTGGTCTCGCCTAAGAAATTTTTTTAACTTTTCCTGCTTAATGAGAGCTTCAACCTGCTGCTTCAAGTTATAACATTCGTTTGTATCATGTCCATGGTCATAGTGAAAATGATTGTACTTGCTTTTGTTCCGCTTGTTAGGATCTCCTTTCATCCTTTCGAGCCACTTCAAGGATGGATTATCTTTGATCTGCATCAACACTTGGTCAAGCAGAGTATTCAAAGGAGTGTAGTTAAAGTATCGTCCTAAGGACGACCCTGCTTTCTTGCCGTCGTGGTCCATTTTCTTTCCTACTTTGGCTTTCTTTGGACGTGGACCTTGCTCCGAATAGTGTATATAACCATTTTCCAGTCGTTCACCTTTCTTCTTTTTCTTGGCAATAATCGCGTCTTCTACGTTCATGAAAAATTGGGCTGATGTATCAACTCAGCCATTGTCTGTGGATCCTGGTCATACGGCTTATGGATGAACAAGTTTGAACTGACTCCATTGTAGAAAGTTGCTAAAAGGATCTTGTTATCCATTTCGTCCACCAATAGGGCTTTTCTGTTAAAATGGCTAATGAAGGTACGCAGACTATCGTTTTCTCCTTGTTCTATGTTTAACAGGCTGGACGAGGAATGCTTCCGCCTTTGTCCCCCTACAAGGTTGTTGATGAACAACTTACTTAACTCCTGGAACGAGGTTATGCTGTTTGGTGGTAACTTACCAAACCATACTCTGGCTAGGCCTTTCAACCTGGTAGGAAAGGCCCTGCAAATGATATCGTTTGGAACACCTTGGAGATGCATGGTTGTTTTAAACGTGGCAATGTGATCACAAGGATCACGCATCCCATCATATGAGTCCAAGGTAGACATTTTGAACTTGGAAGGCAGGGGATGACTTGTGATGGATGCAATGAAGGGGGAATCAGTCCTGTGGATGAGGTCATCCACGTGATTTTGACTTGTTCTGGACTATATTGTAAGGATTGTACGTTAAAAGAAAGGCATATACCCTTAGGTAGAAATACAATTTGAAATAATTAATTATGTTTTTATCTTAGCAAGATAAATAGTTAAAAAAAAAAAAAAAACTTAGAATACCAACGGTTGTTATTTGTTAGGTAATAATTAAATGAGTAATGCTATAACTACAAATTATTTTATAACTTTTTTACAAATTATTGATGTGACTAGTTTTTCGTGGTTCTCATATGAGCCATCATAAATATCACTTTTCACTTACCAGTGACCACTTATTATATCAATAATTTGAAAAAAAAAAAAATACTATAAAATTGCTTGTAAAGATTTTTTTTTTTTTTTTTTTTTTTTTTTTTTTTTTTTTTTTTTTGTGGTTGAGGAAACTCTAGCACAAACTATAATGGTACTTAGGCCTACTGGGTATTGGGCCCATTGGCCCTTTTCCAATTTGAGGGAAATTGCTCCATCTCAAGTACATTGTCATCTCCAGCCCAATCTAAGCCAATCCATACCTGGCCCATTTCTAGTCAACACGCTGCCAGCTCCAATCCTAACGGCTTTTTTTTAACAAACTCTTCCAAATTCCCCACTTTCCATGGCGATTTTGTAGAGTTTCTATCAAAAACCTTTGACTGACAAAGCTTCCTTATAACACACACCACAACCGTTATTACAGGGAACAAATCGGAAGTGTCGAAATCCTATTCAACCAATCCTACTAGGAACCACACATTTAGCGATTTCCTCAACAACCCTTCTTTCTGATCCACGCTGTTTCACAGGTTTACACCAACTCCCTCACTTTTCTAGATATTCAGCACCAGTTGGAACCGATTCTGTTTGACCCATTTCACATGGTCGCGTTTTCAATCGGATTTTTCCAATGGTTTCTTTGAAATGATTCAAAAGAAACCCCATTTCTAGATTTTCATCACCAACTGCAACCAATTCCTCTTTGACCCATTTCATATTGACATTGTCACATATTGAATCAGGTTGTTCCAATGGGTTCTTTGAAATGATTCAAACACAGCCTGTTTTTTTTTTTTTTTTTTTTTTCACAACCACCATATATATTGGCTTACAGAAAATTTTAATTCTTTTCTCATGTTTGGTATGTTTCAAAGGATGGCAAATTTGAGTCCTGGGATTCTTATCAAGCTACTTGGGGAGATGGGGGTTGATGAAGTGGATCGAAAACCTGTTTTGTTACAAATTAGAAGCATAATTCCTGCAATGGCAGAAGGTGATCTTTGGCCAAACCAGGGGTTCTATTTGAAGGTTTCAGATTCTTCACATGCTATGTATGTGTCTTTGCCTCACGAGCAGGATGACCTGGTTCTTTGTAATAAATTGCGACTTGGGCAGTTAATATATGTTGAAAAGTTGGAGATGGCATATCCAGTTCCCGTGCTTAATGGGGTAAATCCTATCCAATGTAGGCAACCCTGTGTTGGAAGTCCCAAAAATCTTGTTGTCATAAATAATTTGGCAAATGTTCGTGGGGTGTCTGATTTTGTGTCTTCAGAAGAGAAGGATAATGATGGGCAGAAGAAGCCATATCGTTCTTTGAGTACTTCGAAAATTAGGCGAGATGAGGAAGCAGTTAGAATATTCCGGAGGTCTAGAACTACTAGTATTGAAAGCGAAAATTGTGATGAAATGAAGGCAACTCGAAAAAATAGATCAGCTTTTGTTGAAAAAGAGTGTGATTCTGAGAGTACAATATCATCTGGCTCGTCTACGATACCAGTAAAGAGAAGAAGCTGGAATGGAGTAGAAATTTCAGACTCCCCATTTGCCAAGCGTGGGATAAAACCAAGTGCTCGTCGGCGAAGTGCTTCTGTGAGTGTCTTGTTGTGCCTTTTGTACTCATATCTTTTATCAACAATTCGTCAAGTAAAATTTGGGCTTAGATGAATAGGTAGAGAAACGTTGGTTTGAAATTTGTTAAAAAAAAGGTTCAGCTATTTTATTTTTGGGCCTATCTGGCTTAAGAAATTGATAGAATGATTAGTTAAGTTTATTTATACGACATATGTAAATTATTAATCTTGACTTAAGCTCAGTTAGTCAGAAATGCACACATGTTTCTCATTTAGATTCAACAACAATATACACCTCCTTTCTTTTAAGTCTTGACAGATTGTACCAAGCCTGACCTCACTCATTGATTGCACTCTTCAGTGTTGAATCAGTGATATAAATATAAACATAACTTTTGGCTTTGCTTTGTATGAGTGTAGCTGTAATTTTTATTGGATTGTGTCATTAAATTTTGAAGTTGCATAATTGTTATCTAATTATATTTATATGCCTTCTCATACTTTATGAACAGGTTTCTCCAACTTGGTCTGTTGGGTATGATAGCTCTGATGACAATTCTAACTCTAAATCAAAAAGAAAAGATATTAGTATAGATCTAAAGTCAGTCAAAAGTTCCGACAAGTGTAGGATCCCTATGTCAGTGAAATGTCATGAGCAGCCCTTAGTTCCTCCTGGGGTGTTCAGTTGGGCTGATGATGAAAAAATGACAGAAACTAAAATTTCGTGGAATTCCCTCCCCCCAGCCTTAGTGGATCTAGGCAAGGTACTGTGTTTCACTTAAATTTGTCTTTATGAAATCTATTCTGACCTTTATATGTAAAAGAGAGAGAGAGAGAGAAATTAGTGGTCATGTAATTCTCTTTTTAATGCTGCAGGAGGTGTTGAGGCACAGAGATGTGGCTCTTCTTGCAGCTGTGGAGGCATTGCAAGAGGCTTCTGCTGCTGAAAGATTGCTCAAATGTCTGAGGTGCACAAATGTCCACTAATGCAAAGTTCTAAAGATAAATCTAATGAACTGAGTTCATAAATTCCTTGAGGACTTTATATGCCATTGTTTGTTTAGTGGTGTCATCCATATTTTAACATGGAATGGGAACTGTGATCAATGAATTATAAAAATTAATGAAAGGAATATTATAAATTCCAGTATTCCTATCATGTAGTGATCTAAACAACTATGAGCAGGATGCATTGCACTTTTTGGTGGGAGTTTCATGCATACAAGGATGAACTCAGGCTATTATCTACATAAATATATGCACTTCAGTAACAAAATTTCAACTTCTAACTCATTGTGCTTAATTTATTTTATCCACTCCATGGTTTGCTGTTCAAAGTTCAATTGGGCTTTAAATTTTCTATGTTTGAGTCATACCATGATGCTCCATGTTAAATTTGAGGCATATTCGTCATGTGTTTAGCTTTGGGTCAGCTCTTCTTTATATTTTTCTCATGAGTGGTACTGAGTTAATGTGCAAGCTTGGAGAGATGCTGCCCTGAAATCAGCGTAGTGCATTCTTTCAAGGACATGATAGGATACAGTCCAAGTCTATAATAAAAAAACAAAACAAAACAAACAAAATATTGAGTAGGCCACAATGTAGAGTTTCCTTTCTCTCTTCTTAGTACTCCCCACCCATAAGTAAGACCTCATCCTTTTAAAGGGGAGAGGTGGCACTTGGATTCAAGGACTGGTGTATACACCCCACATGTGTTGAAAAGATTGAGTTGAAAATAAGAATGTCCACCTGCAGAATGTAAGTGACTCACCCTCACCAAAAGAACTTTATGTTTGAAAGGGATAAGATGGAGAGGGAGAGGGAGTCGATCAGTCAAGGTGATTTGTCATTTGCAATAAAGCCAGTGACCAAGCAATACAGATTGTGTTGGATGTGTTGCAAGGATGAGAGATATACTAGATACAAGGTGTGTGTGTATATATATATAGCGCTATAATTTAACAAAAATGAATTAATTTAGGTAGTTTTCCATGTCAAACGAAGCCAAAGACCTGTGAGGGGTGGCCAAGCTATATCAATCGTGTTACAAGTGCTGCAAGGATGAAAAACTAGAAATGTGGGTTGAAGTTGTGAAAGAAGAAATATAGCTCTAATTGAATGGAATTATGGTTGTTGATTTATTCTGATAGCTAGAGAACCTTAGATGGCTGTGCTTGTAGGCAGCTTCTAACTGGCTCTATAACATCCTTGCCATTAACTTGGTTTCTAGAACAATATGCATACCTGCTTGAAATTGAACCCCATTTTCCTTTTTATTACGGATAACTCAGGCATAGATGATATCGGTAAAACTTTTGTAATGAAAGTATATCTATCCTGCACATCCCCATTCATATTCCACGACTTTTCTCAACTGATGTCAAAATATTTTTCTTTTTCCCTTCTTTCTGCCATCAATACTTGAACTTGTTACACTTATTGTCTCTTTCTGATTTTTGCAAGCAGTGCTGCAAACATCCAATTATTGGTCTATTTCATTTTTTAACTTGTCATATGCTTCAACTGCCATGTCGATATCTTTCTACAAGAGTCACTAACTTCTGTTTGTCTTTCCAGTACATACTCAGAGTTTCAGGCTGCCGAGAGGGATGCTAAGAAGCCATCAGTTGATAAGTTCTTAAGCCTTCAAGATGACTTGATGAATACTCAATCAATTGTTCAGTCATTGACAAACATTAGTCCACTAAGAGGAAAAGACCATGATCCAAACTTCCATGGTTCCATCAGAGAATCTCTGAAACTTGCCATGGACAGAAAGAAAAATGCAACAATCTGGATTGAAACGGCTTTGGCATCTGACCTTACCTTGTTGTCTGCCCCTAGTGCCCCTAAGGCTACCAACTTAGTGAGAAAATCGAGTCTTCCTAATGACAGTGAACTGAATGGCATGCGTAGAATTAGAAAGCAGAGAAATAATGGTGAAATCCATATTGGATTGGCAGCTGAGAAAGACGGTACAAGAAGTTGGGTTAAGGGAAGTGCTCTGGATGCAACTGTTCACCTGACAAATTCCCTGCATGATGAATTTAGAAAATGGTTCTTGGCTTTTGTTGAGACTTATTTAGATGAAATAAATAGCAAAACCATTTCCATAGAATCAGATAGTGAGGTAGGTGAGATGATGTATCAGATTAAGAAGGTGAGTGACTGGTTAGATGTGGTGGTTAACAAAGAGGTCAAATCTCCAAATCCCTCAGTGGATGATTCTGAATTAGAAGCTTATGGGAGGGTGAGGGACAAAATATATGCGGTCCTCTTGAAGAATGCTGAGAGAACTGCCATGGCTTTTGAAAATATGAATTTAGTAGCTGAAGGTTGAAGATTTACTAGCAATGAAATCCCTTCCTTCCTGGAAGGAGATTTGACAAACATTAACTAGCTAGAAACTGTATTTTAATGTATCCAACTCTCTTTTTAATTCTCAATACATGAAGTTGATACGTAAAGTGCCATTAGTGCAAATAGATTTTTCTTCCCTTTTGGTTTTTTACATGATTATCACATGTTATTGGTTAAGATTGCTTCCAGAAAATGTCAAAAATTTTTTATTCTCTTATTCGTGAATTACACATTATTGAATTGGCAACCTCACTCGCAAATTCGCTATCAAGCTAGAGTAGTAGAAGATTTGCCAAATATTTCTCTACCATTGAAATGTGTTTTTTCATTAATTGTGAAATTGCAAATTTAGATGCAGTTGATTTAACTACCCATTATAGTTAATTGATTCAATTATATATTGGCCAAGGTAGTTATTTAATACCTGATTAAATTCATGGTTGAACATGCGTTAACATATACAAAAGCATAATTAAGCACAATCATATATCTAGACATAAATCTGTTCACCAAGTGAAAACTCTTAGTTGATATACCTACCACACTTCAAGGGCAGAATCCTGAGAGGCATGATGTTAAAGGGCCTTGTAACTCAATTAATATTGTGCATTTTTTAGTGTTTTCAATACAGATGTCCAAAGTTTAAATTCCCCCTCCCAATTATCAATTTTAAAAAATAAAATAAAAAGAGCATAATGAATGGTATATTGGATAAACAACTTGAGGAGTAAATTTTGGTGAGGACAAATAGAAAAGGGCACAAAATTCATTGGGTAAAATAAGAACTATGTGAACCAAAAATGGAAGGCAAATTGGAATGCAAAATTCTCTAAGCCTTCAACATGATACTTCTAGCAAAACAAGGGTGAAGATTACTGTAGAATACTGATTCCCTTGTGAACCATGTGTTTAATGGCAAGTACATTCCACATACAAAGTTGTATCCACAAGAAAGATAAATCAAAAAGAGGCCAAGTTAGAAATCCTTATTATAATTTATAATAGCCACACAAGAAGGTGGAAGGATGTGTTGATAGATGTATGGTTTTTATTTTTTGCCCCATTAGGCTGAGGACATATAACGTATACCGTTGAATCCTCAATTGCCCCAAGGCAAGTGCATATCACATTGCAATGGAGTGTATAAAAAAGATAGTAACGAAGTAAAGTTTCAGTGTGTTGAAGGCTAAAATTTCACAAAAAAAGCCCATTCCATGAAAAGTAAAGAAGGCCCAATTCAAGCAGCACGAAGAATCAACATTAAGGCCTTATTTATGTTCAGATTTCCAGCAAAAAGGTTATTAAAAAGTCCAGCAAAATCCATTGAAAGAACTGGGCCGAGATACCCAGAGGCTGCCAGAGGCCCGGGATCCTCAGGTAATGCAGCACAGCTACTGTGGGATTGAGACAACTCAAGAAAGCTACCACGAAATACAAGAAATGAAGAACAGAGATATCCTTCTCAAGTACCCAGTGGTGCAGCAAAGAATCAGAAAGTATAAAGCAAACATTCATGAACAAAGGAGCTGTACCATAAGGAACCAAGAATGAGAAAATCATACGTAGAAGCAACTGGAAGAGAACTTTCAACCCAGCAGTAAAAGATTCCAACTATTTGGGAATAATGACAGCAAGGAAATACAACTGCAACTGAGTCTGAAAAGTGAGAAATCTTGAAGGAAGAGAGATTGAAGGCTAATTGCCCAAGGACGCCCTGGAATGGAAAGTCAGCAAGTGACTTTTAGAGAAACAGTATTAAAAGATGAAAACCATGAGAAAAAAGGGAAGAGACCAGCGCCTAAGAAAATGTCACAGCACGAGCTCTGAGGGGCAAAAGAGAGAAATCACTAGTACCTCAGAGCCCTAGAAAACACGCTATAAAAGGAAGAGAAAACCCATGTTGAAGGGGGGGGGGATTTTCAGTAGGAAGAATATCATAACAGAGTCATTAGAACTCTGTAAAATTTAAGAAAAACAGAGGAATGTCTCCCGGTATCCCAGAAACAGCCACTATAGCACGTACTTGGATTCAAAAGGATTCAAACTTTGCAAGTCTTAGAGGCTTGGATAGCCATCGAAGTCTGTAATTTTTGAGCTTATTTGAACCTTGTATCACGTCTTAATGAGCACATTTGTAATCCACAATCAAGAAAAATAATGAAATATCTCATATTGATTTGAGGATTTCTAACAATTACTTTGCATATTTATTTATCATATTATCTTCTTTTACTGCTTCTTGCTGCTCAATACATATATTCTTGCTTGTAAAGCTAAGTCTTTTGCCCAAGCAAAGCCATTCAGACTTGAGTTCCAAATCCCACAAGTCTTGTGCAAAAGCACTAAGTTTGTGAGAATTGGGGCCAGGATCCTCGTGGCTGAATCATTCTTATGAAATTGATTTACATATATGTATATGTATTAATATATATATATATATATATATCCTAATCTAAGAAACTAACAATTATTTGAAGATATGTGCATTGTATAGTTGTTCTTGTGTAGGACCTATAGAGGTAAAAGGAAAGGACAAAACTCCATTGCATAACAAGCATGGAGAAAGATTGTATAGTGTAGAGAACCAGAGATTCTGGGTTCTTACAGGCCTAATACGCCCCGGGATCCCACGACAACGTCCCGAGATCCCACGACAGTACGCCTGGGGTACCAAGTGAAGGAATTCTTTAAAATGTTTATACGATAAAAGATAAGCCTTAAATATTCTATTTCAATCTCTTTCTCATTGTGAATATTATGAACATCTATTGCACTTATTTTGTAAGAGTAAAGGGTCATTTTATGATACTAAAACACTTATAATGGTATTTTATTGCTTAGGAGGAATCGCATTTTTGCCTTGAGGAGATTTATGTGACTTGCGCACAACTTGGTTCGTAATCAGCCCCCATTTAGCTGCGGTGAACCAAGCCCAGTCCACCAAAATACAACTATTTGGCCTAGGATCCTTGGGCCTGTGTGCTAAAGAAAAAAGCACTCTCACATTTTGGTGACTCCACTGGGGACTGGGAAAAAGGAGAGGGAAAAAGTAGTCCCTTCGCAAGCATGGCTCCAAAGCTAGGAAACACCTAGGGAAAGTTCCTCTTAGTGCATTCAACATCAAGATCCCAAAAGTGTGGGTTCCTCCAACGAACGTTCTACCGAGAGACTCTATATGGAATTTTGGGGAATTTCCTAACACAAGATAAGTTTTATGCGTTATTATTTTCTCTGCTTTACAATTTGAACATAATGGATCATTGCCCTGCTTTTTAAAAGAAAAACAGGGGGTCATGTAGTAATATTTAAACAATCATAATATTGTCTCGTTGCTTTAAAGAAAAATGGAGAAGTGAACAAATAAAATATATTGATGAAATGAAGATTGTATGAGCTACATAATAGAGAAATGGCCCCACATTTGGGGGCTAATGTATTCTTTCTTTTAAAAAAAAAATTCATGATATTGTTTCATTTGTTTAAAAAGAAAAAGAAGAAAGAGAAATAAGTGAATCAAAGAGATTTGATGAAATGTAAATTACATAGCAAAGCAATTTCCTCACGTTGTGGGGCTAAATAATTTTGCAGCAACTTGATAATAATATCATATGGCGCAGGTTAACAAAATGGACAAGTTCCTTGGCTCCACCCACGGGTTTAGCAAAATGGAGTAGTTCCATGATCCCAGCAAAGCCTTGGAGATCCTTGATCCCAGCAAAGCCTAAGAAATCCTTGGTTCCAACAAATCTGAGGAGATCCTTTATTCCAGCAAGGCTGAGTACATCCTTAATTCCAGCAAAGTCTAGGGGATCCTTGACTCCAGGAAAGCAAAGCCTGGGAGATCCTTAATCCCAACAAAGTTGAGGAGATCCTTGATCCCAACAAGGCTGAAGAGATCCTTGATCCCAATAAAGCTGAGGAGATCCTTTATTCCAACAAGGCTGAGTACATCCTTAATTCCAGCAAAGTCTAGGAGATCCTTGACTCCAGGAAAGCAAAGCCTGGGAGATCCTTGATCCCAACAAAGCTAAGGAGATCGTTGATCCCAACAAAGCAGAGGAGATCCTTTATTCCAGCAAGGCTGAGTACATCCTTTATTCCAGCAAGGCTGTATACATCCTTAATTCCAGCAAGGTTGTATACATCCTTAATTCCAGCAAAGTCTAGGGGATCCTTGACTCCAGGAAAGCAAAGCCTGGGAGATCCTTGATCCCAACAAAGCTGAGGAGATCCTTTATTCCAGCAAGGCTGAGTACATCCTTAATTCCAGCAAAGTCTAGGAGATCCTTGACTCCAGGAAAGCAAAGCCTGGGAGATCCTTGATCCCAACAAAGCTGAGGAGATCCTTTATTCCAGCAAGGCTGAGTACATCCTTAATTCCAGCAAAGTCTAAGAGATCCTTGACTCCAGGAAAGTAAAGCCTGGGAGATCCTTGATCCCAATAAAGCTGAGGAGATCCTTAATTCCAGCAAGGCTAAGTACACCCTCAATTTCAGCAAAGCCTAAAAGATCGTTGGTTCCAGCAAAGGCGAAGTATTTCCACGAATCCAGCAAAGTAAAATGGTTATAAAAAAAAAAAAATGGAGGCATCCGAAAAATGGATAAAAGTTCCGTAATAGCATCAAGAGAAGGTGGATCAAGCATGATTCAACAACCGCCTCATGTCTTGGGGGCTAAGGCCTATTATGCAGTGGACTTAAATATATTTTGAAGAAAATCAATAGAAACACTATATTGAAAGTCAGCAGCAAAATCAACATTATTGAAAACTCAACAACTATACAGTGCATCTATCATCTCTTGCAGCTCAATGATTGGGCTCACCCATGGAAATAACAAGATTTGGAGGAGATACAGAGACCACTGAAGAACACCTACAACTAGCTCTAAAGGCCAACCACAACATCACAAGTATTGGCTGATCCTCTCAATGTACCATTAGCACGTGAAAGAGGGATTGAATGGGAAGCCCATAAAAGTCGCTGCCAATCTTAGTCCTTTCATCCAGCACATAGTAAACTTTGTGGAAAATATACTTTATGATGAATCGGCTCCAGCTGAAGAATATCTCATTGTTAGGATCTCGGGGGGCTCCCATATCTGGGATCCCGGGGGCTCCTATCGCAGAAGAAGAAGAAACCTGGAGGGAAAGCAGAATATTGCTTATGAAGGCACGCGGGACCTGAATGTAGCCTATAAGAGGATCTCGGACCACCATCTTACATGATATCCCAGGAAGAGATCCTGGAGGAACCTGGGGATACGATGAGTCAGAATTTCCCATCTCCAGGATCCCGAGGGGTTCCCATCCTAGAAGAAGGAAGCAATGCCCATGGTTTGAGGGATCCCTTGGACAGAAAAAGAAAGAAGGAGGAAGGCTAATATACTGTTTACGAAGATCCTGGAGAAACTTACAGATATGGAAAGGAAGACATAAATCCTACCAAAGGAAAAACTAGAAGAGGTGAACTTGAGGGCTGACGCAAGGAACCCAGGGCCCATCCTAATCAGCAGTCAGTACAGAAAAAGGAGCAACTGGTGGAGCTATTGAAAAAATATGAAGATTTATTGGCGTGAACTCCTTCAAATTAAATAAGGCACGTCCAAAGGATAAATTTCCTTCGCCTAACATCGATCTCCTCATAGATCCAACTAAGGCAACAACAATATCAACCATGAAGAGGCATACCACGATCAGGGAACTCAAGAGCTTCTTAGAAAGAGTTTCTTACATTAGGAAGTTCACACCAAGACCAACTTGGTCATTAGTGGACTATCCAAACTGTTGAAGAAGGGGAATATTTTCATATGGGGAGTTGGGCAACCAAATGTCTTTCATAAAATTTCAACAGATCATGAGTCATTTGCCTACCATATGGTACTATCCATGGCAAAATCACTATTGTTGTACCTGGGATCTCGATCCCAAGCATACAAAGCATTGAAGGACACTGAAATGAGGTATCCCAACATAGAAAGGGCGTGTATGGCAGTTATGCATCTCAACAACTGAATCATTACTTTTCATCCCACCAAATCCTATTGGTGACAAGCTCTCATCCAATAAAAACCCTCCTCAATTAGCCCTTGCAATCTTGAAGAGTAGCCAGGTGGTTAATATTAATTTCCCAATACAACATAGGTCTGAAGGATCCCCAGAGCTATCAAGAGCTAAGCTGTAACAAACTCACTGACCCAGTTCCCCGAAGAAGAGAAATATCCATTAAGTGAGAAGATCTCTAAAAAAGTAGTAGTGGTAGAGATCCTTGTAAAGAAACAGACTATGAGGTTTGTGAAGACAGCCTTCAACGAGCATGCCTAGAGGAAGTCATCCTCTTCCAGGATCCCCGTACGAAGATCCCCCACTTGAAAAAAACACCATGACAGAATCATCTTGGTGGAGCTCCTGGCCATCAGTCTACCATTGAGAGCAACCTTAGATGACTCATAAAAGAAGATTCTTTCCATAAAGAATTTGTTCACAGCCAAGAAAGGATATTTTAGAAGATCCTCGGAGAAGAAAACAAATCCTCAACCCTTTAAAGAAAAGAAAAGAAATCAGTTCAGTAAGCCCACTTGAAAATGAGGGGCTACGAAGGAACTTTTTCTGAAGATTGAAAAATTCAATGAGCAAAATAGAAATTTTCCAAGTGGCATGGCCTAGGACTTGGGAAAAGGCAAATTTTCCATGTACCTAGCCCAGGACTTGAGCAAAATAGAAATTTTCCAAGTGGCATGGCCTAGGACTTGGGAAAAGGCAAATTTTCCATGTACCTAGCCCAGGACTTGAGCAAAATAGAAATTTTCCAAGTGGCATGGCCTAGGACTTGGGAAAAGGCAAATTTTCTATGTACCTAGCCCAGGACTTGAGCAAAACAGAAATTTTCCAAGTGGCATGGCCTAGGACTTGGGAAAGGGAAAATTTTCCATGTACCTAGCCCAGGACTTGACCAAAACAGATTTTTCCAAGTGACATGGCCTAGGACTTGGTAAGAGGAAACTTTCCATGTACCTGGCCCAAGACTTGGCCTAGAACAATTTTTCTAAATACATGGCCCAGAAATTGGCCGAGAGCAAAAGTTTCCAAGTACGACCAAGAAAATGGTCAAAAGCAAAAGTTTATGGGTACAAGCTGTAGCACATAATAGCAATAGGTAAAAGTGCAGATTGTAAGCATATCCCAGTCTTGGCTACAACTTGTAGCACATACTAGCATTGGGTACAAACTGTAGCACGTACCAGCAATAGGTACAAGCCATAGCACGTCCTAGCAAAGGATGCAAATTGTAAGCAAAGCCCAACGAGGGGTGCAAAGAGAAAGAGCCTTGAGTGGGTATGAAAACCCAAAAGTAGGTGTGTAAAGTGCACAAGATTGACCTCCTTGAAAGGAATTGGTTCAAGGGAGCCTAAGGAAGCAAGGAAGGCGTAACTTAAAAAAAAAATTCTAAGAGTACATCACTTGAAGCCGCACAAGCATGGATACTTTTGCAAGTCTCTATACAAAGAGATTAGTTAATGACATTGCAAACCAGCTAGTGACATTTCCCTCCTCCTACAAGGTGCAAACTCACCAAAGGCTTGGAGGTACTTCGACTCAACAAAAGAAAGGTACCCTTTTGTTCATCCCATGAAGGAAGTGTAGCAATTCCTTTGGAGTTTCCCTCAAGAATTATTTGATCTACACATTGGTTCTACAAACCAGAAAAGTGTCCAAAAACAATTTATTTTCTCGCGCTTGGGCTACAGGTAACCCACGAGCTCGGGGGGCTAATGTTGAAGGCTAAAATTTCACAAAAAAAGCCCATTCCATGAAAAGTAAAGAAGACCCAATTCAAGCAGCAAGAAGAATCAACATTAAGGCCTTATTTATGTTCAGATTTCCAGCAAAAAGGTTATTAAAAAGTCCAGCAAAATCCATTGAAAGAACTGGGCCGGGATACCCAGAGGCTGCCAGTGGCCCGGGATCCTCAGGTAACGCAGCACAGCTACTATGGGATTGAGACAACTCAAGAAAGCTACCACGAAATACAAGAAATGAAGAACAGAGATGTCCTTCTCAAGTACCCAGTGGTGCAGCAAAGAATCAGAAAGTATAAAGCAAATATTCATGAACAAAGGAGCTGTACCACAAGGAACCAAGAATGAGAAAATCATACGTAGAAGCAACTGGAAGAGAACTTTCAACCCAGCAGTAAAAGATTCCAACTATTTGGGAATAATGACAGCAAGGAAATACAACCGCAGCTGAGTCTAAAAAGTGAGAAATCTTGAAGGAAGAGAGATTGAAGGCTAATTGCCCAAGGACGCCCCGGAATGGAAAGTCAGCAAGTGACTTTTAGAGAAACAGTATTAAAAGATGAAAACCATGAGAAAAAAGGGAAGAGACCAGCCCCTAAGAAAATGTCACAGCACGAGCTCTGAGGGGCAAAAGAGAGAAATCACTAGTACCTCAGAGCCCTAGAAAACACGCTATAAAAGGAAGAGAAAACCCATGTTGAAGGGGGGGGGGGGATTTTCAGTAGGAAGAATATCATAACAGAGTCATTAGAACTCTGTAAAATTTAAGAAAAACAGAGGAATGTCTCCCGGTATCCCAGAAACAGCCACTAATGTCTCCCGGTATCCCAGAAACAGCCACTATAGCACATACTTGGATTCAAAAGGATTCAAACTTTGCAAGTCTTAGAGGCTTGGATAGCCATCGAAGTCTGTAATTTTTGAGCTTATTTGAACCTTGTATCACGTCTTAGTGAGCACATTTGTAATCCACAATCAAGAAAAATAATGAAATATCTCATATTGATTTGAGGATTTCTAACAATTACTTTGCATATTTATTTATCATATTATCTTCTTTTACTGCTTCTTGCTGCTCAATACATATATTCTTGCTTGTAAAGCTAAGTCTTTTGCCCAAGCAAAGCCACTCAGACTTGAGTTCCAAATCCCACAAGTCTTGTGCAAAAGCACTAAGTCTGTGAGAATTGGGGCCAGGATCCTCGTGGCTGAATCATTCTTATGAAATTCATTTACATATATGTCTATGTATTAATATATATATATATATATATATATATATATATATCCTAATCTAAGAAACTAACAATTATTTGAAGATATGTGCATTGTATAGTTGTTCTTGTGTAGGACCTATAGAGGTAAAAGGAAAGGACAAAACTCCATTGCATAACAAGCATGGAGAAAGATTGTATAGTGCAGAGAACCAGAGATTCTGGGTTCTTACAGGCCTAATACGCCCCGGGATCCCACGACAGTACGTCCCGGGATCCCACGACAGTACGCCCGGGGTACCAAGTGAAGGAATTCTTTAAAATGTTTATACGATAAAAGATAAGCCTTAAATATTCTATTTCAATCTCTTTCTCATTGTGAATATTATGAACATCTATTTCACTTATTTTGTAAGAGTAAAGGGTCATTTTATGATACTAAAACACTTATAATGGTATTTTATTGCTTAGGAGGAATCGCATTTTTGCCTTGAGGAGATTTATGTGACTTACGCACAACTTGGTTCGTAATCAGCCCCCATTTAGCTGCGGTGAACCAAGCCCAGTCCACCAAAATACAACTATTTGGCCCAGGATCCTTGGGCCTATGTGCTAAAGAAAAAAACACTCTCACACAGTGCATATGAATTAGAAAAATGGTGGGAAAAAAATACGGATGCTCAATATGCCAAACAAGATTCTTTGCATGAGTTATATGCAGTGAGATCACCCCAACTGAAGAGAACTTATATTGAAGAAGAATCATAGATGAGGATTTGTACACTGCTGCCATATTGCTTAGGAAACAAGTTGTGTTAGTGCTTAGTGGTATGAAAATGCAAACAAGGTATGGCAGCACACTAGTCATTTTTTGTTCGAGTAACCCAAGAGTAGAACAAAAATCATTTGTAGATAGAGCATGGGGAGATGGGTGACTCGAAAAAGGGTAATAACTTGTTCACACACTTTACACACTCTCACACACTCAAATTGCAAAGAAATCGTGACTTGTTGGAAATTGTGACTTCCAATTGTCACAATTTCTGTGCAATTCAAATGTGTGTGTGAGTTTTGGAAACTATGACTTCAAGTCACGATTTCTGTGCAGTTTGAGTATGTGTGTGAGAGTGTATATGATAATGTGTGTGTAATAAACACCACCACTCGGGAAAAGTGTATAGTGTAGTTATAAGGATTGTACACTTTCTCCCAAAGTGGCAACATTAGCCACATTTTTGCCAACCACGTTCATTTTACATGATACTATTCATGTAAACTAATCAATACGAGCCTAGAACCCTTTGAAATTAGTTGAGAACCCCCAGGAGGTAGTATATCGTGTACCCGGCATATATGCCGGGTACTATGCTGGGTACAAGATATAATTTTTCAACCCCCAGCCCTTGTACTTATTCCTTCAGCCTTTCGCTCCCTGAGTGGTTGCAAACTAACTGTAATTTCGTGGTACTTTTGCACAAGAATCCTTTCTGCTTGTGATCACTCTGGCTTCACAGACATGTATATAGGTTGGTCTTTAACCGGGTACCATTTTCTAGACCAATAATTAGGCTAGCTAGTTTGATTCTTGCTTCCACGTACAAGGCCATTTAATTTCTATCTTAGGAGATAGCTGTTCTCGATTCTTGGAACCTACGACATTTAGTGGTGAGCTCCTAGTCAAAGGCGTCGGGGGTGAAGGTAATTGCGGATGTATCATTTTCAGGGAATTTGAGACCAGAAGATTTACTGATCAGAAGATTTGGGGAGCTTGCTCCCTCGCCCACCAAAACTCCCCTCTTTAATGGGTTAAACTTATTGCACACAAATTGTTTTACACAGTTTTACACACATTCTAAATAACTGAAATTGTCACTTAATTTTGGGGGTGTGTGTAAAACAATTTATGTAATAAACACTACTCATACGTAATATGCTTTGTTAATTATCATACGGTTTAAAATTATTATAGTTTAATCATTTCTTAAGTTTAACAAAAATTGATATGAATTATTACTTGATGTTTATCCAATTACTAAAAATCATTATGTTAGAATTATAAAATCGAATTTTGATTATAATAAAATTACAACATAATTTATTTAGATATAACAAACCTAGCCAAAAAATACAGTATAGTGAATATTATTTTTATTGTACAGTTTGGTTGAAGTATTATATATATATATATATATATATATATATATATATATATATAATGTGGGTTTTTGCTTGTCCATAATTCTTAAAATTCTACATATGTTCTTAGGCATATGAAAACATATATTTGATAGTTATAAATTTCCCTCTTTCTAAACTCAAATCCTAGCTTTGCCATTGACCATTAGTGTTATAACTGCACTTTGGGCATCAGGGGATGGTCTTGCATTGGCCTCATCTTTGGGGTTTACAAGTTTTGTTGTTGTTGATGGCCATTTTTTTATGAAAGGCCCAATAGTAGAAGAAGCCCAACAATAAGGGAAATGGAAAGAAAAAGAAATATGAACGGTAAAAGCAAGTTAGTAAACCCAATGGGCCAACATTGTAGGAATAATAGCCAATAGGCTCATGGGAAGGATAAGAGGTAAAGATGAAGTAAGTGGGCCGAGGAAGCCCAAGAAAAGAGGTAGCAAGCCCAATGGGCCAACATGGTAGGAATAACAGCTAGCAGGCCCATGGGAAGAATAAGATGTAAAGATGAAGTAAGTGGACCGGGGAAGCCTAAGAAAAGAAGTAGCAAGCCCATTCCATAGAGGGATGAAAAAGGTAATGCAAGCCTAAAAGCACACACATGCCTCACACTGCAGAAGGCAAACACTACCTAGTACACGTGGCAAATGAATATGGCGCAGGAGTGGCAGAAATGGTGTGGGAATGAAAGAAGACAAACCCAGACGGTAGTGGCACTCGCACAAGGTCTAGGACACCACCTACATGTACCCAGCCAATACATGGGAGGTGGGCCCTCGGACAAGGGATTCATGGAGTGTGGTTTGAAGGTGGGGAGAAAGGAGGTCTATTTGGGGTTCCTACGAGACTCTTTTTGGGAAATACTTTGCTAGGATGGCATTTCTCCCAAAAGAGGTAAATACAAGTTAGGACCACTTGATGCATGCCATAGGGGTAGGTATAGAGAACCCTCAACCCTTATTTGTTGAAGGGAGACAAGGTAGTGAGGGGGAGAGACAAAACAAGAATTTTCGTCTAGAAATGGAGAGTGGTATGGCAAGCACCCTTTGAGCAGAGGTAATAGTCAGGCAACCAACAGGTTAGTGGGTAGTCCTGAAGAGATGCCTACAAGAAACCAAAAGTGGTTGGTACAGCCTTAGGGACAAAAGGGAGAAATCCCATAAATTTAAGCAAGTATAAAAAGGATGGAGGTAACCATGAGCAAGGACATGAGGGAAGAGTGGCAAGAGGTAGACGGAGAAAAAAAACACACAGAGAGAAAACAGAAAAGAAACTTAACAAAAAGAGAATAAGAAATTGGGTCATGCATCAATAGATTGACTTTTCTCTCCCCTTGACATTCCCACTCTCTTGAATCCATAATCTGGAACATAAAGCCATTTAGGATCTCTTCCTAGCACAAGTAATTTCTATAGCAGAAACCTGCATTGAGGTTACTTGCGTTGGGGATTGGCTCCCTATTTGGATCCTTTCCTGCCAAATAGCCCAACCCAAGGTTGGGGAAGATAAGGTTATCTTCATTGCATCACTGGACATCCTGTGATAGTCCCTTTTTAGTTTATGTTGATAGTATTAACGTTACTGGTTTTGCTTTAGTATTACATGTCCTGCTGTAGTATTTCCCTTTCTTTTCTATTTGTTGCATCAGTTGTTCTGCTGTAACTTTGTTTATTTTTACTTACGGTGCAAGTTGTCTATTGTGACTCCATTTAGCTCGTTTTACCATAACATTCTGCCGTAGTATAGTTTTTGTTGTAATAGCTATCCAGCCGCAACCACGCCTTGCATTTAGCTTACGGTGCACTCAACGACTTGTCTTGACATTGGGTGAGCCTGACTTGTGCACAAGCTGACCTATAATGCAACTCAAACTAGGCCAGTCTTAACTCCCTTACACTAGAGTCATAGGGCTTAGTATGGCAGAAGGTCCAAGGCCCAAACAAGCAAAAGGCCCCCACATTTAAATTGGCAACTTCAATGGGGAGTTGGGAAAATAGTTAGGGAAGTACAGACGATCCCTTGCGAGTTATGCCATCAAGATCGAAGACCACGCAGAATATGAGTGCAGTACCGTCATAGGCGGAATCACAGCCAGCCACTTTGCACAGCCCAACCAAGCAGAAGGTGCCAACAGAGTAGGGGCTGAGCTATAACAACAGTAAAGAAATCTTGGTGACAACACTAACCTTTTTAGGAGCCTTAATTGTGACTAGTCCTTTTGAGGTATAGCACAGATGTGGTTAGCGCTTTTCTTTGGATCATTACATATGGTATCAGGGCCGGCCCGGTAACCCCATGTGGGCTCGGAGACACTACTCCACAAAGTGGCCCCTAACAAGGACGTTAGGGATTTAAGTGGGAGAGATTGTGATGCCCCAATTTGATTGATTGTGTGATGTGTGTGGGTGTGTGATGAGTCCCGCATCGGGTATTTACTAGGTTGAACTGGACTTTATTAACAACTGTAAGGAGTCTCAATTGTGACTAGTCCTTTTGAAGTATAGCGTAGATGTGGCTAGCGCTTGGTGTTGCAATTAGTGCAGCATTCCCAGCAATAGATAATGGAGGAGATCCGCCAGTTGAAGGCGGATAAGGCTAAAGAGAAGGAGAGTCAACATGACCCTGAGCATGTGACAGACAAGGAAGAGACCTCTGTTGGCAGTCGCCGCAAAATATGGAGCAACGCTTTGTTACAATGGCTGACATAGCAGCATTGCTAGAGCAAGAGAAGGCTAAGGCGCCTAAAGAGAGATTTTATTCATGAAAAACACCATATCCCTTGAGGATACCCAGCAAGCTGTATCCTAATAGATACGAGGTGCGAACTTTCACACAATATGATGGCAAAAAAGGGAGTGCCATTGAACATGTGAAAGAGATAGTGGGATAAAAGGTGTAAGAAGATTATGGGAACTGGTTAAGGAAATATGATGCTAAAGAAATATAGAAAATTACTTGAAAGCATGGAATAGAACAGAGAACAAGATACAACAAACTGATTGATATTATTAGATTCAACAAACTCTTTACATAAGTCATAAGGATTTTTGAAGGAGGCTATGTTCTGCCATTACAATGATATAAAGAAGTTATTTATAAACAACAAAACTTAAACCATATTTAGATCCAATTTACAATTAGCTTTGCATAAGATGGTAGGGGCCTGGCTTGTGATTGATAGGTGTTAAAAGACGTAGGGGCCTAGTTGGAGACAAAGTTGCTTCTGGATAAGCTTTTGCAGGGTAATAAGGGGCTGTTTGGATTTGTAGTTTTCCATCACCCATAACTTTGTTTCCATCACCCATAACTCAAAACTGGTGGGTCCTACGGCTGAGCAGTTTGTTTGGATGTGTTTTCAGTTTTTGTTTCCATCACTCAATTCTCTGTTTTTTTAGTGATGAGTTATGAAAACTGAAAACACATTTTGGGTGTTTTCAAGTTATGGAAATAGAGTTATATGGCATTTTTGTAATTTTACTCAACCGGATGGGACCCACCTTATGCCTTGTCTCATCAATTTGACTTCATGCACCCGTGCTCTCCCCCTCTCTCTCTCTTTCTCTCTCATCTTTTTTTTTCCTCTTCAAACACACATGAATCAAACCCAATTTCTTCAAAGAATCCATTATTTATCAAAACCAAACCTATTCAAGAGCTAATTACAGTAATCTAAAGAAAAATCTAGCTCAGAAACACAAATTTGGTCTCGGTAACAGCTTAATTAAGCTCCAAAATTTGTAAAAAAAAAGAAAAAAAAGATTGTTAATCCTAGAGAGAGATTGGAGCCTTCTTAGAAGAATGAAGATTCAAACATCGAAGTCACTGACTCCGATCTCAGATCAAACCAAACCAAAATCCCAAAAAAAAAAAAGAAGTAAAAGGGATCTTGGCACGGCACGGCAATGGAATGAGGAATATTGTCATCAGCCATGTCCAGCTCGGCATGGTAGGGAAAACGACGGAGAGTACCTTGTCGTCAGCCATGTCTATGATCATAGATCTGCGCCGCGGCGGCACGATAGAGGAGATCTTGTAGCGCTGGGTGATGATGCCCACGAGGTAGGCGATGCTGGGTGACGGTGGAGATTGGTGCTATAGGTTCAGACCTTGATTTTCGTCGTTGGGTTTGTGGAGGGGTTTGGGAGAATAACAAGGGGAAAAACGAAGAGGAGAGGCAGAGAAAAACGAAGGGGAGAGGCACAGAAAGATGAGAGTCAGGGGAAAAAGAAAAAAAAAGGAGAGAGAAAAGTCTTATGACATTGGGTTAGTGTGTGGGTCCCAGTTTTTTTAGTTTTTTGGTTGAAAACAAAATTGAGTGATGGCTGCCAAACGTGTGGGGTTTAGGGAATTGGGGTATTTTAAGTGATGAGTGATGAGTGACGAAAATTGAGTGAGGAGTGATGAGTGATAGTTTTTTTAAAACCAAACAGCCCCTAAGTGTTCCTGAAATGCATGGATAAGGCTGAGCTGCTTCAGGATGATTCTAGGACCTTTTTTAAATTTTTTTTAATTTTTTTTTTTATAAAGTGTCTGAACTGTTTAGTCCCATCCATCTTTTCCTTGGAACCATTTGTCATCGATGTCAATGTCAACATCTGGGTCATGGTTATCATAATAGGGGTCATCGTAACCAATAAAAGGATTGGGCATTTCCCAATGGTCTTCAACCTGATTCAAAATGAAGGCATAAATAATACTCATTGAGTAGGTACCACATGTAAAGATAATGTATGACCTTCCAGTTGGTTATCCAAAAGGCAAAGGGGGTTTTCCGTTGTTGGTCCTAGTTAGGGTAAATAGCAAGAAAGTGATTGTGGTGTTCCTTAAGGTAATTATGGAGGACTTTGATGATTTTTTTAGATCTGGCTTCAAGGGTCAAGGTCTTTATTTGGGTTTTTATGTTTGGAGGGAGGTTCTCTATCATATTAAGGATATCATCAGGGCTTGCAGGGGAAGAGCCTAAGGATGAGGATGGATCTGTAATAGGATATACACACAGGGGTAAAGGAACAATTGTGGTGTTAATGGCTAGAGGTTTTCTGGAAAGATAATCAGTGATTAGGTTATCTTTTCCTTTAATGTGCTTTACTTGGAAAGACCATTGAGAAAACAAATTTGACCACCTAAGTAACTGAGGATGAGGAAGCATTTTTCATTTGAATTGAAGCATTTTTGGAAAAGAGAAAATGTCCATTTTGACTAGAAAATTATGCCCAAGAAGGTGAAACTGGAATTTTTCAATTCTATGTTTTACTACAAGTATTTCCTTGAAAGTGGAATGATAATGAAATTGTGATGGTTTGAATGCACCACTTTTATATCCACAAATATTTCTTTTTCCATCAATTTCTTCAAAAAGAGTTGTTGCCCATTACTCGTCACTTACTTCTATCTGCAAAATTTGTTTGCCTGGCCCTGGAATTTGTAGAGCGAGAAGCTTTTTTGCTAATCTTTTCAATTGTTGGACTGCTTTTGTGTGAACAGAATTCCATTTTGGAGGGGTTTTCTTCAGGAGTTAAGCTAGACAATTCCTGTAGCTGGAAATCTTCGAGATGAAGTCGGACATGTAATTAACAATTTCAAGAAACTGTTGTATTTGTTTGGCACTTGTGAGCTTATCAGGAAATTCGCCAAGGGAGACGGCAATGTGAGGCTGCAAAGTATACTTTCCATCTAAAATGCTTACTCCCAAGAAATCTATAGAAGACTATCCAATGACTATTTTCTTTTCAGAAAGTATTATTCCTTGAGATTTCACTAAATTATAAAATTTAGTGAGCAAACTTTCATGAGAATCTTCATCTTTTGGGAACAGAAGGATATCATCCACATAGATTAATGCATTGGCAAAGAGTGGCTAGAACAACATTACCATTGCTTTTTGGAATTGGGATGGGGCATTTTTGAGGCCAAAGGGCATGACTGTCCATTAGTAATGGTGATCTGGAAAGCAAAATGCTGTTTTGTACCTTTCTTCTGGGTGGATTCCAAACTACCAAAATCCTGCTTTAAGATCAAATTTTGAAAATACTTTTGCATTTGAAAGATGCTGGAAGAGAGCACTCTTGTTTGGCAAAGGGAACTTGTCATCTGCAAGAAAATGATTAAGATCCTGGTAATTGATTACCAATATGAGTTTTCCTTGGATTTGCTTAGCATGCTTGTTGACATAAAAAGCTTCACATGCCCACGAGGAGGCTGTGGGTTCAATGAGGCCTTCTAAGAGGATGGTAGATAACTCTTGTTTAGCTAAGGCTAAATGTTCTGGGTTCATTCCTCTATGGCTGGCTTTTGTAGGGTTTACATCTTTATTCTTTTTGAAAGGAAGGTGTATGAAAAAGTTTGGGTTCTTTCATAAGGGATTTGGATTTTTAAGGAGGAATTCAGAGTGGCTATTTGCATAACAATTGTTAATGATCTGGATTCTCAAAGAGTCAAAGGGGTCAACAGTAAATAGATAAGGGACTTGGGTCCAAGTGAGAGGTGCTATTTGTGCAAAAGTCCTTTTGAAGACCATCTAAGGCTAGGAATTTGGTGAAGGAGATCAAACCCTATAAGAAGGTCTCTGCTAGTAAGAGGGGATCCAAGGACTTGGTGTTTTATGGTGAGGGTTGGGAAAATTCTGTAAGGATAGACTTACTTTTCTGGGTAATTAAGAATGTCTCTTCATTTGCTACACGAAACATCTGGTTATGGGGCAATCAGAATTCTGCAGGTAGAATTTTAGGATGGAGAATTATTGCTACAGCTCCAGTATAAGAAAGGGCTATAACTGGAATAGGTCTAGAGTAAGTTTCTAGGAGGATATGTACTTGGGCTATGGGAGTGGGGCTAGTTAGAGGAGCTATAATGGGCTGGGATGTATAAATAGTTTGGATTTCTCGGTCTGAGGCATCATAACTGTCTGAGTCTGAATCTTCTTCTAATGTGGAATAAGCCATGACTACTTGAGCTTGAGGAGAGTAGTCATCATCAAGTGAAAAAAGTGATTCTACATCTGAGAAAGGAGTGTCATCTGCATGAATCTGGGCTTGTTCAAGAAGCTTTGTTGCTTTCTCCTTTTTTTGGAAAATTCTTTGCAAAATGGCCTGGTCTTCTACACACAAAACAAAATTTTGAAAATTTTCCTTTGAATTGTTTTCTTCTGAGAAACTTCCATTTTTTCTTCCTAAAAAATTTCTTTCTTGGTCCTACATGGTGTCTTCTTTTCAAGCGATGTTTCTTGAAATGATCCCTTCTTTTTGTTGAGCAGTCATAGTTTTTCTCATAGCACTATATCTGCAAATCTCTCCTTTTGCAACTGTCTTTAAGTTAACTATGAACTTTTTCAATTTCTAAAGAAATTTTCTCTGGTTGCAGAGCTTTTCTAGAGCAATGAGCATATTCTAGTAAATTTCTCCCAAGGAAGCTTACTGTAAGGTTATTCTTTGGAGGTTCATCATGTGAAGAGTTTCATCTCCCAATGGATCTGGGAGGGAATTGAGGAAAGTACGCTTGATATTGACATCATCCATGCCATTGATAGAATAAAATCGTTTTGACATCCTATCAAAGTGCTTCTCTAGGTCTTTTCTTTCAAATGAGCAACACTTCATGGCCAAGAATTCTTCTCGTGCTACTTTTGTATAGAGTACCAACGAGCCAAGAAATTCATTATGAAGAATTGTGAAGAAATCTTCTAATGTTTGGCATTAGGCTGCTTGTCTTTGTCGAAATTCTCCTAAATTGATCTACCATGCCCTTATTCTTCCTGTGAGTCTTGCAACAAACTGAGCAATAACTTAGGCAACAGTAGAATTAGGGGCTTGGAGTTCAATAGTGCAACATGAAAACATGTTAAAAAATTCATCATGCCATCTGGAGGGAGGAATATTATCAATGGTAAACAGATGTTTTGAATTTGTGCTTGATGAGTAGGTTAAACAGGTTTGGTTGTTGGGGACAAAAGGTGGTGGAGGAAAAATTGGAGGCGGCGGTGGAGGCGGTTTAGGACGGAGGACATCATCTTCTTCTACAGTTGGCTGGTCATCTGTCATAAGCACTCCTTCTAGACCAAGTTCAGACAAGTCTAAGTCAGTAGCATCAATTACTGGGAGCACAAAAGGATCTCTTGGATTTTCAAGGGTAAGGTTTTTTAGGAATGATGAAATTGGATTTGAAGGGTCAGGATCTACAACCAACATATTCATGTCTAGAGGTTTTGAAGAAGCACCAATGGTTGGATGTGAAGGATGGTATAATGGTTCTTTGTCCCTTTTCTTAGGAGGGGATTCATTTTGTGAACAGGTTTAGGATTTGGTTTAGGTGGAGATGGATATGTTATGGCTGGGAAAATTTCACTTGTCTTGAAAGATTAGGATGTTTCATGGCTAGTGGTTGGAGATTTTGTCCAGGAGAGGTTGATGAAAATGGAGAGGTTAAAGGTATGGATAGATCTTCATATAATGATTGTCAATGTTGGAAATGAGTATAGACAAGCATCGAGGAAGGTTGGGTAGCTGTCTTTTGTGATCTTTCTATGGATTGAAGTTGTGTTAGCAATTGCTTTCTTTCTTTTTCTTTCAGCCCTATGAGAGGGAAAGAAACAGACAATATCTTTGATCGTGGATACAATTGTTGCAAACTCTTGTTCAACCATCTTGATTTTTTTCTTCAAATCATCAATAAGAGAACATGAGGATGAGAAGGTGTGGGTAACTACCTTAACTAACTTCTGTTGGTTATCAAGGATTTTTGAAAGGGCTTGGTTTTGTGCCACAGCATTTTCTGCTTGCCAATTTAAAGCTGCTTCTACTGACGAAACACGTCTTCTGGTTCCATCTGGGTTGGTTCCAACAGGGTTTTTGATTTTCCAAACATGCTTTGTGCTAGTTTGAGGATGTTTAAAACTTTCAAGAGGAGGAAAATCCTGTGAGTAGGAAGGTGAAGCATGATCAAACATGTAACAAGATAAGGGTTTTTGTGAATGGGTTTGACTAGTAGGAAAAGGTTGGCATTTAGGTATTTGGGGAAGAACTTTCTGGTAGTATGGGATTAGTGGAGGTTTAGGGTTTTGATCATGATCTTCTTTTGACTTGGTTTCTTTATATGGAGGAGAATGAAGCATCTTTTGCTTTCTGGTTCTAGGATAAAGAACATAATAGTCAAATTTTCCAGAGGGTTCTCCTAATCGATCAACTTCTGGGTCACCTGCTTCATATCTTTCTTTGAGGATCTTTTGAGTGGATTTTTTCTTTCTTCTTCTTGAATGATCTTCTTCAAGAGTTTCTTCTTTTCTACATTCAGCACAGTCATAAATATCCCACCATATGTGGCTAGAAGGTGATTTGCCTTCATAACAAGGCTTTTTGTCTTCACAAAATGCTTTAATCTTAAGGCCATCTTCACAAACATATGACACAGGTTGAAGCATAGCAATCTGAGTTGGAAAAAATGTCACATCTTTCTTTTCTGGTGGGGCGACTAAAAAGCTTGTCTCAACTTTGCCATTTTCCTTCCTGATAAAGAAAGGATTGTTTGACTGGACTGGCCTGATTGCTTGGTGAAGTGTCTCATATTTCGTAATCCAAGATTCTGGGAAAAGAGAAGTCATCTGGTCTCTGGTAAGTTGTCTTGGGACAAACGTACACATAGGGGTCATTCTTGGATCAACTTGGATCAACAAAGCATCATTAGATTGAGCCATGTCTAGAATTGCCATATCAAATGCATGATTTTGAAGCCTGTAAGCAAGCAAATAGTGAAGTGCAGTAGCACATGTGTCTTGTACATGAAAAGCTCTTGTAATCTGAACTTGCACCTTGAGAGCATCACAAAGGTGAGGATCTTTGAGGGGCATATTGAAGTTTGGAAAGAGTGTGACAAAAACTGTTCCCACATTTAGAGTGGTCTGAATAGTTCCTATGACAAAATCTGGAGTCAAGGAGTGAAATCCTAAAGGCTACAGGGAGTCCCTTTCTTCTGTGGAAAGTTAGTGCCAATCTTACCACACCAAAATGAAGATGTGTGTACCCTTGTTTTTGCCATGGAATTACAAACTCTCTAGGAAGAGCAAGGGTGATGAAGTTTTCATTTTCATTTGCTGGGATATTGAATTGATCAAACTTGGAAGCCTGGACATATTCTTTTACAGTAGAAGGGTGAGAATGACCAATATATATATATATATATATATATATATTTTTTTTTTATGGTTTTTTTGATTGAAGGTTGGGGTTTATTAAACACAGTATAAGGATTTACAATAAGGAAGTCAGTAATAGGAATTTTACTATCTTCGAGTACATTAGAGATTTCATACAAATAATCTAACCTATTTGTAGTAGATGTACGAAGGGAAAGGTTAAAAGCGGGTTTAGGTGTATCAGTGACTGCAAAAGATGAACTGGCCATGATAGTTTCTTAAGAAAGAACTGTTTACCCAAAACCTAATAGGACTAGAATGCCAACTCTAGGCTCAAATGTCCACATGGTGACAATGGGAAACTGGATTCTTTGGGACTTTTGAAAACAAACTCCTTAGTGTTCTACTTGATTATCAAGTCCAGTGTTCAGATGTGACGAATACAGAGGATCCACGTATTGTGGCAACTGTAAATCACAGAGCATACTAATCAGGACAATAATCAAAGTATACTAATCAAAGGAGATGGAAACTATACTAATCAAAGTATACTCTTTTCCAACCTCGACAATCATTATATAAAGATCTGTCCATACCTTTAACCTCTCCATTTTCATCAACCTCTCCTGGACAAAATCTCCAACCACTAGCCATGACATATCCTGATTATAACCCTTTCAAGACTATTCATCTCTACTTAAACCAGAATCCTAGTCAGGTCACAGAATGAACCCCCTCCTAAGAAGAGGGACAAAGAACCATTATACCATCCTTCAAATCCAACCATTGGTGCTTCTTCAAAACCTCCAGACATGAATATGTTGGCTGTAGATCCTGACCCTCCAAATCCAATTTCATCATTCCTAAAAAACCTTACCCTTGAAAATCCAAGAGATCCTTTTGTGCTCCCAGTAATTGATGCTACTGACTTATGACAGATGACCAGTCAACTGTAGAAGAATGATGTCCTCCGTCCTAAATCGCCTCCACCACCACCTCCAATTTTTCCTCCACCACCTTTTGTCCTCGACAACCAAACCCGCTTAACCTACTCATCAAGCACAAATTCAAGACATCTGTTTACCATTGATAATATTCCTCACTCAAGATGGCATGATGAATTTTTTGACATGTTTTCATGGTGCATTGCTGAACTTTAAGCCCTAAATTCTACTGTTGCCCAGGTTATTGCTAAGTTTGTTGCAAGACTCACAGGAAGAATAATGGAATGGTGGATCAATTTAGGAGAAGTTCGGCAAAGACAAGCAACCCAATGCCAAACATTAGAAGATTTCTTCACAATTCTTCATAATGAATTTCTTGGCTCGCTGGTACACTATACAGAAGTAGCACAAGAAGAATTCTTGCCCCTGAAGTGTTGTTCATTTGAAAGAAAAGACCTAGAGAATCACTTTGATAGGATGTCAAAATGATTTTATTCTATCAATGGCATGGATGATGTCAATATCAAGTGTACTTTCCTCAATTCCCTCCCAGATCCATTAGGAGATGAAACTCTTCACATGATGAACCTTCAAAGAATAACCTTGCAGCAAGCTTCCTTTGGAGAAATTTACTAGCATATGCTCATTACTCTAGTCAAGAGGTTCAGAGACACAGCTCTTGATTGCTATGATCACTATGAAGAAAGAACGTTGGTGGAGATTTGCATGGGAAATATGATTATGGAATATTGGGCTGTCCTTGAAAACTTGGAGATTTCTCAATTCGCTCAACTATTGCAGAAGGCTAGGAAGACGGCCCAATCAATTAGGCCCAGTTCTGACAAGCCCAAGGAGCAAAATCCCATACCGCAGGCCATGATGGTGTCCATCGGCGAGAAGAGGAGGAAGTCAGAGGGAAAGGAATACGAGAGCCCTTTGCCCATACCATGCACACCAAAAGAGCTGGACATACTCTTAGACAAATGGATTGTATACGGAGTTTTCAGGCCCAATCATGTTTCTAGATAGCCCACTGAAGACGAATGGAGAGACCCATGTTTTTGCCGGCTACACAACTGTGTGCAGCACGCTACCGCAGAATGCTGGGCACTTCGTAGACTAGTTCACTACAGAATCAAGGAAGGGACTCTTGAGCTGACCTAACCAGAAATTTAGAGAAATCCATTCCCTAACTATAAGGAGAAGGGAATAGCGGTGGTGGTTATTTGTGCTGATCTAGGCGAAGAAAAAGAAGAAAGGCCCTTATTACCAGCAGGAGCCATCACCACTTTGTAGAGGAGTTTTCGGTTCAAAAACCTGTTCGACCAGCTGGAGTTCACGGTTAATGAGCGAAGAATGGCCATGGAAGCCTTGGTGAGCATTGCCTCGAGAGCAGGAATTGAATGCCTCGTCGCTGAAACTCGGTCTGACTGAGCATTCCTTGAAGGCACCAACGAGATTACCTTTCACGATGAAGACATGGAGGTAGGATACCCAGACCATAGAAGACCACCCTATTTGGCGGCTTCCATAAATCAGATTCCCATCAAGCGAGCTTTAATAGACACGGGTGCCTCAATAAACCTCATCCCACTTAGCACGTTACAAGTAGCAGGAATATCGGAGAACAAGATTCAAGGATACCCCATGGAGGTGATAGGATTTGGAGGAAAGGGCGAGTACATGGCAGGATACATACAGCTATCACTTCCACGAGGTAAAAACAGAGGTTTTGTACCACGTATTGCTAGGACAGCCATGGTTGCATTAGCACCATCTTATCCCGTTAACATACCACGGAGGGGAGACTCAATGGCAGAATGATATGGATTGCAGCAAACCTATCCCACTTCGAGCAAGCAGAAGCCCATTCGGTCGAAACCATGTTTTATGACGAATGGGCCCCATCTCGAGAAAGTTTAATATCCAAGTCGTTGAGCACATTTGTTCCTAGATGGAAAGACATGGAGAATGACCTAAAGCCCGACTTGAGGGAATTGCTGTCATGAAAAAGGAGGAGAAGGGAGGCATCTACCTCGGGTTCAGATAGTTTGCTGCGTTGGGTTAGGGTCAAAGTACTTGATGGCAGAATAATATACAAGTAATGAAGGTGCGCGAGGCCCACCTGTAGCATGCAAGGGGGTCCCAGAAGAGAGCCCTAGCATAGGACCCTGATATGCTGTGTGGCCCAGAAAGACTCAGAGGAAGAAAGTGACGCGGAGGATGAAGAAAGCACTACGGCAAAAGAAGAAGTACAAGTGTCAGCCAAAGAAAAGCTGGAAGAGATAGACCTGGGCACAAACTCACTGAAGTCGAGACCAATTTCAATAAGTTCAAAGTTGTCAAAGGAAGAAAAGTTAGAATTGATTTTGTTGTTGAAAGAGTTTAGGGTCATTTTTTCATGGGAGTACAGCAAGATGCTTAGGCTAGACCCAGGAT
The DNA here is from genome assembly GCA_028535165.1 of Quercus tomentella. Lineage (NCBI taxonomy): Eukaryota > Viridiplantae > Streptophyta > Magnoliopsida > Fagales > Fagaceae > Quercus > Quercus tomentella. The sequence goes on along the minus strand of JAPQVY010000111.1, from coordinate 25,597,029 downwards.
TGCTAGTGCACACACACAATGTAGAGCCTAGGGCGAAGCTAATGGCCCAGCCAGCCACAATGTTCCACACTGATGTGGAAGAGCAAATAATAAAAAAGGTGCAAAAATTGTTGGCAGCAGGATTTATCAAGCGGATCCAACACCTGAAATGGCTATCCAATATTGTACCTGTGAAGTAGAAAAATGGACAGATATAGTGTTACGTGGACTTTAGAAATCTAAATCGGGCCTGCCCTAAAGACGAGTTCCTGCTGCCTAACATGGATCTGTTGATAGATTCTGCCGTGGGGAATGCCATGTTCTCCTTTATGGATGGGTTCAGTGGCTATAACCAAATTTGGATGGCGCCAAGAGATGCGGAAAAAACTGCCTTTTAAACACCCATCGGGAATTTCTACTACACCGTGTGCCCTTTGGGCTAAAAAATGCAGGCACAACTTATCAATGCACTATGACTGCTATATTCCACGACATGATGCACCGCGAAATGGAAGACTATGTGGACTATATTGTGATATAGTCAAGGAAGCAAGAAGATTATGTCAAAGTATTGAGAAAGGTGTTTGAAAGATGTAGGCTTTTTAAGCTGAGAATGAATTCATTAAAGTGCGCTTTCAGAGTATTTGCCGGGAAGTTTCTGGGATTCCTAGTCCATGGCAAAGGAATAGACGTAGACTTGGCCAAGGCGACAGCAATAGCAACTATGAAACCACCAGTCACGGTTAAAGAATTAAAGAGCTTTTTGGGCAAGGTCTCCTACATTAGGAGATTCATACCTAGCCTAGCATTGATCACTTCGGCCTTTACGAAGTTATTGCAGAAATGATAGAGCTTTTAATGGGGAAACGCACAGCAGAAAGCTTTTTAGAAGCTACAGCAAATTATGATGAACCTCCCCACAGTGCAAGCCCTAGTTCGTAGAAAACCATTGTTGCTTTACCTGGCCTCAAGCTCGTTTGCCATTGGGGCTTTGATAGCATAAGAAGATGGAGGTGGCATTTAACAACTAGTATACTATGTAAGCCGTGCCTTAAGGGATGTTGAAACATGCTACCCACGGGTGGAAAGAGTGTGCTTGGTAATTGTCTACGCATCACCGAGACTATGCCATTACTTCTTGGCCTACGAGGTACATCTCATGACAAAATCCCACGTAATCAAGGTGCTTCTCCAGCAACGCATTTTGCCTAGCAGAATATCTCAGTGACTGTTGCAGCTATCATAGTATGACTTGAAAGCGAGAACGCCTAAAATGGTAAATTGCTAGGCCATAGTAGATTTGTTGGCCTAATTTACTTGAAAAGAGGAATTCTCGCTAGATGATAAAGTACCCGGAGAAGTGGCTACAACAGAAATAGTAGCAAAACAGTGGGTCATGAAATTTGATGGCTCTTCTATGACAAACTCAGGAGGAGTAGGAGTGGTCCTTTATCACAGCAATGAAGAGACCGTAGCACTATTATTCAAGTTGGAGTTTCCATGCTCGAATAATACAGCAGAATATAAGGCATACCTGATGGGATTGGCAACGACCCTTGAGATGGGGATCAAACACCTGAGGATGATAGGCGACTCTAACTTGGTAGTTTGCCAAGCCAAAGGGAGCTTCTCCTTGAAAGAACCAAGTTTGGCCCCGTACAGGATGCTAGCCCAAAGGATGGAGGAAAAGTTTTGTACATTTGAAATAGAGCATGCCTAGAGAAGCGAGAACCGATATGCAGATGTATTAGCTATATTGGGCTCACAAATAGCCTTTGAAGGAAGTAGCACTAGAGTTGAGGTTAAGAAGCAAAGAGAATTCATAATTGAAGTACTCAAGGAAAAGTTCCCGGAGAAGGAAGAATAAATGGAAGATTGGAGGGCTCCTATCAGGGAAGCCCTATTGAAGGAAAAAGATGTGGCAGAACTGAAAACCGCAAAGGACTATGTCCTGATGAAAGGCGAATTGTACTGCAGAATGTTAGGATGAATTCTGTCAAGATGTGTTGGGCACGAGGAGGCCTAGAGAAAGCTAAAAGAAGTGCATAGCAGGACTAGTGGGTTCTGCAAGGAGGTTAGCTTGTACTAAAGGTTGTAGAAAGCAGGCTTCTATTGGCCAAATAAGAGCAAGAAGGCGAATCATATTCAGACCCAATGTGAAGCTTGCCATCTGGCCATGGATAGAGAAGAGAGCTATACTGTGTTCATTGTAGAGGATTGGAGGAGCTCGTTAATAGGATACTTGGCAGAAGGGGTCCTACCATAGAAGCACAGGGAGAGGTATAAGCTTAAGAAATTGGCAACCCACTATTTTATACACGAAGGAGTTCTCTTTATGAAAGGATGTGATGGAGACCCACTATGGTGTTTAGGGCCAGAAGAGGCCAGCGAGATGTTAAAAGAAGTGCACATAGGAGAATGTGGAGAACACCAGGGAAGGAAGAAGCTATATCAATGCATCTAGCAAATGGGCTACTGTCAACACCTCGCGGCTACTTGACCACCCATTGCGGCGACGCTCGTGCACTTTTCTATATCTCGGGGTGTGAGAATCATATAGAGGTGTGTCATACCTCAGGTATGTGACTGGAATCTGAGTCAATTTTAAGGAAATTACCAAAGGTAAGTGAGGTCGCCACCAATCATTGGGTTTTCTCTAAGATGTGAATGGTCACCTGACTCTATTTGATTTTATTACCGATTCTAGGTTAAGAAAAAAAGTCATTTTTCCTAATCTAATATGGATGGGTAAAAAATTTTGATTCTTGAGTTCGGAAGTCTGGTTATGTGTGGGGAAGGTGTTAGGCACCCCGCAACGCTTGTCCGTAGATAGTCCTTTGTTTTGGTAAAATCATAATTTTTCGACATTGGCATTAGCTTTCGGGGTTTTAAATGTGTTGGGCTTTAAGGTTTGATTTTAGAGTGGGTGTGGTCCCAATCGATGCTTTCCCAATGTGTTTGAAGTCGCTATCAAATTTCCATGACAAAAATCCGGCAGCATTTCGCCTTATTTTCGTGGCAGAAATCCGGCAGCGCTTCACCTTAAATGCGTCATAGCACGCCAAACGCTATTTTCACCAAGCTTTCAACGTGAGAATATGACAATGGGGATGCCCCATTATTACGGCGAAAAATCCGGCAGAGTTTCGCGTTTGGTGTGTTATGGCACACTGGTAGGGTTTCGTGTTTGTGTATACGGCGTATATCGACATGCTCCCATCGTGACGAGCCGAAACCCTCCAAAGTGTTAGAACATGCTGATATGTGTCGCATACACTGGGAAACCAATGTCACTTGGTGACATGGATCAAGACAATCACACCGCGATGATTGTGCACACAACATAGCCTGAATATGCACCTACGGCAATTGTCTTGAGCACATACTCGTACTACAATGTCAAGAGCTCTCATGACTAGAAAGGGTCGCTCACGTAGCCATGAGAATCCATCATACAAAGTGCACAATCGCCCACAAACACACAGGCAAATATATATATATATATATATATACATGCATCATGCACAATGCTATCACACAGAGCAAGAAAATAAACCAGACATTGCCAACACTCCAAGTGCATCCCAGCAAGGTACAGGAAGAGTAAAACAGACATTGCCATACCTAGGGAATGTGGCCTAAGCAAGAAGCAGGAAAAGTAATAGGGGGTACATGGATGGGGACCCTAATACATGCTCTAGAGAAGAGGGTCATAGAGAGGGAAAACTCAGTATGTAATAATTTGGTAAGTCCAAGGTTAAATCCACAGGGAAAAGGGAATTGATTAGCAAGCCACAAGAGAATAAAACTAAAATAGTAAAGTTCAATTGAAGAGATTTTTAATGGTTTAGTAAAGGTAATTTAAATTGAGAGAAAATAACAATATATTAAGGCACTAAGGTTTAGGGATCCACACACAACACATCTATTGGTAGTCTTAGCAATATTTATTTTATAACTCAACTAAAATTCATACGAAGATGAGTAAAACAATCAAAAACATAAAAAAATAAGCATTAAAACCAATAAATAATTGTTAAGAATGTACCAATAAACGGTTGGGTTTCACCCCTTACCTTTGCAAGGCTTTTAGCAAGCCATAACACAAATAAAACTCTAAAAACTATAAAAAAAAAAGAAAAAAAAAAAGAAAAAAGCAAAGAAAAGAAAGAAAACCTAAATTATATTCTACGGCAGCTCCCTACTGAATTTTGTCCTAAAGAGCCTTTAAATAGGTCAAGAAATCCTATTACAAGTTAAATTCCCGTTTGGAGAAAATCCCAGGTTTTTAGGCTTCACTTAACTGACTTTTTCGGCCCATTTAACTTCAGAATTTGGACTTTTGGTAAACTACAAAGTTGTAGCCCTTTAAGTTAGCTTTCCATCTCAACTTTAATCATTATGATTGGACATCTGAGATGAAAGTTATGCTCAAAATACTAACTAGTACGTAGGCTGGAATCCTACTCCGAATTGGACTTGGACTTGGTGCAAATTTCCTTTGATTCCTTACTCCAATTGGACTTGAATTTAATTTGGTTGGCCTTCTTTGACTTCATCACAGCCGTTGTAAAAGTAAAGTTCATTAGCTTTCTTCTTTGCACATATCCACTTATTTAATTTCATTATCCTACTAAAGACAAATTCACGCATTAAAATTCAATTAAGCACAAAATTGATTATTCAGAATTATTCCAAAACCAACTATAAAATGCATGAATTAAGTCAAAATAAGTATGATAATGCTTTCTAATAATGATATAAATATGCAAAATTAAGCTATTATCACACTCCCTAACCAGCTCATTGCTAGTCCCTAGCAATTTAAGCGACTCGAGACAAAGAAACAAAATAACAAAAAATTATTACTTTAGTAGAAATAGTTAATCAAAGGTCAAAACACTAAAAACCACCAAAAGACATTCCACATGCCATTAATACTAAGTGTGTGAATTGTTTAGCCAACATAAACACAACCTTAGTCTTAAGATAAAATATGGCTTGAATTTCTATCCAAAGTTATGCTTTAACTCAAATCTCATAGTTGTTAACACTCAACAAATAAAGTCACTCCAAAAAGGGTGTAACACTCTCAAACATATGTGAGCAGAATAATGTAGAATAAAGACTAATATCTCACATATAAATAAGATGAAGAACGGTGAAGCAAAATAAAGGACATTTATAGCCTCATGAAAGGATGCCAAACACTAAGAATATTACACCACACACATTGATTAGTCATGTCAAGATCCAAACCATACCTTCCTTAAGATCAAAAAGGACTTTCATTGGGATGTAATGTAGGGTAAAGAGGAGGAATTTGGAACAAATGATATAGGTAAAAATAAAAAGTGTTCCCAAGAATAATTAGAGAGACAACTTCTTTTGAGTATATGACAATTGATTTATCCTCTCAAGTTTTTTGAATATAGCACTTTCACTTTCTTTCTTTTTTTCTTCAAAATTTCATCAACAAATTCGTTCTCTATTTCTTCCTCTTTCACATTCCTTTCTTTTTTTCAACATTTTTCTTTTTCTATTTATGACTTTTTTTTTTTTTTTTGAAAATTGGACTAAAAACAACCCAAAAATAAATAAAATTTTAACATAAAATAAAACCAAATGCAAATCATCTCAAGTCCCTCCCCCTAACCTAAAACTTACATTGTCCTCAATGATAACAAGAAAAAACAATAAAGAGTAAAGATTACAGAGAGTACCTTGAAGAGATGAACATAAATGAACAAAAAAAAAAAAAAAAAAAAACTTTAACACCTGCAAAAGGGGTTGGAAAACAAAACAACAGAAATAATAAAAAGAAAACAAAAACACAATCTAAACTATGACACAAATACTAATGCTAATTGCTTGGCAAGTCTTGATAAATGGGATCCTCCAAATTAATGGATTCCTCCTCTTGTGAAAAATTCTAAAGAAATGGCTTAAGACGTTGTCCATTCACCTTAAATATGTTACCATTCTTAGGATTTTCAATTTCTATGGCACCATGGGGGAAAACATTTTTAACAATGAAAGGTCCAGTCCATTTAGATCTCAATTTTCCGGGGAACAAATGTAACCTAGAATTATACAAAATAACTTTTTGAGATGTTTCAAAAGATTTCCTTAAAATTTGTTTGTCATGAAAAACCTTCATTCTTTCTTTAGAAATCCTAGAATTCTTATATGCATCACGTCGAATTTCTTCCAACTCATTCAATTGCAATTTTCTCAATGAACTAGCCTTGTCTAAGTTAAAGTTAAACATCTTTATTACCCAATATGATTTATGTTCCAATTCCATAGGCAAGTGACAAGCTTTACCATAAACAAGTCTATAGGGAGACATACCAAGAATATTTTTATAGGCAGTGCGGTATGCCCAAAATGCATCATTCAACCTCAAAGTCCAATCTTTACGATTTGGGTTAACCGTCTTTTCCAAAATTTGTTTAATCTCCCTATTGGCAAGCTCAACTTGTCCACTTGTTTGTGGGTGGTATGGGGTGGCAACCTTGTGTGTTATGCACTATATTCTCATTAATGCCTCAAAAGGTCGGTTGCAAAAGTGCAAGCCCCCATCACTAATAATTGCCCTAGGGATGCCAAACCTTGAAAAAACATTTTCCTTTAAGAATTTCAAAACAATTTTGTGATCATTATTTTTGCAAGGAATAGCCTCAAACCATTTTGAAACATAATCTGCAGCCATTAGAATGTAAAGATATCCAAAAGAAGGAGGGAACAGACCCATGAAATCTATGCCCCAACAATCAAAAATTTCAACAACTAAAATTAGGTTTAAAGGCATCATATTTCTACGAATTATTCCTCCCAACTTTTGACAAGACTCACAAGATTTGCAAAAATGATGAGTGTCTTTAGACATATTAGGCCAATAAAAACCACATTGCAAAATCTTTGCAATGGTTTTCCTTGAAGAAAAATGGCCTCCACAAGCTTCAATATGACAAAAGGAGATGACACTAAATATTTCATTATCAAGAACACATATCCTAATGATTTAATCTGGACAATACTTAAATAAATAAGGATCATCATAGAAAAAATTGAGTACCTCAACCATGAAGCATTTCTTATCTTGAGCACTCCAGTGAGATGGTGTTTGGCCCGTGACAAGAAAATTGACAATATTAGCATACCAAAGCATATGGAAAATAATTGTTCATCAGGGAATGAATCCCTAATGGGCAATGCATCCATGGAATTAAAAGTGAGGCGTGACAGATGGTTCGCCACCACATTTTCTACTCCCTTTTTAACTTTGATGGTGATATTAAATTCTTGTAATAGAAGAATCCATCTAATCAACCTTGGCTTTGCATCCTTCTTTGAAAGAAGATATTTTAAAGCTGCATGGTCAGTGAAAACAACAACAAAAGAGCCAAGGAATATATGAACGGAATTTATCTAAGGCAAATACCACAGCAAGTAACTCTTTTTTTGTGGTAGAATAATTCATTTGAGCTTCATTCAAAGTCTTACTTGTATAATAAATTACATGAGATTTTTTATCCTTTCTTTGCCCTAAAATAGCTCCAATCACATAATTGCTTGCATCACACATTATTTCAAAAGGTATAGTCCAATTTGGTGGTTGCATAATAGGTGCAGTTGTAAGCATGCCTTTTAGCTTATCAAAGCTTCTTAGCAAGCTTGGGTCCATTCAAAGGGAGTGTCATTTGTTAGGAGGTTACACATAGGTCTATATATAAAACGGAAGTCTTTTATGAACCTCCTATAAAATCTAGCATGTCCTAGGAATGATCTCACATCTTTAACAGTCTTAGGTGTAGGCAAATTAGTAATCAACTCAATTTTTGCTTTATCCACCTCTATGCCTTTTGAAGAAACAATGTGGCCTAATACAATCCCTTTTGTGACCATGAAATGACACTTTTCCAATTTAATAGTAAATTCTTTTCTTCACACCTAGTTAAGACCTTTTGCAAATTAGAAAGGCATTCATCAAAAGAGTCACCAAACACAGAAAAATTATCCATGAAAACCTTTAAATAATGCTCTACCATGTCACTAAAAATACTTAGCATGCATCTTTGAAAAGTGGCAGGTGCGTTACATAAACCAAATGGCATCCTCCTAAATGCAAAAGTACCAAAAGGACAAGTAAATGTGGTTTTCTCTTGATCTTCAAGTGCAATTTCAATTTGACAGTACCCAGAATACCCATCTAAAATGCAATAGTACTCATGACCCGCTACTCTCTCTAAAACTTGATCCAAGAAAGGTAAAAGGAAGTGATCTTTCCTAGTGACTGCATTCAATTTTCTATAATCAATACACATGCGCCAACATGTGGTGACACGAGTTGGAATTAACTCACTATTCTCATTTTTTACCACAGTTATTCCAGATTTCTTAGGCACCACTTGAGTAGGACTTACTCATTTACTGTCTACGATGGGGTATATGATACCCACATCTAACAATTTAAGCACTTCAGTCCTAACTATCTCTTTCATTGTAGGGTTCAACCTACGTTGCATCTCCCTAGATGGTTTAGCATTGTCCTCTAAATAAATCTTGTGAGTACAAACCAATGGGCTAATTCCTTTAATGTCAGCTATGTTCGATCCTATGACACTCTTATGTTTTCTTAAAACATTTAATAACTTACCTTCTTGCAAAGAGTCAAGTTTAGAGGATATTACCACAGGAAAAGTCTCATCGGTTCCTTGAAAAGCATACTTGAGCTCAACGGGCAAGGGCTTCAATTCCAATTTTGGTACTTGCTTACTAGATGGCATCAACTTTATTTCACGGGGTGGCAACTCCTCATATTTCAATTTCCAATTGCTTGCTTCCATTTCCTGTGTAGATCCCAAAAGATAGTGAATGTATGCAATTTCGGAATTCTCATCAAAATTAAAATCACATGAATTAACTAGACAAGCTTCTAATGGATCTGAAAAACATGTTTTGTTGAATTGTTCTTGAACAAGTGTTTCAATTAAGTTAACTTCATGCATATCCTCTTCATCCTTAGGTTGCTTACAAGTATTAAAAATATTAAGCTCAAGGGTCATACTCCCAAAAGATAATTTTAAGTCTCCACTTCTACAATTTATCAATGCATTAAAAGTTGCAAGAAATGGGTGTCCTAAAATCATAGATATTTGAGAATTAGCATTAGAAACAAGATGCATGTCCAAAATAATAAAGTCAACAGGAAAATAAAAGTTGTCCACTTGAACCAAAACATCCTCATCAACACCCTTTGGAACAATCACAGATCGATCGGCAAGTTGTAAAATTATGGAAGTGGGTTTTAACTCCCCTAGACCTAATTGCTCATACATTGAATATGGCAAAAGATTCACACTTGCCCCAAGATCAAGCAAAGCTTTCTCTATTTTTGAATTACCAATCACACATGAAATAGTAGGACAACCTGGATCTTTGAACTTAGGAGGTCTGTTGTTTTGAATGATTACACTAACTTGTTCAGTCAAAAATGCTTTCTTATATATATTAAGCTTACGCTTAACAGTACACAAATCTTTCAAAAATTTAGCATATGATGGAATTTGCTTTATGGCATCCAAAAGAGGAATGTTCACTTTAACTTGCTTAAACACTTCAAGGATTTCAAAATTTTGATTCATTTTTTGAGGTGGAATCAACCTTTGGGGAAAGGGAGCAGGGATAGGACACCTTTTAATTTCATTAGATTTAGGCTTAAGGATTTCATCACTACTCTTTATTTTGTAAGATTCATCATGTGTTTTGCTTTTAGGAATATCTTTTTCAATGATTTTTCCACTATGAAGAGTAGTTACAGATTTAACTTGACTCACTTTATTTTTAGAGTAATTACAATCATCAACACAAAATTGACCTTGGGGGCTTGGTTGTGGTTGAGATGGAAACTTACCCTTTTCTATTGTGCTCATGGATGTGGTCAATTTAGTGAGTGCACTCCTAATGTCATTTATGGCTTGTGAGTTCTGATTATTAATGGTGGATTGAGTTTGCATGAATTGTTGCAAAGTGTCATCAAGACTCTTCTTTGGAGGGGGATTATAGGGAACACAATTTAAAGAACCATGTGTCGGAGGTGCAACCACATTATCATTCCTCCAACTAAAATTTAGGTGATTCCTCCACCTTGAATTGTATGTCTCGGAATAGGAGGAAGGGTATGATTTTTTCACCATGTTCATAGCATTTGCTTGATCATGCAACACCTCTTTAAAAGCTAGAATTGTAAGGCTTTCATTGGTAAGGTGTTCCATGGTCTCACAAATTCTACAAACTTTATCAATTTTAGGCACAGTATTGATTCCATTAGCTTTCCTTAATTCCATGGCTTCAAGCTTCCTAGTTAAACTAGCCACCCTAGCACTAAGGTCATCATCTTCCTTAAGTTGGTACTTACCACCCCCAGAGGGGTTGGTGGATGCTTTAGACCTATCTGAGGTATCAGTGGTATCCCAAGATTGGGCATTCTCAGCTAAGAGATCAAAATAATCAAAAGCCTCATTAGGATCTTTATTCAAAAACTCTCCATTGCACATCATCTCTACAAATTGGCGCATCTTTGGAGTTAAACTTTCATAAAAAAAATAATTATACGCCAAGTTTCATAGCCATGATGTGGACAAGCATTAAGCAAATTTTTAAATCTTTCCCAACATTGATAAAATGTCTCATTATTTTTTTGTGAAAAATTCATTATTTGTCTTTTAAGTGCATTAGTCCTATGAATTGGAAAAAATTTCTTTAAAAACTCAGTTTGCATCTCTTGCCAAGTACCAATTAACCTAGGTCTCAAAGAATTAAGCCATGTTTTTGCCTCGTCTTTATGAGAAAAAGGGAACAACTTCAACCTGATGGTCTTTTCATTACATGATTGGTCGTGAAGGTAGAACATACCTCCTAAAATTCCTTAAAGTGTAGGTAAGGATTTTCAGAATCTAAGCCATGAAATTTAGGAATTAATGAAATCATACTGGGTTTAAAATTAAAATTATTTGCATTATTTGGAAAAATGATGCGTGATGGTGCACTACTCCTAGTAGGTTGCAAATAATTCCTAAGAGTTCTAATGGGCTGGTGAGCATGGAATTTATCATCATTTAAATTATTCTCATCACCATGATTACTCTCTAAGTCCACCATGATATCAAGCGTGTGAGAATGTGTGAAAGAATCAGATAAATTGCCAAACAAATTATTAGACTCAATTCTAACCAAGCGATTATCACTATCACGACACCAAGCACGCATGCAATAGTAAAGCAAGAAAGAAAATGAAAAAGAAAACAAATACCTTTAACAATAAAAAGAAGTAAAAATAAAAGAAAAACTCTAAAGGAAAACTAAACTACTTAAAAAGAAAAGAGTTTGAGAGATATTACAAAATATGTGAAGAAATTTAATGCTAAAAACCTCTCCAAATGAAGTGGAAAGCTTCTCTAATCACCTAACCCTCGGCAATGGCACCAAAAACTTGCTGTGACTTAAATAATGCTCCCAAGTGCAGGGTTGTCGCGAAGTAATAACTCAATAAGTCCGAGGTTGAATCCACAGGGAAAAGGGAATTGATTAGCAAACCACAAGAGAATAAAACTAAAATAATAAAGTTTAATTGAAGAGATTTTTAACGGTTTAGTAAAGGTAATTTAAATTGAGAGAAAATAACAATATATTAAGGCACTAAGGTTTAGGGATCCACACACAACACATCTATTGGTAGTCTTAACAAAATTTATTTTATAACTCAACTAAAATTCATATGAAGGATGATCTTAGTCCGATGATTTAACAATAAAAACTCAAGAATTAATTGTCTAAAGTAGTTTCATGAAATTGATTGATTTTAGGCAAAACAAAACTAGTGAATTAGTTCGCAGGGAATACTAAGCATTTAACGTGCCCGGAATCTACAATAAATTAAAGAATTATACAAAACTAAACACTTTTCTAGATGAGTAAAACAATTAAAAACATAAAAACATAAGCATTAAAACCAATAAATAATTGTTAAGAATGTATCAATAAACGGTTGGGTTTCACCCCTTGCCTTAGCAAGGCTTTTAACAAGCCATAACACAAATAAAACTCTAAAAACTGTAAAGAAACTTTAGAAAAACCTAAATTATGTTCTACGGCAGCTCCCTCCTGAATTTTGCCCTAAAGAGCCTTTAAATAGGTCAAGAAATCCTATTACAAGTTGAATTCCTATTTGGAGAAAATCTCAGCTTTTTAGGCTTCACTTAGCCGATGTTTTCGGCCCATTTAACTTCATAATTCAGACTTTTGGTAAACTACAAAGTTGTAGTCCTTTAAGTTATCTTTCCAACCCAACTTGAATCATCTCGATTGGACATCTGAACCGAACGTTATTCTCCAAATACTAACTGGTGTGCAGGCTGGAATCCTAATCCGAATTGGACTTGGATTTGGTGCAAATTTCCTTTGATTTCTTGCTCCAATTGGACTTGAATTTAATTGGGTTGGCCTTATTTGACTTTATCATGGCCCTTGTAAAAGTAAAGTCCAGTAGCTTTCTTCTTTGCACAAATCCACTTATTTAATTTCATTATACTACAAGAGACATTCACGCATTAAAATTCAATTAAGCAGAAAATTGATTATTCAGAATTATTCCAAAACCAACTATAAAATGCATGAATTAACTCAAAATAAGTATGATAATGCCTTCTAATAATGATATAAATATGCAAAAGTAAGCTATTATCACCCCTAATCTACTGATCGTTGCCCTTTGTGGGCTTGCATCCTTTCGCTCGCGTCCTTGCCTTTTTGCTTGCACCTAGGAAGTCGCACCCTTGCTCCAAACATCCTCGCTCCATGTGTGTACATGCAAAGAAAAAATAAACAAGCCAGCAAACAAGCAAAGAAGCAAAAAAAAAAGAGATTGGGAAAGTATGCAAAGGACAAGCTAGCAAAGATGCCAAACAAAGGCAAAAAAGCATGTGAACCACACGAAATGGGCAAAGAAGCATGTTATGAAACAAAAGGGGGTGTCCTAGGAGGACAAATGTAGGTTTGGATCAAGTATCCGTAGTTCCATAGGATTGGAATATGGACGAGACACAGACTCATGCATGAACATGTAGACAAGTGTGCCTTGCAAAGAAGCAAAGAAAGCCAAACGGGTGGTGCAAAACAAGCATAGTAAGCATATCAACATCGCACGGAGTGGAAAAAGGTGTAAAACAAGCACACCGACACCTCGGAGGTGTATCTCACAAATGGTCACATCCATACAAACCTAGGAGAGACGGATGTAACCACGCAAGCACAAACCCACGGAGGGCACAAAGCATGGCAAAGCCAAGATCTAGAGAGGCTAACATGGAGATAAAGCATATAAGCGAGCATGCAAACATCGACATGCAAAAGGAAATGATCCAAACCCTTTAATATAGGCCTAGGTGTGTGGATGTAGGCCTAGACCACAGGATTTAGATCTACACCCCACTGGAAGGGCCAGAAAGCAAGAAAGAGAGATACCAAGGGACAAAAAGGGCTAAAGTAGCACATGGCATAGCAACCAAGATAGATCTGAGCACACAAGCACGGAACGGAGCACATAAACACATAGATCTAAGCACTAACAAGTAGATCTAAGCATATGAACATAGATCTAAGCACAAGCATGTAGATCTAAGCATAAACATGGCAAGGAGCCTAAAATCATGTGGATCTAAGTACAAACATGAAAATTAGACATATTCTAGCCCAAGAAGGCTAGGCCAATATCATCAAAGCAATAAATCATGGAAAAAAGCAAGTAGACATTCTAGGAAAGCTATAAAACATGCTACGAAACAAAAACATGCTAGGAAAAGAAAATAAAGTATTTTATGAAGCAATAAGTAGCTAGGAAGAGCTATAAAGAGAAAGGGGTTTGGATTGTAGCTAAAAAGCTACATCCACACCCCTAAACCTCAAATCCAAGATATGGAACCAAGAGAGGAAGATTAGTTGTAAGAACACTACCTAGAAGATTGTAGAGAAAAGGTGAGAATCTAAGCTATTTTAAGGTGTTTTGATGTGTTTGGGAGAGAAATAGGAGAGAATGGAGAGAGAGAATCTACCCAGAATTCTTTTTTTTTTTTTTTTTTTTTTTTTAATTTTTATAAAATGAGAGGTCTAGAGGCTTTCATAGTGAAAAAGTGACCCTTCAGCTATCGACGCACCTTGAAGGGTTGTCACCCAGTTTGCTAACATAAGCAATTTTGGCCTTATCCCAAGAGAGAGGTATTTTGAAAATTTCGATATTTTTGAGGCAAAAGAGATAGGATTAAACGGTCGTGGACAAAATTGAATCCCAAGAGAGGAATTTTGAAAATTTTGATATTTTTTAGGGGAAAAAGATAGGATTAAACGGTTGTGGCCAAATCTAAACCACGGAGAGAGGCTGTTAGGATTAAACGGTCATGGCCAAATCTGAATCTTGGTGAGATAAGTGGTCATGGACGAATCTGAATCCCGATGAGATAAACAGTCGTGGCCAAATCTAAATCTCAGAGAGAGGCGGTTAGGACTAAATAGTCGTAGCCCAATCTGAATCTCGATAAGATAAACAGTCGAGGCCGAACTTAAATCTTGAAGAGAGAGGCTGTTAGGAATAAGCGGTTGTGGCCGAATCTGAATGCTGGTGAGATAATTGGTCGTGGCTGAATTCGAATCTTGGAGAGAGGTTTTTTGAAAGAATTGATACTTTTAGGGAAAAAAGATAGGATGAAATGGTCGTGGCTGAATTTGAATCCCCAGAGAAAGGTATTTTGACAATTTTGAGATTTTTGAGGCAAAAGAGATATGATTAAACGGTCGTGGCCGAATTTCAACCCCAAGAGAGTGGTATTTTGAAAATTTTGATATTTTTGAGGCAAAAGAGATAGGATTAAATGGTCGTGGTAGAATTTGAAATCGAAGAGAGATGTATTTTGAAAATTTTGATATTTTTGAGACAAAAGAGATATGATTAAGTGGTTGTGTCCGTATTTAAATCCCAAGGGAGAGGTATTTTGAAAATTTTGACATTTTTGAGACAAAAGAGATAGGATTAGACGATCTTGGGCGAATTTGAATTCCATAAGAGTGGTATTTTGAAAATTTTGATATTTTTAAGGTGAAAGAGATAAGATTAAATGGCCGCGGCTGAATTAGAATTCTAAGAAAGAGGTATTTTGAAAATTTTGATATTTTTTTGGCGAAAGAGATAGGATTAAATTGTTAAGGCCGAATCTGAATCTCGAAGAGAGGCTGTTAGGATTAAACGGTCGTGGCCGAATCAGAATCTTGGTGAGATAAATGGTCGTGGCCGAATTTGAATCCCAATGAGATAAACGGTTGTTGCCGAATCTGAATCTCGAAGAAAGGTTGCTAGGATTAAACGGTCGTGGCCGAATCAGAATCTTGGTGAGATAAATGGTCGTGGCCGAATTTAAATCTTGGAGAGAGGCTGTTAGGAATAAACGGTCGTGGCCGAATCTGAATCTTGGTGAGATACACGGTCGTGGCCGAATCTGAATCTAGGTGAGAGGTTTATTTAAAATTTTGATATTTTTGAGGCGAAAGAGATAGGATGAAACGGTCGTGGCTGAATTTGAATCCCAAGAGAGAGGTATTTTGAAAATTTTGATATTTTTGAGGCAACAGAGATAGGATTAAGTGATCATGGTTGAATTTGAACCCCAAGAGAGAGGTATTATGAAAATTTTCTATTTTTGAGGCAAAAGAGATAGGATTAAACGGTCGTGGCCGAATTTGAACCCCATAAGAGAAGTATTTTGAAATGTTTGATATTTTTGTGGTAAAAGAGATAGGATTAAACGGTCGTGGCCAAATTTAAATCTCAAGAGAGAGGTATTTTGAAAATTTTGATATTTTTGAGGCGAAAGAGATAGGATTAAACGGTCCTGGCCGAATTTAAACCCCACGAGAGACGAATTTTGAAAATTTTGATATTTTTGTGGCAAAAGAGACAGGATTAAACGGTTGTGGCCAAATTTGAATCTCAAGAGAGAAGTATTTTAAAAAGTTTGATATTTTTTAGGTGAAAGAGATAGGGTTAAACGGTCGTGGCCGATTTTGAACCCCAATAGAGAGGTATTATGAAAAATTTGATATTTTTTAGGCAAAAGAGATAGGGTTAAATGGTCGTGGCCGAATTTGAATCTTGGAGAGAGGTTTTTTTTTTTAAAAAGTGATATTTTCGAGGCGAAAGAGATAGGATGAAACGGTCGTGGCCGAATTTGAATCCCAAGAGAGAGGTATTTTGAAAATTATTATATTTTTGAGGCAAAAGAGATAAGATCAAACGGTCGTGGCTGAATTTGAACCCCAAGAGAGAGGTATTATGAAAATTTTGATATTGTTGAGGCAAAAGAAATAGGATTAAACGGTCGTGGCCGAATTTGAACTCCAGGAGAGACGTATTTTGAAAATGTTGATATTTTTGTGGCAAAAGAGATAGGATTAAACGGTCGTGGCCAAATTTAAATCTCAAGAGAGAGGTATTTTGAAATTTTTTATATTTTTGATGCGAAAGTGATAGGATTAAACAGTCGTGGTCGAATTTGAACCCCAAGAGAGAGGTATTATGAAAATTTTGATATTTTTGAGGCAAATAAGATCAGATTAAACAGTCGTGGCCGAATTTGAATCCCAACAGATAGGTATTTTTAAAATATTGATACTTTTGAGGCAAAAGAGATAGGATTAAACGGTCGTGGTCGAATTTGAACCCCACGAGAGACGTATTTTGAAAATTTTGATACTGTTACGGCAAAAGAAGTAGGATTAAACGGTCGTGGCCGAATTTGAACCCCACGAGAGATGTAGTTTTAAAAGTTTGATATTTTTGAGGCGAAAGAGATAGGATTAAACGGTCGTGGCCGAATTTGAATCGCAAGAGAGAGGTATTTTGAAAATTCTGATATTTTTGAGGCAAAAGATATTAGATTAAACGGCCATGGCCGAATTTGAATCCCAATAGAGAGGCATTTTGAAAACTTAGATATTTTTTAGGCGAAAGAGATAGGATTAAACGATAGTGGCCGAATTTGAATCTCGGGGAGTGGTTGTTAGGATTAAACAGTCGTGGTCGAATCTGGATATTGGTGACATAAATGGTCGTGGCCGAATCTGATTCCCAATGTGATAAACGGTCATGGCCAAGTCTGAATATCAGAGAGAGGTTGTTAGGATTAAACAGTCGTAGCCTAATCTGAATCTCGATGAGATAAATAGTCGTGGCAGAATTTAAATCTCGGAGAGAGGCTGTTAGGAATAAACGGTCGTTGCTGAATCTAAATCCCGGAGAGAGGTTTTTTAAAAAAAATAATTTTTTTTAGGTGAAAGAGATAGGATGAAACGGATGTGGCCGAATTTGAATCCCAAAAGAAAGGTATTTTGAAAATTTTGATATTTTTGAGGCAAAAGTGATAGGATCAAACGGTCGTGGCCGAATTTGAACCCCATAAGAGACGTATTTTGAAAATTTTGTGGCAAAAGAGATAGGATTAAACGGTCATGGCTGAATCTAAATCTTGGTGAGATAAACGGTCGGGGCCAAATCTAAATCTTGGAGAGAGGTTTTTTTTTTTTTTTTTTTTTAAATTGATATTTTTGAGGCGAAAGAGATTGGGTGAAACAATCATGGCCGAAATTGAATCCCAAGAGAGGTTTTTTTTTTTTAAAAAATTGATATTTTTGAGGTGAAAGAAATTGGATTAAACGGTCGTGGCCGAATTTGGACCCCACGAGTGACGTATTTTGAAAATTTTGATATTTTTATGGTGAAAGAGATAGGATTGAACGGTCGTGGCCGAATTTAAATCTCAAGAGAGAGGTATTTTGAACAATTTTGATATTTTTGAGGCTAAAGAGATAGGATTAAACGGTCATGACCGAATTTGAATCCCAAGAGAGAGGTATTTTGAAAATTTTGTTATTTTTGAGGCAAAAGTGATCAGATTAAATGGTCATGGCCTAATTTGAATCCCAACAGAGTGGTATTTTGAAAAGTTTGGTATTTTTGAGGCAAAAGAGATAGGATTATGCGGTCGGTGCTGAATTTGAATCCCAAGAGAGGTATTTTGAAAATTTTGATATTTTTTAGGCGAAAGTGATAGGATTAAATAATAGTTGTCGAATCTGAATCTCGGAGAGAGGCTATTAGGATTAAACAGTCGTGGGTGAATCTGAATCTTGGTGACATAAATGGTCGTGGCCGAATTTGATTCCCAATGTGATAAACGGTCGTGGCCAAGTTTGAATATCGGAGAGTGGTTGTTAGGATTAAATAGTCGTAGCCCAATCTGAATCTCGATGAGATAAACAGTCATGGTAGAATTTAAATCACAGAGAGAGGCTGTTAGGAATAAACGGTCATGGCCGAATTTAAATCTCAGAGAGATAAACGGTTGGGGCCGAATCTGAATCTTGGGGAGAGGTTTTTTTTTTTTTAAAATTGATATTTTTGAGTCAAAAGAGATAGGTTGAAACGGTTGTGGCCGAAATTGAATCGCAAGAGAGAGGTATTTTGAAAATTTTGATATTTTTGAGGCAAAAGTGATTGGATCAAACGGTTGTGGCTGAATTTGAACCCCAAGAGAGAGGTATTATGAATTTTGATATTGTTGATGTTGGAAAAATTTGGTTTTGCATCTCATACAAAACACACAGCGGAAGCAACAAACACGGATCTACTTCATTCATGAAAGATAACATGTAACCTTGAATTATAGAACAAAGAATAGAAAGCGTACCTTGGTGCGGTGAAATTCAAAACCAAAACTTGAGAATTACTTGGGAACACTTTTGATCTTCACTCCAATTCCACTTGATGCCGAAGAAGTGTGGTCTCTCAATCAGTTTCCAATGAGAGAATAAAGGAGTGTCCAACACTCACATACACCATTTCATTCTTTATATGATCTTAATGAAAAACCACTTATGAAAGTCTTATGAAAATCTTAATGAAATTCTGTATGTTTCTCTCCTTATATATAATTGATTATCTAATTGGGCTAGCCTTTTGGGCCATTCCAATTGGGCTCTAGTATGTGGCTTGGAGTGGGACCAAAAGGGAACAAATAAGACTCTAGCTCCAATGGGCCTTGGGCTTTTCTGTCAACTCTTGACAAGTCCAAAGTTACCATTAATTATATTCAATACCACTATAAGAATATAATTGCACTCTAGGCCTTATTAATAAATTATATCCCAAGACTTTATTATACACGCAACCCCTTCATTAAAATATTCGTAGTAATACAAAGTCATGAAATAGACTGCCACTTTGAAGATTACTACATCTTAATCCTTGAGTACCCGCTTTAATCCTTTATGTTCATATATTTATGAAATCTAATTCCATAAATATATACTTTAGTAACTCCTTACTAAAGTGGTTGGGCCCAACACTCTGAATTACCAAACCCATTAAACTTATCTTAAGGGAATATTTTATATCTCCGTTAAGAGATTATGAATTCCATCTTGAGAATATATGTTCTATCAACACTAAATGCGGCTGCCCAACATACTAAGGTTTTGATCGTGTCTTATAGATCTCACTCCGGATATATCAAAGCAACCTACACCTCATGATTATGTCCATTATTCTCTCAGGATTTAGAGTTGATGTAAATAGAAGTCGTGAGATTTATTATTCATTTGACAGTCGTTAGGAGAATAATAAATCTCACAGCGGTCCAGTTCAATATGTCTTAACTCTTAAAACATATCAACATATCAACCAGAAGTCTTCACTTCCATGATCAAAACAAATCATCTTAGTTGATATGTTATAGTCTTCGCAGATGAAATGCCTAATTTCATCACCGACTACGAACTAAAATTTTGAGTTTACAAAGAACTTGAGATTTATATCTTTTGTGACTTTTCACATAAATCACATACTATGCATCTCATGGACTAAGATAATGTCCCATTAGTTCATTAATAAATAGTCTCATATAATTAAACAATTTAATTATTTATGACATGCCAATAAACTGGATTTTAGGGCATAAACCCCAACATTTGAGGCAAAAGAAATAGGATTAAACGGTCGTGGCCAAATCTGAAGCGCAAGAGAGAGGTATTTTGAAAATTCTGATATTTTTGAGGCAAGAGAGATTAGATTAAACGGCTGTGGCCGAATTTGAATCCCAACATAAAGGCATTTTGAACACTTTGAGATTTTTTAGACGAAAGAGATAGGATTAAACAGTAGTGGCCGAATTTGAATTCCAACCGAGAGGCTTTTTGAAAACATTGATAGTTTTTAGGCGAAAGAGATAGGATTAAACAATAGTGGCGAATTTGAATCTCGGAGAGAGGTTGTTAAGATTAAACAGTCGTGGCTGAATTTGAATCCCAACAGAGAGGTATTTTGAAAATTTTGATATTTTTTAGGCAAAACAAATAGAATTAAACGGTGGGGGCTGACTTTGAATCCCAAGAGAGGTATTTTGAAAATTTTGATATTTTTTAGGCGAAAGAGATAGGATTAAATAGTAGTGGCCGAATCTGAATCTCGGAGAGAGGCTGTTAGGATTAAACGGTCGTGGCTGAATCTGAATCTCGGTGAGATAAATGGTCGTGGCCGAATCTAATTCATAGTGTGACAAACGGTCGTGGCCAAGTCTGAATAGCAGAATGAAGTTGTTAGGGTTAAACAGCCGTAGCCCAATTTGAATCTCGATGAGATAAACAGTCGTGGCAGAATTTAAATCTCAGACAAAGGATGTTAGGAATAAACGGTTGTGGCCAAATCTAAATCTCAAGAGTGAGGTATTTTGAAAATTTTGAAAATTTTGGGGCGTAAGAGATAGGATTAAATGGTTGTGGCCGAATTTGAACCCCACGATAGACGTATTTTGAAAATTTTGATATTTTTGCAGCAAAAGAGATAGGATTAAACGGTCGTGGCCAAATTTAAATCTCAAGAGAGAGGTATTTTGGAAATTTTGATATTATTACGGCGAAAGAGATAGGATTAATCATTCGTGGCCGAATTTGAACCCCAAGAAGGAGGTATTATGAAACATCTGATATTTTTGAGGCGAAGGAGATAGGATGAAACGGTCGTGGCTGAATTTGGATCCCAAGAGAGAGGTATTTTGAAAATTTTAATATTTTTGAAGCAAAAGAGATAGGGTTAAATGGTCTTTGCCGAATTTGAACCCCAAGAGAGAGGTATTATGAAAATTTTGATACTATTAGGGCAAAAGAAATATGATTAAACGGTCGTGGCCGAATTTGAACCCCATGAGAGACATAGTTATAAAATTTTGATATTTTTGTGGCAAAGTGATAGAATTAAACAGTAGTTGCCGAATCTGAATCTCGGAGAGAGGCTATTAGGATTAAAGAGTAGTGGGCGAATCTGAATCTTGGTGACATAAATGGTCGTGGCCGAATCTGATTCCCAATGTGATAAACGGTCGTGGCCAAGTTTGAATATCGGAGAGTGGTTGTTAGGATTAAATAGTCGTAGCCCAATCTGAATCTCGATGAGATAAACAGTTGTGGCAGAATTTAAATCACGGAGAGAGGCTGTTTGGAATAAACGGTCATGGCCGAATTTAAATCTCGGAGAGATAAACGGTTGGGGCCGAATCTGAATCTTGGGGAGAGGTTTTTTTAAAAAAAATTGATATTTTTGAGGCGAATGAGATAGGTTGAAATGGTCGTGGCCGAAATTGAATCGCAAGAGAGAGGTGTTCTGAAAATTTTGATATTTTTGAGGCAAAAGAGATTGGATCAAATGGTCGTGGCTGAATTTGAACCCCAAGAGAGAGGTATTATGAATTTTGATATTGTTAAGGCAAAAGAAATAGGATTAAACGGTCATGGCCAAATTTGAATTGAAAGAGAGAGGTATTTTGAAAATTCTGATATTCTTGAGGCAAGAGAGATTAGATTAAGCAGTCGTGGCCGAATTTGAATCCCAACAGAGAGGCATTTTGAAAACTTTGATATTTTTTAGATGAGAGAGATAGAATTAAACAGTAGTGGCCGAATTTGAATTCCAACCGAGAGGCATTTTGAAAACATTGATAGTTTTTAGGCGAAAGAGATAGGATTAAATAGTAGTGGCTGAATTTGAATCTCAGAGAGATGTTTTTAAGATTAAATAGTTGTGGCTGAATCTGAATCTTGGTGACATAAATGGTCGTGGCCGAATTTGAACCCCACGAGAGACGTATTTTGAAAATTTTGATAATTTTGTGGCAAAAGAGATAGAATTAAACGGTCGTGGCCAAATTTAAATCTCAAGAGAGAGGTATTTTGAAAATTTTGATATTTTTCAGGCGAAAGAGATAGGATTAAATGGTCGTGGCCGAATTTGAACCCCAAGAGAGAGGTATTATGACAATTTTGATATTTTTGAGGCAAAAGAGATAGGATTAAACGGTCGTGGCCGAAGTTGAATCCCGAGAGAGGTATTTTAAAATTATTGATATTTTTTAGGTGAAAGAGATAGGATTAATCGGTCGTGGCCGAATTTGAATCTCATGATAGAGTTATTTTGAAAATTTTGATATTTTTGAGGCAAAAGAGATCAGATTAAACGGTCATGGCCGAATTTGAATTCCAATAGAGAGATATTTTGAAAATTTTGATTTTTTTTAGGCAAAGGAGATAGGATTAAACGGTCGGGGCTGAATTTGAATCCCGATAGAGGTATTTTGAAATTATTGATATTTTTTATGTGAAAGAGATAGGATTAAAAAGTTGTGGTCGAATCTGAATCTCGGAGAGTGGCTGTTAGGATTAAACGGTCGTGGCCGAATCTGAATCCCGATGAGATAAACGGTCTTGGCTAAATCTGAATCTCGGAGAGAGGTCGTTAGGATTAAACAGTTGTAGCCCAATCTGAATCTCGATGAGCTAAATAGTTGTGGCAGAATTTAAATCCTAGAGAGAGGCTGTTAGGAATAAACGGTCGTGGCCGAATCTAAATCTCGATGAGATAAACGGTCGGGGCCGAATCTGAATCTTGGAGAGAGGTTTTTTTTTTTTAAAATTGATATTTTTGAGGCGAAAGAGATAGGATGAAACGGTCGTGGCCAAATTTGAATCCTAACAGAGAGGTATTTTGAAAATTTTGATATTTTTGAGGCATAAGAGATAGGATCGAACTGAAGTGGCTGAATTTGAATCCCGAGAGAGGTATTTTGAAAATTTTGATATCTTTTAGGCGAAAGAGATAGGATTAAACTGTATTAGCTGAATCTGAATTTCGGAGAGAGGCTATTAGGATTAAACAGTTGTGGGCGAATCTGAATCTTGGTGACATAAATGGTTGGGGCCGAATCTGATTCCCAATGTGATAAAAGGTCATGGCCAAGTCAGAATATCGGAGAGTGGTTGTTAGGATTAAATAGTCATAGCCGAATCTAATTCTCGATGAGATAAATAGTCGTGGTAGAATTTAAATGTCGGAGAGAGGCTGTTAGGAATAAATGGTCAAGGCCGAATCTAAATCTCGGAGAGATAAACGATCGGGATCGAATCTGAATCTTAGAGAGAGGTTTTTTTTTAAAAATTGATATTGCTGAGGCTAAAGAGATAGGATTAAACGGTTGTGGCCGAAATTGAATCCCGAGAGAGGTATTTTGAAAATTTGTGATATTTTTGGGGCAAAAGAGATAGGATCAAATGATCATGGCCGAATTTGAACCCCAAGAGAGAGGTACTATGAATTTTTATATTGTTGAGGCAAAAGAATAGAATTAAACGGTCGTGGCTGAATTTGAACCCCACGAGAGACGTATTTTGAAAATTTTGATAATTTCGTGGCAAAAGAGATAGGATTAAACGGTCGTGGCCAAATTTAAATCTCAAGAGAGAGGTATTTTGAAAATTTTGATATTTTTGAGGCGAAAGAGATAGGATTAAATGGTCGTGGCCAAATTTGAACGCCACGAGAGACGTATTTTGAAAATTTTGATATTTTTGAGGCAAAAGAGGTTGGATTAAACGGTCGGGGCCGAATTGGAATCCCGAGAGAGTTATTTTGAGAATTTTGATATTTTTTAGGCGAAAGAGATAGGATTAAACAGTAGTGGCCGAATCTGAATGTCGGAAAGAGTCTGTTAGGATTAAATAGTCATGGCCGAATTTGAATCTTGGTGATATAAATGGTCGTGGCCGAATCTGATTCCCAATGTGATAAACGGTCGCGGCCAGGTTTGAATATTGGAGAGAGGTTGTTAGGATTAAATAGTCGTAGCCCAATCTGAATCTCGATGAGATAAACAGTCGTGGCATAATTTAAATCTCGGCGAGAGGCTATTAGGAATAAACGGTCGTGGCCGAATCTAAATCTCGGTGAGATAAACAGTCGAGGCCGAATCTGAATCTTGGAGAGAGTTTTTTTTTTTTTTTTTTTTTTTTTTTTTTAAATTGATATTTTTGAGGTGAAAGAGATTGGATTGAACAGTCGTGGCTGAAATTGAATCCCAAGACAGAGGTATTTTGAAAATTTTGAGGCAAAACACATAGGATCAAACGGTCGTGGCCAAATTTGAACCCAAGAGAGACGTATTTTGAAAATTTTGGTAATTTTGTGGCAAAAGAGATAGGATTAAACGGTCTTGGTCGAATTTGAATCCCATGAGAGATGTATTTTGAAAATTTTTATATTTTGTGGCAAAAGAGATAGGATTAAATGGTTGTGGCTGAATTTAAATCTCAAGAGAGAGGTATTTTGAAAATTTTGATATTTTTGAGGCAAAAGAGATAGGATTAAATTGTCTTGGTCGAATTTGAACCCCACGAGAGACGTATTTTGAAAATTTTGATATTTTTGTGGCAAAAGAGGTAGGATTAAACGGTCGTGGCTGAATTTAAATCTCAAGAGAGTGGTAATTTGATAATTTTGATATTTTGGAGGCAACATAGATAGGATTAAACCGCCATGGCCGAATTTGAATCCCAAGAGAGAGGTATTTTGAAAATTTTGATATTTTTGAGGCAAAAGAGATAGGATCAAGCGGTCGTGGCCGAATTTGAACCCCTAGAGAGAGGTATTATGAAAATTTTGATATCATTGAGGCAAAAGAAGTCGGATTAAATGGTCGTGGCCGAATTTGGACAGCACAAGTGATGTATTTTGAAAATTTTGATATTTTTATGGCGAAAGAGATAGGATTCAACGGTCGTGGCCGAATTTAAATCTCAAGAGAGAGGTATTTTTAAAATTTCGATATTTTTGAGGCTAAAGAGATAGGATTAAATGGTCATGACCGAATTTGAATCCCAAGAGAGAGGTATTTTGAAAATTTTGATATTTTTGAGGCAAAAGAGATCAGATTAAACGGTCGTGGCCAAATTTGAATCGCAACAGAGAGGTATTTTGAAAATTTTGATATCTTTGAGGAAAAAGAGATAGGATAAACAGTTGGGGCCGAATTTGAATCCCAAGAGAGGTATTTTGAAAATTTTGATTTTTTTTAGGTGAAAGAGATAGGATTAAACTGTAGTGGCCGAATCTGAATCTCGAAGATAGGCTGTTAGGATTAAATGGTCGTGGCTGAATCTGAATCTTGGTGAGATAAGTGGTCGTGGCCGAATTTTATTCATAGTGTGACAAACGGTCGTGGCCAAGTTTGAATAGCAGAGAGAAGTTGTTAGGGTTAAAAAGTCGTAGCCCAATTTGAATCTTGAAGAGATAAACAGTCATGGCAGAAATTAAATCTCAGAGAAAGGCTATTAGGAATAAACGGTCATGGCCGAATCTAAATCTTGGTGAGATAATTTGTTGGGGCCGAATCTGAATCTTGGGGAGTGGTCTTTTTTTTTTTTTTTTTTTTTTAAATTGATATTTTTGAGGTGAAAGAGATAGGATGAAATGGTCGTGGCCGAATTTGGATCCCAAGAGAGAGATATATTGAATGTTTTGATATTTTTGAGGCAAAAGAGATAGGGTTAAACGGTCATGGCCGAATTTAAATCTCAAGAGAGAGGTATTTTGAAAATTTTGATATTTTTGAGGCGGAAGAGATAGGATTAAACAGTCGTGGCTGAATTTGAACCCCAAGAGGGAGGTATTTTGAAAATTTTGATATTTTTGAGGCAAAAGAGATAGGATTAAATGGTCTTGGTCGAATTTGAACCCCACGAGTGAGGTATTTTGAAAATTTTGATATTTTTGAGGCGAAAGAGATAAGATCAAACAGTCGTGGCCGAATTTGAACACCTAGAGAGAGGTATTATGAAAATTTTGATATCATTGAGTTAAAATAAATAGGATTAAATGGTCGTGGCCAAATTTGGACCCCACGAGGTACGTATTTTGAAAATTTTGATATTTTTATGGCGAAAGAGATAGGATTAAATGGTCGTGGCCGAATTTAAATCTCAAGAGAGAGGTATTTTGAAAATTTCGATATTTTTGAGGCTAAAGAGATAGGATTAAACAGTTGGGGCCGAATTTGAATCCCAAGAGAGGTATTTTGAAAATGTTGATATTTTTTTGGCGAAAGAGATTGGATTAAACAGATGGGGCCGAATCTGAATCTCGGAGAGAGGTTGTTAGGATTAAATGGTCGTGGCCGAATCTGAATCTTGGTGAGATAAATGGTCGTGGCCGAATCTGATTCCCAGTGTGACTAACGGTCGTGGCCAAGTCTAAATATCGGAGAGAGGTTGTTAGGATTAAACTGTTGTAGCCTAATCTGAATCTCGATGAGATAAACAGTCGTGGCTGAATTTAAATCTCGGAGAGAGGCTGTTAGGAATAAACGATCGTGGCCGAATCTATATCTTGGTGAGACAATTGGTCAGGGCCGAATCTGAATCTTGGAGGGTGGTTTTTTTTTTTTTAAATTGATATTTTTGAGGCGAAAGAGATAGGATGAAATGGCTGTGGCCGAATTTGGATCCCAAGTGTTGGGAAATTTAGACCCCGGTTGATAGAATTAACAAGTTTTAAACCTAAGATGTTAATTAATTTATTATGAATAAAACTTGTTAAAAGAAACAAACATCAATATCTGTCAATATCATGTAGCGGAAAAGTAAATAAGACAAGATATGATAACCCAGGAAAACCAATGAAACAAATTAGTTTTACAGTAAAAATCCTGGGGGAAAACCTTCCCAAAAAGCAATCCACTATAGTTAAGAGAAGTTTCAGATCTAGTACAAAACCTTTGTCCTTAGACTCTACAATCCCCGTAGATGAACATACAGCAGAAACCTTCTACCGCTTCAAAATCTCTGAACTCTTCAATATATGAATGCCACCCTTTTGCACGGATCCCAGTACATGACTAACCAGAGATGCACGACTCCCAGTACGTGACTAACACACCATTTTGAAGAAGATGTTGGCCGCAAAGTTCTTCACTTCATCAACAATGAAGATCAAAAAGCACTTGGTTACAAAATCTTAAGGCGCAAAGACGTAGTAGCTTCTTTTAGAGAGACTAAGGCATCAGCCACTTTTTGCATGTGTTCTCCTTGTATTCTCTTATGTGACGGCCTTTAAAATAAGCCTTATATATGTCTAGGGTTGTGAGAAAAGAAACCCTACACAAATACATAAGCATGAGCCGAAAATCAGATTTGGAAATCTGAATTTCGTAATTCTTGATCGATTGAGAGGTGTCGAGCAGGTGTCGAGCCTATCTGTTGCAAGCTATCGAAGAGCTATCGAGGGGACAGAAAGTTGCTTGATTGATTGACCTAGCTATCGAGATTGTGCTAAAAAGAAGCTGAAGAGCTCGATAGATAGCTAGCTGTCGAGAGGTGTCGAGCGGCTATCGAGCTTTAAAAAATCAGCACTTCTTCACTTGTTTCTTGGACAGATTTGCATGGCTTCAATACTAGATTTGAACTCTTATTCCTTGAAGTATTAAATACATCCTAGATCTACCCAATTGCAAGTAAAGTGCGTTTTGTCAAAGGATTAGCCAATTACATAAAATATGTCCTTAACAATCTCCCCCTTTGGCAATCCAAGACAAAACCACAACAAACAAATGAACATATGAGAGAAGTCATAAATCACTCAACTCATATTCACTTGTTGAATACAATAAAATCTATCCTAACACAAACTCTTGAAAAACTTTGCAAGAAGAGAGTTTATGGCAAGTAGACTTTGACAACCTATATTTCTGAAACACTTTAAACAAAACTCATCAAGGCATCTTTGTGTGAAACAGAAATAATAGATTGCATACACTATATAAGAAACATGTGTACGGAGATAGAAAAGAAACAACACATGTAGAGGTAGGTGAAGAAGACATACATCATCATATATATATATATATATATATATATATCAAAGATAAGCGCAATGTATGTAAACATGGTCACAAGATTGGTGTATAAGAAGAAAGAAGTAAGCACTCCCCCTAACAAGATGAAACACATCTCCCCTGTACAAGAGCATGTATTTCTCCCCCAAACATGTAGAATCTTAAAATGAAACCACATTTTCTCCACAATTTCTCCCCCTTTTTGTCATGATTGGCAAAGGGTACAAGAAGCTAAAAAGCTTCACCCGAGAAACATAAAGATGATCAAGGGGGCACAAGAAATCCATATAAATGCATGAATGTAATGAAACAAGATGTTATGGATGACAAGATAATCAAAAAGATGCAAAGCATGTGAAAAAAAAAATCTCTTAACAAGAAAAATGTCATCCTCATAGATTCAAAACACACACAGACACACACAGACACATACACTAAACACATCTAACCAATTTTATATTCCAAAAACAAGTTAAGACAGTTTAGAGAGCATACATTAACACATGTAAACCTTGTGATGGCCAAATCATATTGTACTTGCACATGTATCAAGAGTAGCAAAGAGTATTGCGTGTTGTGTGTGAAAAACATCGCAAGATTGCAGTGTATACATGTTATGACGATTTGAGATATGAGAAAATCACTTTAACTCACACACAATCATAACTGTTTGATGGGGACTATCATTTTCAAGGTACATTCTATAACTCCCATATCTCCTAGTATACACGCTTGCAATCATATATAAAGCATTTTGTTCTTTTTGCTTTTATTTTTCTTTGCATATTTTTCTTTTAAGCAAATCATGCATGGACATATAAGAGATAGAAAAGAAATACCCAATTATGTTAAGCAATTGACATTCCAATTTTGCTATGCCGAAACACAAAAATGTCATTCATGATTGGTGGGCAACAGTGGTGAGATGGTTATTTATGCCTTTCTCTTAGGATTTTCTAGTCCTTCCCATCAAAAAGAGTGATACGAGTGTTAAGTACAAGAGATTACTTAATCTTACTCATCACAAACACAAGCCACAAAGCTTACTTGCTTAGTTGTGCATAGAGATGCTCATTTAAGCTACAAAAGTTACAAAGTTTAGAAAACTTTGTTTCAATGGCCATCCAAGGTACACAAGTACCAATGTACACAAACACACACTGTTTTTGTATTTTTCTAATTTTTTTTTTCTTTTTATTTTTATTTTGAAAACAAAACAAAATAAAAACAAAATAACCAAACAAAAACAAACAAACAACATGAAAGCATGAAAGAAAGATGCATATGCATGAAGGCATGATAGAAGGAAGCAGATGCATGAAAGCATGATTCCAAAAGCAGATAAGAAATCAAGCAAAGAGAGTCCTACTTTAGATAGAAAGAATTAAAGCAGAGGACAAACAGAAAAGACAATTAAGTCTTAGGCTCCTTTCTCACCCACACAGCACGAGTCTTTGGCCATGAAGATGAAAAGACATGTGTCTTAGTATGTCTACTAAAGGACATAGAAGAATTAAAATTCTCCTAAAATTGAGTTAAAAAGCTTAAGACTTTTAATAACTCTCCAAACAAAGGTGTAGGTTCTTGAGAGGAAACCTGTGATCGTTTGGATACTTGCTTTTGAGGATACAACTTGTTGAGGTCTAAAAAGGATCATAGTGAAGGAAGCCCAAAAGAATAAGTCAAGCCCAAAAGGAAAAATCAAGCTAAGCCCAAAGTAGCAGATGCAGGAGACCCATGAAGGAATAAAAGGCCCAGGGGATCTTGAAGCCCAGACAAAGAAGCATCCAAAAAAAGAGGACCACGGCAAGGGATAAGAAGCAAGGATCCTCAGGAACCATCAAGAGGCGCGGATCCCTTCAGGCATAAAGACAAAGGAAGACTAGGACAGCTCGAAAGAAAAAAGACAGAAGAAGAAAACAAGAAACAAAAGCAAAAAAAAAAAGAATGCAAACGCCAGCGACCTCTCATGGCACAGACAGAAAAAGCCTCGGGGAACCAGAACGGAGAAGCATAAAAGAAAGAATGATAACAAGCGGCTTTCAAAATGGTAGAACAGGATTCCGCCCAGATGGGAAAGAAAAGGGAAAAGTGGAAAACGCCAGAAACGGGGATGCCGAGAAGGGCATACCTCAGCACATCCCAAAGAAGATGGCCAACCAGGAACTTTCAAAAGAATTAGAGATGAAAGAAGGAAAGAATGAGAAAAAACGGAAATGGGACTTACCAAGATGATGGATACAGGACGTGCTCTGTTTGCAAAAGGGTAAAACAGGGGAACCAACGGTTCCCCGGGAAGACCAAAAACTCCATTATAAAAGGAGGGGATGGGTTGCGAAGAAAAGGCAGCGGAAAAAAGGAGAGAAACACAAAAAAGGAAGAGATTCTCTAGAAAAACTATCAGTAAAATCTGTGGTGAAGAGAAAATACTAAGGGAAAAACAAACATTACTTCTCGGTATCCTGTAAAAGCCATTATTGCACATACTCGGATTCAACGAGAATCAAACTTTGCAAGTTTTGAAGGCTGAAATAGCCATTCAAGGCTGTAATTTTTGAGCTTGATTGAACCTTGTATCACGTCTTAGTGAACTTTCTGTAATCAAACAGACAATATTAACGAAATATACTTCGTATTTCTCAGGATCCTCTCAGCATTAATTTTTATCGCTTTGCTAATCCTGTTTTCTTTCCTTCTGAATTTACCTTGTTAATTTCTTTTGGCATTCCTCGATACGAATATCCTTGCTTGTTATTTTTTTTTACATTGTCAGGAGCATCCCCTGTATTCCACTTGATTCTTAAACAGCTCGTTAGCTGCGGTGAGTCAAGGCCCGGTTCACCAAATCCCTTTTTTTTTATTTAGGCCTGGGATCCTTGGGCTTGAGTGTCACAAAAAAGGCACTCTCACACAACTTAAAGCAATTAGGACAAATGTGTCCAGAAACACCATAATGGTGACAAACATGAGGTCTAACAAAGGATTTAGAATTAGTCAAATCAGTTTTGGATTTCATACCTTTGTCACCTTTCTCAGATTGGGGCACAAAGATAGTCCTTGATCCAGAAGCCGTGGAAGAGGAGGGGCTGGAGGAAATAGCATATCCTAAGCCAGTCTTATTAGAACTAGGCTTTTGAGCACTCAATACCTCATCAAGCTTTGCACTAGACATCCTCTCTATTTGAGTTCTAGCTTGGCTAATCTCAACCTCAAGATTCTTGATCTTTTCTTCTAATGAGGTGTTCTCCATAACAAGAGTCTCAACTAACCTTGTAGTCTCATCTAGTTTGACTAACAAATAAGTTTTATTTTTTTATTTTTTTATTTATTTTTTTTAATTTTTACCTCATTAAGCTCTTTTCTACAAAGATGAGAAGTCTTTTCAGATTTTATAAATTCAGTGCATAGCTTATCATAGGCTTCTTGAAGGGTCATCTTCTTGGGTACTTCATCATCAGAATAATCCTCATTATCACTAGCACTCTCCACGATCACCTTATCGGTTGAGGCAGCAAAGGGCATAACGTGACTACATTCATCCACATACTCATCAGAAGAGTCATTCTCAGTATCACTCCAAGTAGCAACCAACCCTTTATCTTTTGACTCCTTGGTCTTTTCCTTCATAAGGTAGTTTGGGCATTCTATCCTCATATGACCAAAACCATTGCACTCATGGCATTGGATGAAGGGTTTCTCATTCTTGCCCTTCCTTGAGGATTTAGATTTCCTAGGAGGTTTGCCCTTATCCTTTTTCCTAAATTGAAGAAGCTTGATAATTTCATCAGTTATGAAAGTTAGATCCTTATCCTCATCTTCATCGTCATCTTCGTCTTCACTTTCATCTTCATCTTCAGAGTCCTCAATCTCTTCCTCTATACCCTTAAGAGCCAAGTTTTTACTCTTTCCACCTTTTCCCATTGAGCCTAATCCCATCTCATAGGTTTGAAGGTTCCCTATAAGCTCAGTCAAAGGAATTTGATCAATGTCCTTCACTTTTTCAATGGCAGTGATCTTGGCATGGAATTTTTCAGGTAAGGACCTAAGGATTTTTCTAACAATTTGGATTCTGCAATACATTCTCCAAGGTTGAAGGTAGAATTCACAATATCCTTGAGTTTGGCATAGAACTCATCAAAGGTCTCATCCTCCTCCATCCTTATTTATTCAAAACTACTAGTGAGTCGTTGAAGCTTCACAGTCTTTACTGCCTTGGTAACTTCATAGGTGGTCTCAAGAATGGTCCATGCTTCCTTGGCAACTTCCATGGATGATATTTTCTTGAATTCCTCATTGGTCACCCCACAAAACAATGCATTCAAGGCCCTACTATTGAAATTTGCCGCTATGATTGTCGCATCATCCCAATCCACCAGCGCTTCCTTTGGCTTAATCCAGCCAACTTCAATAGCTTGCCATACCTATTCACTTAGAGCCTACAAAAAAACTTTCATACGAACTTTCCAGTACGCATAATTAGTGCCATCAAATAAAGGAGAAATCAAAAGAGATTGTCCACGATCCATGACAACGGGGGTCAAGGATCACACTTAGGAAATTAATTCAATCAGAGTCAACCCGCTTTGAAACCACTTGTTGGAAAATTTAGACACTGGTTAATTGAATTAACAAGTTTTAAACCCAAGTTGTTAATTAGATTTATTATAAATAAAACTTGTGAAAACAAACAAACATCAATATCATGTCAATATCATGCAGCGGAAAAGTAAATAACACAAGATATGATAACCCAGGAAAAGCAATGAAACAAACTAGTTTCACAGTAAAAAACCTGGGGGGAAACCTTCCCAAAAAGCAATCCACTATAGTAAAGAGAAGTTTCAGATCTAGTACAAAACCTTTGTCCCTAGACTTTACAATCCCCGTAGATGAACTTACAACAGAAACCTTCTACCGCTTCAGAACCTCTGAACTTTTCAATATATGAACGCCACCCTTTTTGCACGGATCCCAGTACATGACTAACCAAAGATGCACGCTCCCAATACGTGACTAACACACCAACTTGAAGAAGATGTTGGTTGCAAAGTTCTTCACTTCATCAACAATGAAGATCAAGAAGCACTTGGTTACAAAACCCTAAGGCGCAAAGACGCAGTAGCTTCTTTCAGAGAGAATAAGACATTAGTCACTTTTTGCATGTGTTCTCCTTGTATTCTCTTATGTGACGGCCTCTAAAATAAGTCTTATATATGTTTAGGGTTGTGAGAAAAGAAACCCTACACAAATACATAAGCATGGGTTGAAAATTAGATCTGGAAATCTGAATTTCGTAATTCTTGATCGATCGAGAGGTGTCGAGCCTATCTGTTGCGAGCTATCGAGGAGCTATCGAGGGGACAGAAAGTTGCTCGATTGATCGACCTAGCTATCGAGAGGTATCAAGATTGCAATAAAAAGAAGCTGAAGAGCTTGATAGATAGCTAGCTATTAAGAGGTGTCGAGCAACTTTCGAGCTTTAAAAAATCAGCACTCCTTCACTTGTTTTTCGGACAGATTTGCATGGCTTCAATACAAGACTTGAACTCTTGTTCCTTGAAGTATTAAATACATCCTATATCTACCCAATTACAAGTAAAGTGCGTTTTGTCAAAGGGTTAGCCAATTACAAAAAATATGTCCTTAACACCAAGAGAGGTATTTTGAAAATTTTCATATTTTTGAGGCAAAAGAGATAGGGTTAAACGGTCGTGGCCGAATTTGAACCCCAAGAGAGAGGTATTATGAAAATTTTGATATTGTTAGGGTAAAAGAAATAGGATTAAACGGTCATGGCCAAATTTGAACCCCACGAGAGACGTAATTTGAAAATTTTGATATTTTTGTGGCAAAAGAGATAGGATTAAACGGTTGTGACTAAATTTAAATCTCAAGAGAGGGGTATTTTGAAAATTTTGATATTTTTAAGGCGAAAGTGATAGGATTAAACGGCCGTGGCCGAATTTGAACCCCAAGAGAGAGGTTTTATAAAATTTTTGATATTTTTGAGGTAAAAGAGATAGGATTAAACGGTCTTGGTCGAATTTGAACCCCACGAGAGATGTATTTTGAAAACTTTGATATTTTTGAGGCAAAAGAGATAGGATTAAACGGTCAGGGCCGAATTTGAATCTCGAGAGAGGTATTTTGAAATTATTGATATTTTTTAGTCGAAAGAGATAGGATTAAACGGCGATGGCTGAATTTGAATCCCAAAAGAGAGTTATTTTGAAAATTTTGATATTTTTGAGGCAAAAGAGATCAGACTAAACGGTCGTGGCCGAATTTGAATCCCAACAGAGAGATATTTGGAAAATTTTGATATTTTTGAGGCAAAAGAGATAGGATTAAACGGTCGGGGCCAAATTTGAATCCCGAGAGAGGTATTTTGAAATTATTGATATTTTTTAGGCGAAAGAGATAGGATTAAACAGTTATGGTCGAATCTGAATCTCGGAGAGAGGCTGTTAGAATTAAACGGTTGTGGTCGAATCTGAATCTTGGTGAGATTAATGGTCGTGGCCGAATCTCAATCCCAATGAGATAAACAATTGTGGCCTAATCTGAATCTCGAAGAGAGGTTGTTAGGATTAAATAGTCGTAGCCCAATTTGAATCTCGATGAGATAAACGATCGTGGCCGAATTTAAATCTCAGAGAGAGGCTGTTAGGAATAATAGGTCGTGGCCGAATCTGAATCTTGGAGAGAGTTTATTTTTTATTTGTATTTTTTTTTAAATTGATATTTTTGAGAAGAAAGAGATAGGACGAAACGGTCGTGGCCGAATTTGAATCCCAACGGAGAGGTATTTTGAAAATTTTGATATTTTTGAGGCAATAGAGATAGGATTAAACGGTCGGGGCCGAATTTGAATCCCACGAGAGAGCTATTTTTAAAATTTTGATATTTTTTAGGCGAAGCAGATAAGATTAAATAGTAATGGCCGAATCTGAATCACGGAGAGAGGCTGTTGGGATTAAACGGTTGTGGCCGAATTTGATTCCCAATGTGATGAACGGTCGTGGCCAATTCTGAATATCGAGAGAGGTTGTTAGGATTAAATAGTTGTGGCCCCATCTGAATCTCAGTGAGATAAACAGTCCTGGTAGAATTTAAATTTCGTAGAGTGGCTGTTAGGAATAAATGGTCGTGGTCGAGTCAAAATCTTGGTAAGATAAACGGTCGGGCCGAATCTGAATCTTGGAGAGAGGTTTTTTTTTTTTTTTTTTTTTTTTTTTTTTTTAAATTGATATTTTTGAGGCGAAAGAGATTGGATGAAACGATCGTGGTTGAATTTGAATCCCAAGAGTGAGGTATTTTGAAAATTTTTATATTTTTGAGGCAAAAGAGATAGGATCAAATGGACGTGGGCGAATTTGAATCCTTAGAGAGAGGTATTATAAAACTTTTGATATTGTTGAGGCGAAATAAATTGTATTAAATGGCCATGGCCGAATTTGAACCCCACGAGAGATGTATTTTGAAAATTTTGATATTTTTGTGGCAAAAGAGATAGGATTAAACGGTCGTGGCCAAATTTAAATCTCAAGAAAGTGATATTTGAAAATTTTGATATTTTTGGGGCGAAAGAGATAGGATTAAATGGTTGTGGCTGAATTTGAATCCCAAGAGAGTGGTATTTTGAAAATTTTGATATTTTTGAGGCAAAAGAGATCAGATTAATTGGTCGTTGCCGAATTTGAATCCCAACAGAGAGGTATTTTTAAAATTTTGATATTTTTGTGGCAGAAGAGATTGGATTAAACAGTCGGGGCCGAATTTGAATCCCGAGAGAGGTATTTTGAAAATTATGATATTTTTTAGGCGAAAGAGATAGGATTAAACAGTAGTGGCCGAATTTGAATCTCGGAGAAAGGCTGTTAGGATTAAACGGTCATGGCCAAATCATAATATTGGTGAGATAAATGGTCTTCGCCGAATCTGATTCCCAGTGTGACAAACGGTTATGGCCAAGTCTGAATATCGGAGAGAGGTTGTTAGGATTAAACAGTCGTGTGCCAATTTGAATCTCGATGAGATAAACAGTCGTGGTAGAATTTAAATCTCGGAGAAAGGCTTGTTAGGAACATATGTCACTATTTTATGTAATTGGCTAATCCTATTGACAAAACGCACTTTAGTTGTATTTAGGTAGATCTAGTATGTGTTTAATACTTCAAGAAACTTTGTTTCAAGATCAAGAGTTGAAGCCATGCAAGTCTGTCCAAGATTCAAGTCTGAAAAGTGCCTGTCATTAAAGCTCGACGGCTAGCCATCTATTGAGCTTGAAGAGCTATTCTAGCCTCGTGGCTCAACAATAGCTTGACAGATAGGGTATCTGTCGAGGTTGATGAAAAACAGAGTTTCAGATTTGTTTTGACTCTAATCCGTGATTATGTATTTGGGCTTTCTTTTCTCACAGCCCTAGACATATAAAAGGATTATTTTAAGGGCCGTCAAAGCTGACACATGTTACACAAGTGTTGAGCAAAGTTTGTTCAAACAAATTGTGACCAGAGACAGAATTTTCCCTAGTTCATCGTTCTTGTGAAGAAGTTGCTATATTTGTGCACCGTAGGGTTTTGTGACCAAGTATCTTCTTGATCTTCATTGTCTGGATGAACTGAAAAACTTTGCAGCCAACAACCTTCTCTAGTTAGTGATTGAAGTCACGAACTGAGATCCGCGCAATTGGTTATTCATGTACTGGGAGCCGTGCACTACAAGGAGAGATTGTCACTACAGAACAAGTCCAATTGGGTATTGGGGTAAGGGTTCAACTGTAGGTTGGTATAAGGTACTGGGATTCCTTTACTTGTAAGCGCTTGTTTTGATAATAGTGGATTCTCGGGAGTGGTAAACTTAAAATCATCTGATGGGGTTTTTGCCACATTGGTTTTCCCCATTCGTAAACAAATCACCGTGTCAATTTAATTTCCACTACAGTTAGTTTAATTGGTGATTTTTTTGTGCTACCATGCGTTTGCAAGTTAATTTGATCAATTAATAAACTTGGGTAATTAATCAATTAATTTATTACAAGAGGTCAATTCGTTTTTGGCCTATCAAGGCTATTAGGAATAAACAGTTGTCGCCGAATCTAAATCTCGGTGAGATAATCAGTCAGGTCAGAATCTGAATCTTGGAGAGTGCTTTTTTTTAAAAACAGATATTTTTGAGGCGAAAGAGATAGGATGAAACGGTCGTGGCCGAATTTGGATCCCAAGAGAGAGGTATTTTGAAAATTTTGATATTTTTGAGGCAAAAGAGATAGGGTTAAACAGTCGTGGCCGAATTTGAACCCAAAGAGAGAGGTATTATGAAAATTTTGATATTGTTAGGGTAAAAGAAATAGGATTTAATGGTCGTGGCCGAATTTGAACCCCAAGAGAGAGGTATTATGAAAATTTTGATATTTTTGAGGCAAAAGAGATAAGATCAAAAGGTAGTGGCCGAATTTGAACCCCAAGGGAGAGGTACTATGACTTTTGATATTATTGAGGCAAAAGAAATAAGATTAAAAAGTCATGGCTGAATTTGAATCCCATGAGAAACGTATTTTGAAAATTTTGATAATTTTGTGGCAAAAGAGATAGGATTAAACGGGCGTGGCCAAATTTAAATCTCAAGAGAGAGGTATTTTGAAAATATTGATATATTTGAGGTGAAAGAGATAGGATTAAACGGCCGTGGCAGAATTTGAATCCCAAGAGAGAGGTATTTTGAAAATTTTGATATTTTTGAGGCAAAAGTGATCAGATTAAACGGTCGTGGCCGAATTTGAATTCCAACAGAGAGATATTTTGAAACTGTTGATATTTTTGTGGCAAAAGAGAAAGGATTAAACGGTCGGGGCCGAATTTGAATCCTGAGAAAGGTATTTTGAAATTATTGATATTTTTTGGGCAAAAGATATTGGAGTAAATGGCCGTGGCCGAATTTGAATCCCAAGAGAGTTATTTTGAAAATTTTTTATTTTTGAGGCAAAAGAGATCCGATTAAACGGTTGTGGCCAAATTTGAATCCCAACAGAGAGATATTTTGAAAATTTTGCTATTTTTGAGGCAAAAGAGATAGGATTAAACAGTCGGGGCCGAATTTGAATCCTGAGAGAGGTATTTTGAAATTATTGTTATTTTTTAGGTGAAAGAGATAGGATTAAATAGTTGTGGCCGAATCTGAATCTCAGAGATAGGCTGTTTGGATTGAACGGTTGTGGCCGAATCTGAATCTTGGTGAGATTAATGGTCATGGCCGAATCTAAATCCCGACGAGATAAACGGTCGTGGCTGAATTAGAATCTCGGAGAGGGGTTGTTAGGATTATATAGTCCTAGCCCAATCTGAATCTCGATGAGCTAAACGGTCGTGGCAGAATTTAAATCTTGGAGAGAGGCTGTTAGGAATAAACGGTCGTGGCCGAATCTTAATCTTGGTGAGATAAACGGTCGGGGCCGAATCTGAATCTTGGAGAGAGGTTTTTTTTTTAAATTGATATTTTTGGGGCGAAGGAGAGGACAAAATGGTCTGGCCGAATTTGAATCCAAAGAAAGAGGTATTTTGAAAATTTTGATATTTTTAAGGCAAAAGAGATAGGATCAAACGGTCATGGATGAATTTGAATCCCGAGAGAGGTATTTTGAAAATTTTGATAATTTTTAGGCGAAAGAGATAGGATTAAATAGTAGTTGCCGAATCTGAATCTTGGAGAGAGGCAGTTAGGATTTAACGGTCGTGGTCGAATTTGAATCTTGGTGAGATAAATGGTCGTGGCCGAATTTGATTCCCAAAGTGATAAACGGTCATGGCCTAGTCTGAATATCGGAGAGTGGTTGTTAGGATTAAACAGTCCTAGCCCAATCTGAATCTCGATGAGATAAATGGTCGTGGTAGAATTTAAATCTCGAAGATAGGCTGTTAGGAATAAAAGGTCGTGGCCGAATCTAAATCTCTGTAAGATAAACGGTCGGGGCCAAATCTGAATCTTGGAGAGGGTTTTTTTTATTTTTTATTTTTTTTAGATTGAAATTATTGAGGCGAAAGAGATAGGATGAAATGGTCGTGGCCGAATTTGAATCCCAAGAGAGAGGTATTTTGAAAATTTTGATATTTTTGAGGGAAAAGAGATAGGATCAAATGGTCTTGGCCGAATTTGTACCCCAAGAGAGAGGTATTCTGAAAATTTTGATATTGTTAGGGTAAAAGAAATAGGATTTAATGGTCGTGGCCGAATTTGAAAAGAAATAGGATTTAACGGTCGTGGCGGAATTTGAACCCCACGAGAGATGTAGTTTGAAAATTTTGATATTTTTGTGGCGAAAGAGATTAGATTAAACGGTCGTGGCCAAATTGAAATCTCAAGAGAGAGGTATTTTGAAAATTTTGATATTTTTGGGGCAAAAGAGATAGGATTAAACGCTCGTGGCCGAATTTCAACCCCAAGAGAGAGGTATTATGAAAATTTTGATATTTTTGAGGCAAAAGAGATAGGATCAAATGGTAGTGGCCGAATTTGAACCCCAAGAGAGAGGTACTATGACTTTTGATATTATTGAGGCAAAAGAAATAAGATTAAATAGTCATGGCTGAATTTGAACCCCATGAGAAACGTATTTTGAAAATTTTGTGGCAAAATAGATAGGATTAAACGGTCGTGGCCAAATTTAAATCTCAAGAGAGAGGTATTTTGAAAATTTTGATATTTTTGAGGCGAAAGAGATAGGATTAAACGGCCATGGCCGAATTTGAATCCCAAGAGAGAGGTATTTTGAAAATTTTGATATTTTTGAGGCAAAAGTGATCAGATTAAACGGTCGTGGCCGAATTTGAATCCCAACAGAGTGATATTTTGAAACTTTTGATATTTTTGAGGCAAAAGAGATAGGATTAAATGGTCAGGGCCGAATTTTAATCCTGAGAGAGGTATTTTGAAATTATTGATATTTTTTAGGCAAAAGATATTGGAGTAAATGGCCGTGGCCGAATTTGAATCCCAAGAGAGTTATTTTGAAAATTTTGTTATTTTTGAGGCAAAAGAGATTCGATTAAACGGTCGTGGCCGAATTTGAATCCCAACAGAGAGATATTTTGAAAATTTTGATATTTTTGAGGCAAAAGAGATAGGATTAAACAGTCGGGGTCGAATTTGAATCACGAGAGAGGTATTTTGAAATTATTGATATTTTTTAGGTGAAAGAGACAGGATTAAATAGTTGTGGCCGAATCTGAATCTCAGAGATAGGCTGTTTGGATTGAATGGTTGTGGCCAAATCTGAATCTTGGTGAGATTAATGGTCATGTTCGAATCTAAATCCCGACGAGATAAACGGTCGTGGCCGAATCAGAATCTCGGAGAGTGGTTGTTAGGATCAAATAGTCGTAGCCCAATCTGAATCTCGATGAGCTAAACGGTCGTGGCAGAATTTAAATCTTGGAGAGAGGCTGTTAGGAATAAACGGTCGTGGCTGAATCTTAATCTCGGTGAGATAAACTGTCGGGGCCGAATCTGAATCTTGGAGAGAGGTTTTTTTTTTTTAAATTGATATTTTTGGGGTGAAGGAGAGGACAAAATGGTCTCGCCGAATTTGAATCCCAAGAAAGAGGTATTTTGAAAATTTTGATATTTTTAAGGCAAAAGAGATAGGATTAAACGGTCATGGTTGAATTTGAATCCCGGAGAGGTATTTTGAAAATTTTGATATTTTTTAGGCGAAAGAGATAGGATTAAATAGTAGTTGCCGAATCTAAATCTCGGAGAGAGGCTGTTAGGATTTAACGGTCGTGGCCGAATCTGAATCTTGGTGAGATAAATGGTCGTGGCCGAATTTGATTCCCAAAGTGATAAACGGTCATGGCCTAGTCTGAATATCGGAGAGTGGCTGTTAGGATTTAACGGTCGTGGCCGAATCTGAATCTTGGTGAGATAAATGGTCGTGGCCGAATTTGATTCCCAAAGTGATAAACGGTCATGGCCTAGTCTGAATATCGGAGAGTGGTTGTTAGGATTAAACAGTCGTAGCTTAATCTGAATCTTGATGAGATAAATGGTGGTGGTAGAATTTAAATCTCGAAGATAGGCTGTTAGGAATAAAAGGTCGTGGCCGAATCTAAATCTCTGTAAGATAAACGGTCGGGGCCAAATCTGAATCTTGGAGAGGGTTTTATTTTTTATTTTTTTTAGATTGAAATTTTTGAGGCGAAAGAGATAGGATGAAATGGTCGTGGCCGAATTTGAATCCCAAGAGAGAGGTATTTTGAAAATTTTGATATTTTTGAGGCAAAAGAGATAGGATCAAATGGTCTTGGCCGAATTTGTACCCCAAGAGAGAGGTAGTATGATAATTTTGATATTGTTAAGGCAAAAGAAATAGGATTAAACGGTCGTGGCCGAATTTAAATCTTGGAGAGAGGCTGTTAGGAATAAACGGTCGTGGCCGAATCTTAATCTCGGTGAGATAAACGGTCGGGGCTGAATCTGAATCTTGGAGAGAGGTTTTTTTTTTTTTTTAAATTGATATTTTTTGGGTGAAGGAGAGGACAAAATGGTCTCGCCGAATTTGAATCCCAAGAATGAGGTATTTTGAAAATTTTGATATTTTTAAGGCAAAAGAGATTGGATTAAACGGTCATGGTTGAATTTGAATCCCGGAGAGGTATTTTGAAAATTTTGATATTTTTTAGGCGAAAGAGATAGGATTAAATAGTAGTTGCCGAATCTAAATCTCGGAGAGAGGCTGTTAGGATTTAACGGTCGTGGCCGAATCTGAATCTTGGTGAGATAAATGGTCGTGGCCGAATTTGATTCCCAAAGTGATAAACGGTCATGGCCTAGTCTGAATATCGGAGAGTGGCTGTTAGGATTTAACGGTCGTTGTCGAATCTGAATCTTGGTGAGATAAATGGTCGTGGCCGAATTTGATTCCCAAAGTGATAAACGGTCATGGCCTAGTCTGAATATCGGAGAGTGGTTGTTAGGATTAAACAGTCGTAGCCTAATCTGAATCTTGATGAGATAAATGGTCGTGGTAGAATTTAAATCTCGAAGATAGGCTGTTAGGAATAAAAGGTCGTGGCCGAATCTAAATCTCTGTAAGATAAACGGTCGGGGCCAAATCTGAATCTTGGAGAGGGTTTTTATTTTTATTTTTTTTAGATTGAAATTTTTGAGGCGAAAGAGATAGGATGAAACGGTCGTGGCCGAATTTGAATCACAAGAGAGAGGTATTTTGAAAATTTTGATATTTTTGAGGCAAAAGAGATAGGATCAAATGGTCTTGGCCGAATTTGTACCCCAAGAGAGAGGTATTATGATAATTTTGATATTGTTGAGGCAAAAGAAATAGGATTAAACGGTCGTGGCCGAATTTAAGCCCCACGAAAGACGTATTTTGAAAATTTTAATATTTTTGTGGCAAAAGGGATAGGATTAAATGGTCGTGTCCAAATTTAAATCTCAAGAGAGAGGTATTTTGAAAATTTTGATATTTTTGAGGTGAAAGAGATAGGATTAAATGGTCGTGGCCGAATTTGAACCCCAAGAGAGATGTGTTATAAAAATTTTAATATTTTTGAGGCAAAAGAGATAGGATGAAACAGTCGGGGCCGAATTTGAATCCCGAGAGAGGTATTTTGAAATTATTGATATTTTTTAGGTGAAAGAGATAGGATTAAACAGTTGTGGCCTAATCTGAATCTCAGAGACAGGCTATTTGGATTGAACGGTTGTGGCCGAATCTGAATCTTGGTGAGATTAATGGTCGAGGCCGAATCTGAATCCCAACGAGATAAACGGTCGTGGCTGAATCCGAATCTCGGAGAGGGGTTGTTAGGATTAAACAGTCGTAACCCAATCTGAATCTCGATGAGCTAAACAGTCGTGGCAGAATTTAAATCTCGGAGAGAGGCTGTTAGGAATAAACGGTCGTGGCCGAATCTGATTCCCAATGTGATAAACGATTGTGGCCTAATATGAATATCGGAGAGTAAGGTTTAAACAGTCGTGGCAGAATATAAATCTCGTATAGAGGCTATTAGGAATAAACGGTCATGGCCGAATCTAAATCTTGGTGAGATAAACGGTCGGGGCAGAATCTGAATCTTGGAGAG
The DNA here is from genome assembly GCA_028535165.1 of Quercus tomentella. Classification (NCBI taxonomy): domain Eukaryota; kingdom Viridiplantae; phylum Streptophyta; class Magnoliopsida; order Fagales; family Fagaceae; genus Quercus; species Quercus tomentella. Next base: position 25,553,633 of record JAPQVY010000111.1, on the reverse strand, counting down.
AGTTTTTTTTTTTTTTTTTTTAAATTGTTATTTTTTAGGCGAAAGAGATTGGATGAAACGATCGTGGGCGAATTTGAACCCCTAGAGAGAGGTATTATGAAAATTTTGATATTGTTGAAGCAAACTCTGTTCAAGCAAATTGTGACCGGAGACGAAGTTCTTGCCCTAGTTCATCTCTTTCTCTTGAAGAAGTTGCTGTGTATGTGCATCGTAGGGTTTTGTAACCAAGCATCTTCTTGATCTTCATCGTGTGGATGAATTGAAGAACTTTGTAGCCAACAACCTTCTTAGTTGGTGATTGAAGTCGCGTACTGGGATCCGTGCAATTGGTTAGTCACGTTCTAGGGAGCCGTGCATTGAAAAGGGGAACTGTCATGATAAAACAAGTCCAATTGGGTATTGGGGTAAGGGTTCAACTGTAGGTTGGTAAGGTACTTGAGATTCCTTTACTTGTAACCGCTTGTTGTGATAATAGTGGAGTTTCGGGAGTGGTGACCTGAAAATCACCCGGTGGGGTTTTTGCCATTAGGTTTTCTCCATTCGTAAACAAATCACCGTGTTATTTATTTTCCACTGCATAATTAGTTTATTGGTGATTTGTTTGTGCTACCACGCGTTTGCATGATAAATTGATTAATTAATAACTTGGCTAATTAATTAATTAATTTCTATCACAAGGTGTCATTCAGTTTGTGGCCTATCAAATTTGAATCCCAATAGAGAGGTATTATGAAAATTTTGATATTTTTGACGCAAAAGAGATTAGATTAAATGGTCATGGCCGAATTTGAATCCCGAGAGAGGTATTTTGAAAATTTTGATATTTTTAAGGCGGAAGAGATAGGATGAAACGGGTGTGGCCAAATTTGGATCCCAAGAGAGAGGCATTTTGAAAATTTTGATATTTTTGAGGCAAAAGAGATTGGGTTAAATGGTCGTGGCCGAATTTGAACCCAAGAGAGAGGTATTATGAAAATTTTGATATTGTTAGGGCAAAAGAAATAGGATTAAATGGTCGTGGCCGAATTTGAACCCCACGAGAGATGTAGTTTGAAAACTTTGATATTTTTGTGGCAAAAGAGATAGGATTAAACAGTCGTGGCCAAATTGAAATCTCAAGAGAGAGGTATTTTGAAAATTTTGATATTTTTGAGGCGAAAGAGATAGGATTAAACGGTCATGGCCAAATTTGAACCCCAAGAGAGAGGTATTATGAAAATTTTGATATTTTTTAGGCGAAAGAGATAGGATTAAATTGTAGTTGCCGAATTTGAATCTCGGAGAGAGGCTATTAGGATTTAACGGTCGTGGCCAAATCTAAATCTTTGTGAGATAAATGGTCGTGGTCGAATCTGATTCCCAAAGTGATAAACAGTTGTGGCCTAGTCTGAATATCGGAGAGTGGTTGTTAGGATTAAACAGTCATAGCCAATCTGAATCTCGATGAGATAAAAGGTTGTGGCAGAATTTAAATCTCGGAGATAGGCTGTTAGGAATAAAAGGTCGTGGCCGAATCTAAATCTCGGTGAGATAAACGGTCGGAGCCGAATCTGAATCTTGGTGAGATTTTTTTTTTTTTTTTAAATTGAAAATTTTGAGGCGAAAGAGATAGGATTCAATGGTCTTGGTCGAATTTCAACTCCCACGAGATACGTATATTGAAAATTTTGATATTTTTGTGGTAAGGGTGACAGGGTTAAACCGTCGGGGCCGAATTTGAATCCCAAGAGAGGTATTTTGAAAATTTTGATATTTTTGAGGCGAAAAAGATCAGATTAAACAGTCATGGCCGAATTTGAATCCCAACAGAGAGATTTTTTGAAAACTTTGATATTTTTGAGGCAAAAGAGATAAGATTAAACGGTCGAGTCCGAATTTTAATACCGAGAGAGGTATTTTGAAAGTTTTGACATTTTTTAGGCGAAACAGATAGGATTAAACAGTTGTGGCCGAATCTAAATCTCGGAGAGAGGCTATTAGGATTAAACGGTTGTGGCCGAATCTGAATCTTGGTAAGATTAATGGTCGTGGCAGAATCTCAATCCCGATGAGATAAACGGTCGTGGCCGAATCTTAATCTCGGAGAGAGGTTGTTAGGATTAAATAGTCGTAGCCCAATCAGAATCTCGATGAGATAAACGGTCGTGGTCGAATTTAAATCTCGGAGAGAGGTATTTAGGAATAATCGGTCATGGCCGAATCTGAATCTCGGTGTGATAAACGGTCGTGGCTGAATCAAAATCTTGGAAAGAGGTTTTTTTTTTTTAAAAAAAAAAATCGATATTTTTGAGGCGAAAGTGATAGGACAAAACGGTCGTGGCTGAATTTGAATCCCAATAGAGAGGTATTTTAAAATTTTTGATATTTTTGAGGCAAAAGAGATAGGATTTAACGGTCGGGGCGGAATTTGAATCCCAAGAGAGAGGTATTTTGAAAACTTTGATATTTTTTAGGCGAAGGAGATAGGATTAAACAGTAGTGGCCAAATCTGGATCTCGTAGAGAGGCTGTTGGGATTAAAGGGTCGTGGCTGAATCTGAATCTTGGTGAGATAAATGGTTGTGGCCGAATCTGATTCCCAATGTGATAAACGGTTATGGCCTAATCTGAATATCAGGGAGAGGTTGTTAGAATTAAATAGTCATGGCCCAATTTCAATCTTGATGAGATAAACAGTCGTGGCAGAATTTAAATCTTGTATAGAGGCTATTAGGAATCAACGGTCATGGCCGAATCTAAATCTTGGTGAGATAAACGGTCGGGGCAGAATCTGAATCTTGGATAGAGTTTTTTTTTTTTTTTTTTTTTTTTTAATTTATATTTTTTTAGGTGAAAGAGATTGGATGAAATGATCGTGGGCGAATTTGAACCCCTAGAGAGAGGTATTACGATAATTTTGATATTGTTAAGGCAAAAGAAATTGGATTAAACGGCCATGGTCAAATTTGAACCCCACGAGAGACGTATTTTGAAAATTTTTATATTTTTGCATCCAAAGAGATAGGATTAAATGGTCGTGGCCGAATTTGAATCCCAAGAGAGAGGTATTTTTAAAATTTCGATATTTTTGAGGAAAAAGAGATCAGATTAAACGGTCGTCGCTGAATTTCAATCCCGAGAGAGGTATTTTGAAAATTCTAATACTTTTGAGGTGAAGGAGATAGGATGAAACGGTTGTGGCCGAATTTGGATCCCAAGAGAGAGGTATTTTGAAAATTTTGATATTTTTGAGGCAAAAGAGATAGGGTTAAACGGTCGTGGCCGAATTTGAACCCCAAGAGAGAGGTATTATGAAAATTTTGATATTGTTAGGGCAAAAGAAATAGGATTAAATGGTCGTGGCTGAATTTGAACCCCTCGAGAGATGTAGTTTTAAAATTTTGATATTTCTGTGGGAAAAGAGATAGGATTAAACAGTCGTGGCCAAATTTAAATCCCAATAGAGAGATATTTTGAAAATTTTGATATTTTTGAGGCGAAAGAGATAGGATCAAACGGTCGTGGCCAAATTTGTACCTGAAGAGAGAGGTATTATGAAAATTTTTATATTGTCGAGGCAAAAGAAATAGGATTAAATGGTCATGGCTGAATTTGAACCCCACGAGAGATGTAGTTTTAAAATTTTGATATTTCTGTGGCAAAAGCGATAGGATTAAACGGTCATGGCCAAATTTAAATCTCAATAGAGAGATATTTTGAAAATTTTGATATTTTTGAGGTGAAAAAGATAGGATTAAATGGTCGTGGCCGAATTTGGATCCTAGGAGAGAGGTATTTTGAAAATTTTGATATTTTTGAGGCAAAAGAGATAGGGTTAAACAGTTGTGGCCGAATTTGAACCCCAAGAGAGAGGTATTATGAAAATTATGATATTGTTAGGGCAAAAGAGATAGGATTAAACGGTCGTGGCCAAATTTAAATCTCAAGAGAGAGGTATTTTGAAAATTTTGATATTTTTGAGGCGAAAGAGATAGGATTTAACGGTCGTGGCCGAATTTTAACCCCAAGAGAGAGGTATTATGAAAATTTTGATATTTTTGAGGCAAAAGAGATGGGATTAACGGTCTTGGTCGAATTTGAACCCCACGGGAGACGTATTTTGGAAATTTTAATATTTTTGGGGCAAAAGAGATAGGATTAAATGGTCATGGCCGAATTTAAATCTCAAGAGAGAGGTAATTTGAAAATTTTGATATTTTTGGGGTGAAAGAGATAGGATTAAATGGACGTGGCTGAATTTGAATCGCATAGGAGAGGTATTTTCAAAATTTCGATATTTTTGAGGCAAAAGAGATCAAATTAAACGGTCGTGGCCGAATTTGAATCCCAACAGAGAGGCATTTAGAAAACTTTGATATTTTTTAGGCGAAAGAGATTGGATTAAACAGTAGTGGCCGAATTTGAATATCGGAGAGTGGTTGTTCAGATTAAAAAGTCGTTTCGAATCTAAATCTTGGTGACATTAATGGTCGTGGCCGAATCTGAATCTTGATGAGATAAACGGTCGTGGCTGAATCTGAATCTCGGAGAGAGGTTGTTAGGATTAAACAGTCGTAGCCCAATATGAATCTCGATGAGCTAAACAGTCGTGGCAGAATATAAATCTCGGAGAGAGGCTGTTAGGAATAAACGTTTGTGGCCGAATCTAAATCTCGGTGAGATAAACGGTCGGGGCCAAATCTGAATCTTGGGGAGAGGTTTTTTTAAGAAATTGAAAATTTTGAGGCAAAAGAGATAGGATGAAACGGTCGTGGCCGAAATTGAATCCCAAGAATGAGGTATTTTGAAAATTTTGATATTTTTGGGGTAGTAGAGATTGGATCAAACGGTCGTTGCTAAATTTGAACCCCAAGAGAGTGGTTTTATGAAGTTTGATATTGTTGAGGCAAAAGAAATAGGATTAAACAGTCGTGGCCGAATTTGAATCCCACGAGAGTCGTATTTTGAAAATTTTGATAATTTTGTGGCAAAAGAGATAAGATTAAATGGTCATGAACAAATTTAAATATCAAGAAAGAGGTATTTTGAAATTTTTGATATTTTTGAGGCGAAAGAGATAGGATTAAATAGTCTTGGTCGAATTTGAACCCCACAAGAGACGTATTTTGAAAATTTTGATATTTTTGTAGCGAAAGGGATAGGATTAAACGATCGTGGCCAAATTTAAATCTCAAGAGAGAGGTATTTTGAAAATTTTGATATTTTGGACGCGAAAGAGATAGGATTAAACGGTCGTGGCCGAATTTGAATTCCAAGAGAGAGGTATTTGGAAATTTTTGATATTTTTGAGGCAAAAGAGATAGGATTAAAAGGTCGGGACCGAATTTGAATCCCGAGAGAGGTATTTTGAAATTATTGATATTTTTTAGGCGAAAGAAATAGGATTAAACAGTTGTGGCCGAATCTGAATCTCGGAGAGAGGCTGTTAGGATTAAACGGTTTTGGCCGAATCTGAATCATGGTGAGATAAATGGTCATGGACGAATTTGATTCCCAAAGTGATAAACGGTCGTGGTCTAGTCTGAATATCGGAGAGTGGTTGTTAGGATTAAACAGTCATAGCCCAATCTAAATCTCGATGAGATAAACGGTTGTGGCAAAATTTAAATCTCGGAGAGATGCTGTTAGGAATAAACGGTCGTGGCCGAGTCTAAATCTCGGTGAGATAAACGGTCGGGGCCAAATCTAAATCTTGGAGAGAGGTTTTTTTTAAAGAGATAGGTTGAAACAGTCATGGCCGAATTTGGATCCTAAGAGAGAGGTATTTTGAAAATTTTGATATTTTTGAGGCAAAAGATAGGATCAAACGGTCGTTGCCGAATTTGAACCCAAAGAGAGAGGTATTATGAAAATTTTGATATTGTGGAGGAAAAAGAAATAGGATTAAACGGTCGTGGCCGAAATTGAACCACACGAGAGACGTATTTTGAAAATTTTGATATTTTAGTGGGAAAAGAGATAGGATTAAACGGTCGTGGCAAATTTAAATATCCAGAGAGATGTATTTTGGAAATTTTGATATTTTTGAGGTGAAAGAGATATGATTAAATGGTCGTGGCTGAATTTGAACCTCAAGAGAGAGGTATTATGAAAATTGTGATATTTTTGAGGCAAAAGAGATAGGATTAAATGGTTGTGGCCAAATTTAAATCTCAAGAGAGAGGTGTTTTGAGAATTTCGTTATTTTTGAAGCAAAAGAGGTTTAAACGGTCGTTGTCGAATTTGAATCCCAACAGAGAGGTATTTTGAAAATATTGATATTTTTGATTCAAAAGGGATCAGATTAAACGGTCGTGGCCAAATTTGAATCCCAACAAAGAGGTATTTTGAAAATTTTGATATTTTTTAAGTAAAAGAGATAGGATTAAACGGTGGGGGCCGAATTTGAATCCCGAGAGAGGTATTTTGAAAATTTTTATAATTTTTAGGCGATATAGATAGGATTAAACAGTAGTTGCAGAATCTGAATCTCGGAGATAGGCTGTTAGGAATAAACGGTAGTGGCTGAATCTAAATCTCGGCGAGACAAATGGTCGGGGCCGAATCTGAATCCTAAGATAGAGGTATTTTGAAAATTTTGATATTTTTAAGGCAAAGGAGATAGGATCAAACGGTTGTGGCTGAATTTGAATCCCGAGAGAGGTATTTTGAAAATTTTGATATTTTTTAGGCGAAAGAGATAGGATTTAACGGTCGTGGCCGAATCTGAATCTTATTGAGATAAATGGTCATGGTCGAATCTGATTCCCAATTTGATAAACGGTTGTGGCCTAGTCTGAATATCGGAGAGTCGTTGTTAGGATTAAGCAGTCGTAGCCCAATCAGAATCTCGAAGAGATAAACCGTCGTGGCAGAATTTAAATCTCGAAGAGAGGCTGTTAGGAATAAATGGTCATGGCCGAATATAAATCTCGGTGAGATAAACGGTCGAGGCCGAATCTGAATCTTAGGGAGAGGTCTTTTTTTAAAATTTGATATTTTTGAGGTGAAAGTGATTGCATGAAACAATCGTGGCCAAATTTGAATCCCAAGAGAGAGATATTTTGAAAATTTTGATATTTTTGAGGGAAAAGAGATAGGATTAAACAGTCGGGGCCGAATTTGAATCCCGAGAGAGGTATTTTGAAATTATTGATATTTTTTAGGCAAAAGAAATAGGATTAAACAGTTGTGGCCGAATCTAAATCTTAGAGAGTGGCTGTTAGGATTAAACGGTTGTGGTCAAATCTGAATCTTGGTGAGATTAATGGTCACGGTCGAATCTGAATCCCGAAGAGTTAAACGGTCATGACAGAATCTGAATCTTGGAGAGAGGTTGTTAGGATTAAACAGCCGTAGCCCAATCTGAATCTCGATGAGCTAAATAGTCGCGGCAAAATTTTAATCTTGTAAAGAGGCTGTCAGGAATAAACGGTTATGGCCGAATTTGAATCCCAAGTGAGAGGTATTTTGAAAATTTAGATATTTTTTAGGTGAAGGAGATAGGATTAAATAGTAGTGGCTGAATCTGAATCTCGGAGAGAGGCTGTTGGGATTAAATGGTTGTGGCCGAATCTGAATCTGGGTGAGATAATTGGTCGTGGCCGAATCTGGTTCCCAATGTGATAAACGGTCATGGCCGAATCTGAATATCAGAGGGAGGTTGTTAGGATTAAACACTTGTACCCCAATTTGAATCTCGATGAGATAAACAGTCGTGGCAGAATTTAAATCTCCTAGAGAGGCTGTTAGGAATAAACGGTCGTGGCCAAATCTAAACCTCAGTGAGATAAACGGTCGGGGCCGAATTTGAAGCTTGGACATAGGTTTTTTTTTTTTTAAAAAATTGATATTTTTGAGGTGAAAGAGATAGGATGAAACGGTCGTGGCCAAATTTAAATCCCTACAGAGATGTATTTTGAAAATTTTGATATTTTTTTAGGCAAAAGAGATAGGATTAAACGGTCGGGGCAGAATTTGAATCCCACGAGAGAGGTATTTTGAAAATTTTGATATTTTTTAGGCGATGGAGATTGGATTAAACAGTAGTGGCCGAATTTGAATCTCGGAGAGAGGTTGTTGGGATTAAATGGTCGTGGCCGAATCTGATTCCCAATGTGATAAACGGTCGTGGCCAAATCTGAATATTGGAGGGAGGTTGTTAGGATTAAACAGTTGTAGCCCAATTTGAATCTCGATGAGTTAAACAGTCATGACAGAATTTAAATCTCCAAGAGAGGCTGTTAGGAATAAACGGTCGTGGCCAAATCTAAATCTCGGTGAGATAAACGGTCGGGCCGAATGTGAATCCTGGAGAGTGTGTGTGTGTGTGTTTTTTTTTTTTTTTTTTTTTTTTTTTTTTTTTTTTATAAATTGTTATTTTTTAGGTGAAAGAGATTGGATGAAACGATCATGGCCGAATTTGAATCCCAAGAGAGAGGTATTTTGATAATTTTGATATTTTTGAGGCAAAAGAGATAGGATCAAACTGTTGTGGGCGAATTTGAACCCGTAGAGAGAGGTGTTATGAAAATTTTAATATTGTTGAGGCAAAAGAGATAGGATTAAACGGCCATGTCCGAATTTGAACCCCATGACAGACATATTTTGAAAATTTTGATATTTTTGTGGCAAAAGAGATAGGATTAAACGGTCGTGGCCAAATTTAAATCTCAAGAGAGTGGTATTTTGAAAATTTTGATATTTTTGAGGCGAAAGAGATAGGATTAAATGGTCATGGCCGAATTTGAATACCAAGAGAGAGGTATTTTGAAAATTTTAAAATTTTTAAGGCTAAAGAGATCAGATTAAACGGTCGTGGCCAAATTTCAATCCCAAAAGAGAGGTATTTTTAAAATTTTGATTTTTTTTGGGAGAAGAGATTTGATTAAACGGTTAGGGCCGAATTTGAATCCAGAGAGAGGTATTTTGAAAATTTTGAAATTTTTAGGCGAAAGAGATAAATGGTCGTGGCCGAATCTGATCCCAATGTGATAAACGATCGTGGCCAGGTCTGAATATCAGAGAGAGGTTGTTTGGATTAAACAGTCGTAGCCCAATTTGAATCTCAATGAGACAAACAGTCATAGTAGAATTTAAATCTCGCAGTGAGGCTGTTAGGAATAAACAGTCGTCGCCGAATATAAATCTCGGTGAGATAAAAGGTCGGGGCCGAATCTGAATCTTGGAGAGAGTTTTTTTTTTTTTTTTTTAATTTATTTTTTTATTTTTTTATTATTATTATTTTTTTAAATTTGATATTTTTGAGGCAAAAGAGATTAGATGAAACGATCGTGGCCAAAGTTGAATCCTTGGAGAGAGGTATTTTGAAAATTTTGATATTTTTGAGGTAAAAGAGATAGGATTAAACGGTCATGGCCGAATTTGAACCCCTAGAGAGTGGTATTAAGAAAATTTTGATATTGTTGAGGCAAAAGAAATAGGATTAAACGGTCGTGGCCCTATTTGAATCTCGATGAGATAAATGGTCGTGGCCGAATTTAAATCTCAGAGAGAGTTTGTTAGGAATAATTAGTCGTGGTCGAATCTGAAGCTCGGTGTGATAAACGGTTGTGGTCGAATTTGAATCTTGGAGAGAGGTTTTTTTTAAAAAAATTGATATTTTTGAGGTGAAAGAGATAGGATGAAATGGTTGTGGCCGAATTTAAATCCCAATAGAGAGGTATTTTAAAAATTTTGATATTTTTGAGGCAAAAGAGATAGGATTAAACGGTCGTGGCCGAATTTGAACCTTAAGAGAGAGGTATTATGAAATTTTTGAGGCAAAAGAGATAGGATTAAACGGTCTTGGTCGAATTTGAACCCCACGAGAGACGTATTTTGAAAATTTTGATATTTTTGTGGCAAAAGGGATAGGATTAAACAGTCATGGCCAAATTTAAATCTCAAGAGAGAGGTATTTTTAAATTTTTGATATTTTGGAGGCGAAAGAGAAAGGATTAAACTGCTGTGGCCGAATTTGAATCCCAAGTGAGTGGTATTTTGAAAATTTTGATATTTTTGAGGCAAAAGAGATAGGATTAAACGGTCGAGGCCGAATTTGAATCCCGAGAGAGGTATTTTGAAATTATTGATGTTTTTTAGGCGAAAGAAATAGGATTAAATAGTTGTGGCCGAATCTGAATCTCAGAGAGAGGCTGTTTGGATTAAACGGTTGTGGCCGAATCTGAGTCATGGTGAGATTAATGGTCATGGCCGAATCTGAATCTTGATGAGATAAACGGTCATGGTTGAATCTAAATCTTAGAGAGAGTTAGTATTAAACAGTTGTAGCCCAATCTGAATCTCGATGAGCTAAACAGTCGTGGCAGTATTTAAATCTCGGAGAGAGGCTGTTAGGAATAAATGGTCGTGGCCGAATCTAAATCTCGGTAAGATAAACGGTCGTGGCCAAATTTGAATCCCAAGAGAGAGGTATTTTGAAAATTTTGATATTTTTGAGGCAAAAGAGATAGGATCAAACGATCATGGCCGAATTTGAATCCCGAGAGAGGTATTTTGAAAATTTTGATATTTTTTAGGCGAATAAGATAGGATTAAACAGTAGTTGCTAAATCTGAAACTTAGAGAGAGGCTGTTAGAATTAAACGATCGTGGCCGAATCCGAATCTTGGTGAGATAAATGGTCGTGGACGAATTTGATTCCCAAAGTGATAAATGATCGTGGGCTAGTTTGAATATCGAAGAGTGGTTGTTAGGATTAAACAATCGTAGCCCAATCTAAATCTCGAAAGAAATAGGGTTAAATAGTTGTGGCCGAATTTGAATCTCGGTGAGAGGCTGTTAGGATTAAACGATTGTGGCCAAATCTGAATCATGGTGAGATTAATGGTCGTGGTCGAATCTGAATCTTGATGAGATAAACGGTCGTGGTTGAATCTGAATCTCGGAGAGAGGTTGTTAGGATTAAACAGTCATAGCCCAATTTGAATCTCGATGAGCTAAATAGTCGTGGCAGAATTTAAATCTCGGAGAGAGGCTGTTAGGAATAAATGGTCGTGGCCGAATCTAAATCTCGGTAAGATAAACGGTCGTGGCCGAATTTGAATCCCAAGAGAGAGGTATTTTGAAAATTTTGATATTTTGAGGCAAAAGAGGTAGGATCAAACGATTGTGGCCGAATTTGAATCCTGAGAGAGGTATTTTGAAAATTTTGATATTTTTTAGGCGAATGAGATAGGATTAAACTGTAGTTGCCGAATTTGAAACTTGGAGAGAGGATGTTAGGATTAAACGGTCCTGGTCGAATCTGAATCTTGGTGAGATAAATGGTCGTGGGCGAATTTGATTCCCAAAGTGATAAACGGTCGTGGCCAAGTCTGAATATCGGAGAGTGGTTGTTAGGATTAAACAGTCATAGCCCAATCCGAATCTCGATGAGATAAATGGTCGTGGCAGAATTTAAATCTCCAAGAGAGGCTGTTAAGAATAAATGGTCGTGGCCGAATCTAAATCTCGGTGAGATAAACGGTTGGGGCTGAATCTGAATCTTGGAGAGAGGTTTTTATTTTTTTATTTATTTATTTTTTTAAATTGATATTTTTGAGGCGAAAGAGATAGGATGGAACAGTCGTGGCTGAATTTAAATCCCAACAGAGTGGTATTTTGAAAATTTTGATATTTTTTGAAGCAAAATAGATAGGATTAAATAGTCGCGGCTGAATTTGAATCCCATGAGAGAGGTATTTTGAAAATTTTGATATTTTCTAGGTGATGGAGATTGGATTAAATAGTAGTGGCCGAATTTGAATCTCGGAGAGAGGTTGTTGGGATTAAATGGCCGTGGCTGAATCTGATTCCCAATGTGATAAACGGTCGTGGCCAAATCTGAATATCCGAGGGAGGTTGTTTGGATTAAACAGTCGTAGCCCAATTTGAAACTCGTTGAGATAACCAGTCGTGGCAGAATTTAAATCTCCTAGAGTGGTTGTTAGGAATAAACGGTCGAGGCCGAATCAAAATCTCGGTGAGATAAACGGTCGGGGCCGAATTTGAATCTTGGACAGAGGTTTTTTTTTTTTTTTTTTTTTTAAAATTGATATCTTTGAGGCGAAAGAGATTGGATGAAACGATCGTGGCCGAATTTGAATCCCAAGAGAGAGGTATTTTGAAAATTTTGATATTTTTGAGGCAAAAGAGATAGGATCAAACGGTCGTGGGCGAATTTGAACCCCTAGAGAGAGGTATTATGAAAATTTTAATATTGTTGATGCAAAAGAAATAGGATTAAACGGCCGTGGCCGAATTTGAACCCCACGAGAGATGTATTTTGAAAATTTTGATATTTTTGTGGCAAAAGAGATAGGATTAAACGGTCGTGGCCAAATTTAAATCTCAAGAGAGTGGTATTTTGAAAATTTTGATATTTTTGAGGCAAAAGAGATCAGATTAAACGGTCGTGGCCGAATTTCAATCCCAAAAGAGAGGTATTTTCAAAATTTTGAATTTTTTTGGCAGAAGAGATTTGATTAAATGGTCGGGGCCGAATTTGAAACCCGAGAGAGGTATTTTGAAAATTTTGATATTTTTAGAAGAAAGAGATAAATGGTCGTGGCCGAATCTGATCCCAATGTGATAAACAGTTGTGGCCAAGTTTGAATATCGGAGAGAGGTTGTTAGGATTAAACAATCGTTGCCAATTTGAATCTCGATGAGGCAAATCGTCGTGGGAGAATTTAAATCTCGGAGTGAGGCTGTTAGGAATAATTGGTCGTGGCCGAATCTGAAGCTCGGTGTGATAAACAATTGTGGCCGAATCTGAATCTTGGAGGGAGTTTTTTTTTTTAAAAAATTGATATTTTTGAGGTGAAAGAGATAGGATGAAACGGTCGTTGCCGAATTGAAATCCCAAAAAAGAGGTATTTTGAAAATTTTGAGATTTTTGAGGCAAAAAAGATAGGATTAAATGGTCGGGGCCGAATTTGAATCCCACGAGAGAGGTATTATGAAAATTTTGATATTTTTGAGGCAAAAGAGATAGGATTAAATAGTCTTGGTCGAATTTCAACCCCATGAGAGAAATTTTTTGAAAACTTTGATATTTTTGAGGTGAAAGAGATAGGATGAAGCGATTGTGGCCGAATTTGAATCCCAATCGAGAGGTATTTTGAAAATTTTGATATTTTAGAGACAAAAGAGATAGGATTAAACGGTCGGGGCCGAATTTGAATCCTACGAGAGAGGTATTTTGAAAATTTTGATATTTTTTAGGCGTAGAAGATAGGATTAAATAGTAGTGGATGAATCTGAATCTTGGAGAGAGGATGTTGAGATTAAATGGTCGTGGCCGAATCTGATTCCCAATGTGGTAAATGGTCGTGGCCAAATCTGAATATCAGAGAGAGGCTGTTAGGAATAAACGGTCGTGGCCGAATCTAAATCTCGGTGAGATAAACGGTCGGGGCCGAATTTCAATCATAGGGAGAGGTTTTTTTTTAAACAAAATTTTAAAATTTGATATTTTTGAGGCGAAAGAGACTGGATGAAACAATCGTGGCCTAATTTTAATCCCCAGAGAGAGGTATTTTGAAAATTTTGATATTTTTGAGGCAAAATAGATAGGATCAAATGGTCGTGGCCGAATTTGAACCCCTGGAGAGTGGTATTATGAAAATTTTGACATTGTTGTCACAAAAGAAATAGGATTAAACAGTCGTGGCCGAATTTGAACCGAGCGAGAGACATATTTTGAAAATTATGATATTTTTTTGGCAAAACAGATAGGATTAAACAATCGTGGCCAAATTTAATTCTCAAGAGTGTGGTATTTTGAAAATTTTAATATTTTTGAGGTGAAAGATATAGGATTAAACAGTCATAGCCGAGTCTGAACCCCAAGAGAGAGGTATTATGAAAATTTTGATATTTTTGAAGCAAAAGTGATAGGATTAAACAGTCGTGGTCGAATTTGAACCCCACGAGAGACGTATTTTGAAAATTTTGATATTTTTGTGGCAAAAGAGATAGGATTAAACATTCGTGGCCGAATTCAAATCTCAAGAGAGAGGTATTTTGAAAATTTCGATATTTTTGAGGTGAAAGAGATAGGATTAAAAGGTCATGGCCGAATTTGAATCCCAAGAGAGAGGTATTTTTAAAATTTTGATATTTTTGAGGCAAAAGAGATCAGATTAAACGGTTGTGGCCTAATTTGAATCCCAACTGAGAGATATTTTGTAAATTTTGATATTTTTGAGGTAAAAGAGATAGGATTAAATGGTTAGGGCCGAATTTGAATCCCGAGAGAGGTATTTTGAAATTATTGATATATTTTAGGCGAAAGAGATTGGATTAAACAGTTGTGGGCAAATCTGAATCTCGGAGAGAGGCTTTTAGGAATAATCGGTCGTGGCCGAATCTGAATCTCGGTGTGATAAACGGTTGTGGCTGAATCTGAATCTTGGAGAGAGGTTTTTTTTAAAAAAAAATTGATATTTTTGAGGCGAAAGAGATAGGACGAAACGGTTGGGGCCAAATTTGAATCCCACGAGAGAGGTATTTTGAAAATTTTGATATTTTTTAGGCGAAGGAGATAGGAAAAAATAGTAGTGACAGAATCTGAACCCCAGGAGAGAGGTATTATGAAAATTTTGATATGGTTGAGGCAAAAGAAATATGATTAAACGGTCGTGGCCAAATTTGAACCCCACAAGAGACGTATTTTGAAAATTTTGATATTTTTGATGTGAAAGAGATAGGATTAAACGGTCGTGGCTGAATTTGAACCCCAACAGAGAGGTATTTTGAAAATTTTGATATTTTTGAGGCAAAAGAGATAGGATTAAACGGTGATGGCTAAATTTAAATCTCAAGAGAGAGATATTTTGAAAATTTTGATATTTTTGATGTGAAAGAGATAGGATTAAATGGTCGTGGCTGAATTTGAACCCCAACAGAGAGGTATTATGAAAATTTTGATATTTTTGAGGCAAAAGAGATAGGATTAAACGGTCTTGGACGAATTTGAACCCCTGGAGAGTGGTATTTTGAAAATTTTGATATTGTTGACGTAAGAGAAATAGGATTAAACGGTCATGGCCGAATTTGAACCCCGTGAGACACATATTTTGAAAATTATGATATTTTGTGGCAAAAGAGATAGGATTAAACGATTGTGGCCAAATTTAAATCTCAAGATTGTGGTATTTTGAAAATTTTGATATTTTTGAGGCGAAAGATATAGAATTAAACGGTCACAGTCGAGTTTGAACCCCAAGAGAGAGGTATTATGAAAATTTTGATATTATCGAGGCAAAAGAGATAGGATTAAATGGTTAGGGCCGAATTTGAATCCCCAGAGAGAGGTGTTATGAAAATTTTGTTATTGTTGAGGCTAAAGAAATAGGATTAAACGGCCGTGGCCGAATTTGAACCCCGCGTGTGATGTATTTTGAAAATTTTGATATTTTTGTGGTGAAAGGGATAGGATTAAACGGTCGTGGCCGAATTTAAATCTCAAGAGAGAGGTATTTTGAAAATTTCGATATTTTTGATGCGAAAGAGATAGGATTAAATGGTCATGGCCGAATTTGAATCCCAAGAGAGAGGTGTTATGAAAATTTTGATATTGTCGAGGGAAAAGAAATAGGATTTTACGGTCGTGGCCGAATTTGAACCCCGCGTGTGATGTATTTTGAAAATTTTGATATTTTTGTGGCGAAAGGGATAGGATTAAATGGTTGTGGCCGAATTTAAATCTCAAGAGAGAGGTATTTTGAAAATTTCGATATTTTTGATTCGAAAGAGATAGGATTAAATGGTCGTGGCCGAATTTGAATCCCAAGAGAGTGCTAGTTTGAAAATTTTGATATTTTTGAGGCAAACGAGATCAGATTAAACTGTCATGGCCGAATTTGAATCCCAACAGAGAGGTATTTTGAAAATTTTGATATTTTTAAGGCAAAACAGATAGGATTAAACGGTTGAGGCCTAATTTAAATCCCAAGAGAGGTATTTTGAAAATTTCTATATTTTTGAGGCAAAAGAGATAGGATCAAATGGTCATGGTCGAATTTGAACCGCTAAAGAGTGGTATTATGAAAATTTTAATATTGTTGACGCAAAAGAAATAGGATTAAACGGTCATGGTAGAATTTGAACCCCACGAGAGACGTATTTTGAAAATTATGATATTTTTGTGGCAAAAGAGATAGGATTAAATGGTCTTGGCCAAATTTAAATCTCAAGAGAGTGGTACTTTGAAAATTTTGATATTTTTGAGGCAAAAGAGATAGGATTAAACGGTCGGGGCCAAATTTGAATTCCGAGAAAGGTATTTTGAAAATTTTGATATGTTTTTGGCAAAAGAGATAGGATTAAACGGTAGTGGCTAAATCTGAATCTCGGAGAGAGGCTGTTAGGATTAAACGGTCGTGGCTGAATTCGACTCTTGGTGTTATAAATGGTCGTGGCCGAATCTAATTCCCAATGTGATTAACGGTTGTGGCCAAGTCTGAATATCGGAGAGAATGGATGAAACGATTGTGTTCGAATTTGAATCCCAAAAGAGTGGTATTTTGAAAATTTTGATATTTTTGAGGCAAAAGAGATAGGATCAAATGGTCGTGGCCAAATTTGAACCCCTAGATAAAGGTTTTAAAATTTTGATATTGTTGAGGCAAAAGAAATTGGATTAAACGGTTATGGCCAAATTTGAACCTCATGAGAGACGTATTTTGAAAATTTTCATATTTTTGTGGCAAAAGAGATGGGATTAAACGGTTGTGGCCAAATTTAAAGCTCAAGAGAGAGGTATTCTGAAAATTTTGATATTTTTGAGGCAAAACAGATAGGATTAAATGGTCGAGGCCTAATTTGAATCCCGAGAGTGGTATTTTGAAAATTTTGATATTTTTGGGGTGAAAGAGATTGGATTAAACAGTCGTGGCTGAATTTGAACCCCAAGAGAGAGGTATTATGAAAATTTTGATATTTTTGGGGCAAAAGAGATAGGATTAAACGGTCCTGGTCGAATTTGAACCCCACGAGAGACAAATTTTGAAAATTTTGATATTTTTGAGGTGAAAGAGATAGGATGAAACGATCATGGCCGAATTTGAATCCCAACAGAGAGGTATTTTGAAAATTTTGATATTTTAGTGGCAAAAGAGATAGGATTAAAAGGTCGGGGCCGAATTTGAATCCCACGAGAGAGTTATTTTGAAAATTTTGATATTCTTTAGGTGAAGGAGATAGGATTGAACAGTAGTGGATGAATGTGAATCTTGGAGAGAGGCTGTTGGGATTAAATGGCCCTGGCTGGATCTGATTCCCAATGTGATAAATGGTCATGGCTAAATCTGAATATCGGAGTGAGGTTGTTAGGATTAAACAGTCGTAGCCCAATCTGAATCTCGATGAGATAAAAAGTCATGGCAGAATTTAAATCTCGAAGAGAGGCTATTAGGAATAAATGGTTGTGGCCGAATTTAAATCTCGATGAGATAAACGATCGGGGCTGAAAATGAATCTTGGGGAGAGGTCTTGAGGCGAAAGAGATTGGATGAAACGATCGTGGCTGAATTTGAATCTCAAGAGAAAGGTATTTTGAAAATTTTGAGGCAAAATAGATAGGATCAAACAGTCGTGGCCAAATTTGAACCCCTAGAGAGTGGTATTATGAAAATTTTGATATTGTTGACGCAAAAGAAATAGGATTAAACGGTTGTGGCTGAATTTGAACCCCGCGAGAGACATATTTTGAAAATTATGATATTTTTGTGGCGAAAGAGATAGGATTAAACACATGTGGCCAAATTTAAATCTCAAGGGAGTGGTATTTTGAAAATTTCGATATTTTTGAGGCGAAAGATATAGGATTAAACGGTCATAGCTGAGTTTGAACCCCAAGAGAGAGGTATTATGAAATTTTTGATATTTTTGTGGCAAAAGAGATAGGATTAAACGGTCGTGGTCAAATTTGAACTCCATGAGAAATGTATATTCAAAATTTTGATAATTCTATGGCAAAAGGGATAGGGGTAAACGTTCGTGGCCGAATTTAAATCTCCAGAGAGAGGTATTTTGAAAATTTCGATATTTTTGAGGCGAAAGAGATAGGATTAAACGGTCGTGGCTGAATTTGAATACCAAGAGAGAGGTAGTTTGAAAATTTTGATATTTTTGAGGCAAAAAGGATCAGATTAAACTGTCGTGGCCAAATTTGAATCCCAACAGAGAGGTATTTTGAAAATTTTGATATTTTTGAGGCAAAACAGATAGGATTAAATGGTCGAGGCCTAATTTGGATCCCGAGAGAGGTATTTTGAAAATTTTTATATTTTTGAGGCAAAAGAGATAGGATCAAATAGCATGGTCGAATTTGAACCCTTCGAGAGTGGTATTATGAAAAATTTGATATTGTTGACGCAAAAGAAATAGGATTAAACGGTCGTGGCCTAATTTGAACCCCACGAGAGACGTATTTTGAAAATTATGATATTTTTGTGGCAAAAGAGATAGGATTAAACGCTCGTGGCCAAATTTAAATCTCAAGAGAGTGGTACTTTGAAAATTTTGATATTTTTGAGGCAAAAGAGATAGGATTAAACGGTCGGGGCCGAATTTGAATTCTGTAACGACCCAAGGAAAAGCGCTAGCCACATCTGCGCTATACCTTTAAAGGACTAGTCACGAATGAGGCTCCTTGTAATTGTTAATAAAGCCCAGATCTACCTAATAAATACCCGATGTGGGACTCATCACACACCCACACACATCACACAATCAATCAAATTGGGGCATCACAATCTCCCCCACTTAAATTCCTAACGTCCTTGTTAGGGCCCACTTTATGGGGTAGTGTTTTTGAGCCCACATGGGGTTACTGGGCCCGCTCTGATACCATATGTAACGACCCAAGGAAAAACGTCAGCCACATCTGCGTTATACCTCAAAAGGACTAGTCACAATTGAGGCTCCTTGTAGTTGTTAATAAAGCCCTGATCTACCTAGTAAATACCCGATGTGGGACTCATCACACACCCACACACATCGCACAATCAATCAAATTGGGGCATCACAATCTCCCTCACTTAAATCCCTAACGTCCTCGTTAGGGCCCACTTTGTGAGGTAGTGCCTCTAAGCCCACACGGGTTTACCGGGCTGGCTCTAATACCATATGTAACGATCCAAGGAAAAGCGCTAGCCACATCTGCGCTATACCTCAAAAGGACTAGTCGCGAATGAGGCTCCTTGTAATTGTTAATAAAGCCCAGATCTACCCAATAAATACCCGATGTGGGACTCATCACACACCCACACACATCACACAATCAATCAAATTGGGGCATCACAATCTCCCCCACTTAAATCCCTAACATCCTCGTTAGGGCCCACTTTGTGGGGTAGTGTCTTTGAGCCCACATGGGGTTACCGGGCCCGCTTTGATACCATATGTAACGACCCAAGGAAAAGCGCCAGCCACATCTGCGCTATACCTCAAAAGGACTAGTCACAATTGAGGCTCCTTGTAGTTGTTAATAAAGCCCAGATCTACCCAGTAAATACCCGATGTGGGACTCATCACACACCCACACACATCACACAATCAATTAAATTGGGGTATCACAAATTCCAACAGTGAGGTATTTTGAAAATTTTGATATTTTTTAGGCAAAAGAGATAGGATTAAATGGTTGTGGCCGAATCTGAATCTCGGAGAAAGGATGGGAAGATAAAACAGTCGTGGCCGAATCTAAATCTAGGTGAGATAAATGGTCATGGCCGATTGTGAATCTCGATGAGATAAACGTTTGTGGCCGAATCTGAAACTCGGAGAGAGGCTATTAGGACTAAACTATCGTAGCCCAATCTGAATCTAGATGAGATAAACGGTTGTGGCTGAATTTAAATCTCAGAGAGTGGCTGTTGGGAAAAAATGGTGGTGGCCGAATCTGAATCCAGGTGAGATAAACAGTTGTTGATACCCATTTTCGCGACACATTTCGTACAAGCCCGATTCAACCAAGCTTGACTTCTTTATGGACTCAATTCATGTATTATATTTTATTTTATTCTTTTAAGCATGGCCCAAGCCCATGCGACTTATTAGGGGAAATTGAGGAAGTGTGGTTTGGAGGGTATGGGTCGGTTCCTTTCGGACCTTTTGCATGAGCCCAGCCCATGCGTGCTACCAAGTGGGCAAGGGACACTGGTAGCACCTCAAGCTCATGGAATAGGTCTTGTATCCAAAATTTCCACCCCAAAACAGCTTTTATGCTCTGGGTGATTGTGGCCTAAAGTTTCTGCCCTAACCCACTTTTACCTTTAAAACATAATTGGCTCCCATTGGCCAACTCCATCTGCTAGGCCTCACTTAGGTGAGCCTCCCAATGGTCTAAAATGTCTGACCAAAGGCAACCAATTAGAGCAAACCTCCTTTATTTCCAAAATTATGTAAAAAGCTTACTAAACTCTTCCCTAAACAAAAGCAACCCAAGCCAAAACACCAAATTGGTATCATAGGGGATAAAAGCCTCTTCCACTACTCAAAAACCAGTCAAGAGCAACACCCCAAACTCTATATAAAACTCTCTCTTCAGCTCATAAAAAAGGAAGCCACGTTCTACCTAAGGAGCTGAAACTTCAGAGCAAAAAACTCATTTAGCCAGTCAACAATCTCACAATTCCGAAGCTTGGGGGTGGAAATATGGGTACAGGGGAACCTTCCCTTTCTTCCTCACGACCTCCATCAATTTCCTCTTCTGTGTGACTGCGGGTTGAAGTTTCAGACCTGTTAGACCACGTTTTCCCTATAGAGCTAAAACTTGAGAGCAAAAACCCACTGAGCCAAGAGACATTCTCACAATTCTGAACCTTAGGGGTGGAAATATGGGTACAGGGGAACCTTCCCTCTCTTCCTCACGACCTTCCTCAATTTCTTCTTCTGTGTGACTGTGGGTCGAAGTTTCAGACCTGTTATGTTTTTATGCTTTTTCTGCACTTTCATTTTTAGCATTTTGATTTTCTCTTGTCAAAGCACCATTAGCCTTTTGTTCATTATACATTCGGAATTTTGGGCTTGATTCTCCACAAATAAACACTTCTAAAGAACCCAAGGGGAGATTTGGGCCATTCTCGCATTTTCGACCCTTGTCGCAAAAACGTCCCCGACAACAGTCGTGACCAAATCTGAATCTCGGAGAGAGGTTTTTTGATAAAATAGATATTTTTTAGGCAAAAGAGATAGGATGAAACGGTCGTCGACGAATTTGAATCCCAAGAGAGGTATTTTGAAATTTTTGATATTTTTGAGGCAAAAAAGATAGGTATTTTGATATTTTTGAGGCTAAAGAGATAGGATTAAACGGTTGTTGCCGAATTTGAATCTCATGAGAGAGGTATTTTGAAATTTTTGAAATTTTTGAGGCTAAAGAGATAGGATTAAACGGTCGTGGCCGAACTTCAACCCCAAGGGAGAGGTGTTTTGAAAATTTTGATATTTTTAAGGGAAAAGAGATAGAATTAAACGGTCGTGGCCGAATTTTAATCCCAACATAGAAGTATTTTGAATGTTTTGATATTTTTTACGCGAAAGAGATAGGATTAAACAGTTGTGGCCGAATCTGAATCTCGAAGAGAGGCTGTGAGGATAAAACGATTGTGGCCGAATTTGAATCCCGGTGAGATAAATGGTCATAGCTGAATCTGAATCTCGATGAGATAATCGATCATGGCCAAATCTGAATCTTGGAGGCAGGCTATTAGGATTAAACAGTCGTAGCCCAATCTAAATCTAGATGAGATAAACGGTCGTGGCAAAATTTAAATCTTGGAGAGAGGCAATTAGGAATAAACAGTTGTGGTCGAATCTGAATCCAGGTGTGATAATTGGTCGTGACCAAATCTGAATCTCGGAGGGAGGTTTTTTGAAAAAAATAGATATTTTTGAGGCGAAAGAAATAGGATGAAACGGTCGTGGACGAATTTGAATCCCAAGAGAGAGGTATTTTGAAATTTTTGATATTTTTGAGATGAAAGAGATAGGATTAAATAGTCGTGGCCGAACTTGAACCCTAAGAGAGAGGTATTTTGAAATTTTTGATATTTCTGAGGAAAAAGAGATAGGATTAAATGGTCGTGGCCGAATTTGAATCACAACGGAGAGATATTTGAAAATTTTGATATTTTTGAGGCAAAAGAGATTGGATTAAATGGTCATGGCCAAATTTGAATCCCAATGGAGAGGAATTTTGAAAATTTTGTTATTTTTTAGGCAAAAGAGATAGGATTAAACGATTGTGGCCAAATTTGAATCCCAATGGAGAGGTATTTTGAAAACTTTGTTATTTTTTAGGCAAAAGAGATAGGATTAAACGGTTGTGGCAGAGTCTGAATCTCGGAGAGTGGTTGGTAAGATAAAACGGTCGTGGCCGAATTAGAATCCTGGTGAGAGAAACAATCGTGGCCGAATTTGAATCTCGGGGAGAGGTTGTTAGGAATAAACTGTTGTGGCCAAATCTTAATCCCGGTTAGATAAACAGCCTTGACCGAATATGAATCTCGGAATGAGATTTTTTGAAAAAATAGATATTTCTAAGGCAAAAGAGATAGGATGAAACAGTCGTGGTTGAATTTGAATCCTAAGAGAGAGGTATTTTCAAAATTTTGAGGCAAAAGAGATACAATTAAACGGTTGTGGTCGAATTTGAACCCCAAGAGAGAGGTTTTTTGAAAAAATAGATATTTTTGAGGCGAAAGAGATAGGATTAAACGGTTGAGGCTGAATTTGAACCCCAAAAGAGAGGTATTTTGAAAATTTTGATATTTTTAATGCACAAGAGATAGGATTAAACGGTCGTGGCCAAGTTTGAATCCCAACAAAGAAGTATTTTGAAAATTTTGATATTTTTTTGGCGAAAGAGAAAGGATTAAATGGTTTTGGCAAAATTTGAATCTCGGAGAAAGGCTATTAGGATAAAACGGTTGTGGCCGAATATGAATCCTGGTAAGATAAATGGTCGTGGCCGAATCTGAATCTCGATGAGATAAACTTTCGTGGCAGAATCTGAATCTCGGAGGGAGGCTATTAGTATTAAATTGTTGTAGGCCAATTTGAATCTACATGAGATAAACAGTCGTGGCTGAATCTAAATCCCGATGAGATAAATGGTCATGACAGAATCTGGATCTCGGAGAGAGGTTTTTTGAAAAAATATATATTTTTGAGGCGAAAGAGATAGGATGAAATGGTCGTCGCCGAATTTGAAACCCAAGAGAGAGGTATTTTGATGATTTTAATACTTTGTATGCAAAAGAGATAGGATTAAAAGGTCGCGGCCAAATTTGAATCCCAACAGAGAAGTATTTTGAAAATTTTTATTTTTTTAGGCGAAAGAGATAGGATTAAATGGTTGTGGCCAAATTTGAATCTCGGAGAGAGGCTGTTAGGATAAAACGGTCGTGGCTGAATACGAATCCTGGTGAGATAAATGGTCGTGGCCGAATCTGAATCTCGATGAGATAAACAATTGTTGCCAAATCTGAATCTCTAAGAGAGGCTATTAAGATTAAACAGTTGTTGCCAAATCTGAATTTGGATTAGATAAACGGTTGTGGCCGAATTTAAATCTCGAAGAGAGGCTGTTTGGAATAAAAGATCGTGACCGAATCTGAATCACAGAGAGAGGTTTTTTGCAAAAATATATATTTTTGAGGCGAAAGAGATAGGATGAAACGGTTGTTGCCGAATTTGAAACCCAAGAGAGAGGTATTTTGAAGATTTTAATACTTTGTATGCGAAAGAGATAGGATTAAACGGTTGTGGCCAAATTTGAATCTCGGAGAGAGGCTGTTAGGATAAAACGGTCGTGGCCGAATATGAATCCTGGTGAGATAAATGGTCGTTGCCGAATCTGAATCTCATTGAGATAAACAAATGTGGCCGAATCTGAATCTCTAAGAAAGGCTATTAGGATTAAACAGTCGTCGCCAAATCTGAATCTGGTTGAGATAAACGGTTGTGGCCGAATTTAGATCTCGAAGAGAGGCTGTTAGGAATAAATGGTTGTGACCGAATCTGAATCTCGAAGAGACGTTTTATGAAAAAAAATAGATATTTTTGATGCAAAAGAGATAGGATGAAACGGTCATGGCCGAATTGAATCCCAAGAGAGAGGTATTTTGAAAATTTTGATATTTTTGAGGCAAAAGAGATAGGAATAAACGGTCGTGGCCGAATTTGAACCCCAAGAAAGAGGTATTTTGAAAATTTTGATTATTTTGAGGCAAAAGAGATAGGATTAAACGTTTGTGGCCGAATTTGAACCCCAAGAGAGATGTATTTTGAAAATTTTGATATTTCTCTGGCAAGAGAGATAGGATTAAACCGTCGTGGCCAAATTTAAATCCCAAGAGAGATGTATTTTGAAAATTTTGATATTCTTCTGGCAAAGGGGGTAGGATTAAACAGTCATGGCCGAATTTAAATCCCGAGAGAGAGGTATTTTGATAATTTTGATATTTTTAAGGCAAAAGAGATAGGATTAAACAGTCGTGGACAAATTTTAATCTGAACAGAGAGGTATTTTGAATATTTTGATATTTTTTAGGCAAAAGAGATAGGATTAAACGGTTGTGGCCGAATCTGAATCTCGAAGACTGGCTGGTAAGATAAAATGGTCATGGCCGAATCAGAATCCTAGTGAGATAAATGGTCGTGGCTGAATCTGAATCGCGGAGAGAGCCCATTAGGATTAAACAGTTGCAGCCCAATCTGAATATAGATTAGAAAAGTGGTCATGGTCGAATGTAAATCTCGAAGAGAGGCTATTAGGAATAAACGGTCGAGGCCAAATCTGAATCCCGGTGAGATAAACAGTCGTGACCGAATTTGAATTTCGAAGAGAGTTTTTTGAGAAAATAGATATTTTTGAGGCGAAAGTGATAGGATGAAATGGTCGTGGCCGAATTTGAATCCAAAGAGAGAGGTATTTTGAAAATTTTGATATTTTGACGCTAAAGAGGTAGGATGAAATGGTCGTGACCGAACTTGAAACCCAAGAGAGAGGTATTTTGAAATTTTTGATATTTTTGAGCCAAAAGGGATAGGATTAAACGGTTGTAGCCGAATTTGAACCCCAAGAGTGATGTATTTTGAAAATTTTGATATTTCTCTGGCGAAAGAGATAGGATTAAACAGTCGTGGCTGAATTTAAATCCCAAGAGATATGTATTTTGACAATTTTGATATTTTTCTATCAAAAGGTGTAGGATTAAACAGTCGTGGCCGAATTTAAATCCCAAGAGAGAGGTATTTGATAATTTTGATATTTTTAAGGCAAAAGAGATAGGATTAAACTGTCATTGCCGAATTTAAATTCCAAGAGGGAGGTATTTTGAAAATTTTGATATTTTTTAGGCAAAAGAGATAGGATTAAATGGTCGAATTTGAATTCCATAAGAGTGGTATTTTAAAATTTTTAATATTTTTGAGGTGAAACAGATAAGATTAAATGGTCGTGGCTGAATTTGAATCCCAAGAGAAAGTTATTTTGAAAATTTTGATATTTTTGAGGCAAAAGAGATAGTTTTAAAAGGTCGGGGCCGAATTTGAATCCTAAGAGAGAGGTATTCAGAAGATTTTGATATTTTGTATGCAAAAAAGATATTATTAAATGGTTGTGGCCAAATTTGAATCCCAACAGAGAATTATTTTGAAAATTTTGATATTTTTTTGGCGAAAGAGATAGCATTAAACAGTTGTGGCTGAATTTGAATCTTAAAGAGAGGCTGTTAGGATAAAACGGTCGTGGCCAAATATGAATGTCATGGTCGAATCTGAATCTCGATGAAGTAAACGATTGTGGTTGAATCTGAATCTCGAAAAGAGGCTATTAAGATTAAACAGTCGTAGCCCAATATGAATCTAGATGAGATAAACGGTCATGGCCGAAATTAAATCTCCGAGAGAGGTAGCTAGGAATAAACGATCATGGCCGATTCAAAATCCCGGTGAAATAAATGGTCGTGACCGAATCTAAATCTCGAAGATAGGTTTTTGGAAAAAGTAGATATATTTGAGGCGAAAGAGATCGATTGACATGGTTGGGGCCATATTTGAATACAAAGAGAGAGGTATTTTGAAATTTTTGAGGCAAAAAAGATAGAATTAAACGTTTGTGGCCGAATTTGAATCCCAAGAGAGAGGTATTTTGAAGATTTTGATATTTTTTATGCAAAAGAGATAGGATTAAATGGTCGTGGCCAAATTTCAATCCCAACAGAGAAGTATTTTGAAAATTTCGATATTTATTAAGTGAAAGAGACAGGATTAAACGGTTGTGGCTGAATTTGAATCTCGGAGGGAGGCTGTTAGGATAAAATGGTCGTGGCTGAATATGAATTCTAGTGAGATAAATGGTCGTGGCCGAATTGAAATCCCGGTGAGATAAACGGTTGTGACTGAGTCTGAATCTTGGAGATAGGTTTTTGGAAAAAATAGATATATTCGTGGCGAAAGAGATAGTTGACACGGTTGTGGCCATATTTGAATACCAAGAGAGAGGTATTTTGAAATTTTTGATATTTTTGAGGCAAAAAAGATAGGATTAAACGTTTGTGGCCGAATTTGAATCCCAAGAGAGAGGTATTTTGAAGATTTTGATATTTTGTATGCAAAAGAGATAGGATTAAATGGTCGTGGCAGAATTTGAATCCCAACAGAGAAGTATTTTCAAAATTTTGATATTTATTAGGTGAAAGAGATAGGATTAAATGGTTGTGGCTGAATTTGAATCTTGGAGAAAGGCTGTTAGGATAAGATGGTTGTGGCCGAATATGAATCCTGGTGAGATAAATGGTCATGGCCGAATCTGAATATCGATGAGATAAAAGATCATGGCAGAATCTGAATCTCGAAGAGAGGCTATTAGGATTAAACAGTCGTAGCCCAATATGAATCTAGATAAGATAAACAGTCATGGCCGAATTTAAATCTTCGAGAGAGGCAGATAGGAATAAATGGTCGTGGCCGAATCTAAATCCCGATGAGAGAAACGGTCGTGACCGAATCTAAATCTCGGAGATAGGTTTTTGGAAAAAGTAGATATATTTGAGGCGAAAGAGATCGATTGACACGGTTGTGGCCGTATTTAAATACAAGAGGGAGGTAATTTGAAATTTTTGATATTTTTGAGGCAAGAAAGATAGGATTAAACGTTTGTGGCCGAATTTGAATCCCAAGAGAGAGGTATTTTGAAGATTTTGATATTTTGTATGCAAAAGAGATAGGATTAAATGGTCGTGGCCAAATTTCAATCCCAACAGAGAAGTATTTTGAAAATTTCGATATTTATTAAGCGAAAGAGATAGGATTAAATGGTTATGGTTGAACTTGAATCTCGAAGGGAGGCTGTTAGGGTAAAATGGTCATGGCTGAATATGAATCCTGGTGAGATAAATGGTCATGGCTGAATCGAAATCCCGGTGAGATAAACGGTCGTGACTGAATCTGAATCTCGGAGATGGGTTTTTGGAAAAAATAGATATATTCGAGGTGAAAGAGATAGTTGACACGATTGTGGCCATATTTGAATACCAAGAGAGAGGTATTTTGAAATTTTTGAGGCAAAAAAGATAGGATCAAACGTTTGTGGCCGAATTTGAATCCCAAGAGAGAGGTATTTTGAAGATTTTGATATTTTGTATGCAAAAGAGATAGGATTAAATGGTCGTGGCAGAATTTGAATCCCAAGAGAGAGGTATTTTGAAATTTTTGATATTTTTGACCCTAAAGAGATAGGATTAAATGGTCGTGGCCGAACATGAACCCCAAGAGAGAGGTATTTTGAAATTTTTGATAGTTTTGATGCAAAAGAGATGGATTAAACAGCCATGGCCGAATTTGAACCCCCAGAGAGAGGAATTTTGAAAATTTTGATATTTTTTAGGCAAAAGAGATGGGATTAAACGGCCGTGGCCTTATTTCAATCCCAACATAGAAGTATTTTGAAAATTTTGATTTTTTTTGGCGAAAGGGATAGGATTAAACGGTTGTGGCCGAATCTGAATCTCGGAGAGAGGCTGTTAGGATAAAACGGTCGTGGCCGAATCTGAATCACGGTGAGATACATGGTCGTGGTCAAATCTGAATCTCGGATAGAGGTTGTTAGGATAAAACAGTCGTGTCCGAATATGAATCCGGGTGAGATAAACAGTCGTGACCGAATCTGAATCTCGGAGATAGGTTTTTGGAAAAAATAGATATATTCGAGGCGAAAGAGATAGTTGACACGGTTGTGGCCGTATTTGAATACCAAGAGAGAGGTATTTTGAAATTTTTGAGGCAAAAAAGATAGGATTAAACGTTTGTGGCCGAATTTGAATCCCAAGATCGTGGTTGTAATGTTGTGATTTACAACTATGTTTTATGTTGGCTTTATTCCATGAAAAAAAGTGTCGTAATTGCTTTAATTTTATTCCTTGTATTTAGTGGGATTTTTTTTTATCGAGTTTAGTATCAAGTTGGTGAAGAATCAGTGGATTTCATGAGAAGCTCGCGAGAAGCTAACCCGCGAAAGAGCCACGTGAAGAGCACATGTTTGGAAGTTGAAGAGTCGTGCTAGGTTGTCGTTTTTGCGAGTGTCTCGCGGGTAAGGCCTTCCCACGAGATAGTCGCGAAACTTTCTGCCTGGAGTTTTTTTTTAAGTGTGACTTGCTTACCTTTCACCCATGCTATATATACTCTCATTACCCACAAATCTAAAGGAGGCCATTCAGAGAGAAAAACCCTAGATAGGTTTTCTACAACACAATCCCATCTTTTTGAGAGAGAGCTACTCATCCTTAGTGAGAAATCATTGTAGCCTCTTCTCCTCCCCTCTCCCATTATCATACCTTGAGAGGAGATTTGTACCCAAACACAATCCACACGTTTTCAGTGTAGTAAGTGTTTTTGGTGTTGCTAGGATGCATTGGAAGAAGCCAAGGATGGAAGATGCAACATGGAGCTTGTTGCGGGTTCTGGAGAGCTAGACAAGACACGGTTCCGAGAAGCCTTATTGGAGTAG
Source organism: Quercus tomentella (assembly GCA_028535165.1). NCBI lineage: Eukaryota > Viridiplantae > Streptophyta > Magnoliopsida > Fagales > Fagaceae > Quercus > Quercus tomentella. The sequence goes on along the minus strand of JAPQVY010000111.1, from coordinate 25,524,626 downwards.
GAGCTTGGAGGGCTTAGGTATAGTGGGTAGATTAGGCTTGGAGGGTCTCTTGCTAACCCATGTATCCCAACTGATTGTCTAGTGGATCGATTACCGCTTGGAGGGCGGCGGAGAGGTTTTTTGTCGAGTTCTTCAGTTTCCTCTTCGATAACACATCGGCATGTTATCTGTGTTTGCATTCTTCTTCCCTACTCTTGTACATTTCATTTTACTGTTGTGATTATATGAATATGTGTTAGAGTAGCTTGTTTGTTTATCCGCTCGAATTTACACTATTCCGCACTTAGAATTAAGTTATTGTAAAATTTATCGAGTCGTAACTTTTATTTGGGGGTCTAAACAGCTCTTGTGTTTTTAACACATTTTCAAGCTTTCAATTGGTATCAAAGTGGGTATACTTGATTTGGTTTCATTACCTAAGTGTGATCCTTGACCCCTTGTGTGTTTTGCCATGGATAATGCTTTGTATGCTTCTATGGATGTTGTTGATTGTAACATGCCATGTGTTTGTGAAAATGCCTCTATGAGTGTTTATCCTCATGATTGTGATGCCATGTTACATGAATCTATAGGTGTTGTTGATATTCCTAACATCAAACTTTTGAAGAAAGATGCTAAGAAGTTTCAAAAGAAGTTAAGCAAGTTATTTTGTGAAAAGGATGATTTGATTGCTAAGCTCAATGAATCCAACAAATTGGTTGAGAAACATAAGAATCTTGTTGAAATTTCTCTTGAAAAGCTGAAAGAGTTTGAATGTTTGAATATGGACTTGGATGCTAAACTTGTTTTGTCTAACAAACTTGTTGATGATCTTAAATTTGAAAATGAATCTCTTAAGATGCATGCCAAGTGTTTGATTGCTGAACCTGTTGCTAAAACAGAAGAAAATATATGTTGCAATCATGTTGTGGTACCCGATTGTGTGACTATTGTGTGTTCTACCTCAAAGGACAAATCGGTGTACATTCCTCCACACAAAAGAAATCAAAAAGTGGAGAGAAAGGCTCTAAAGCCTAAGCCTCTGTTTAGGTCCCATCCTAGGGAATTGAGTGGATCTAAATTTGTTCCTACTTGCCACCATTGTGGTGTGATCAGTCACATAAGACCCCAATGCCCGAAGTTAAAGAGAGAACAAACTCAAGTTGCTAGATCCCTTCTCAAAAGGCCTAGTGACCGAATCTGAATCTCGGAGAGAGGTTTTTTGAAAAAATATATATTTTTGAGGTGAAAGAGATTGGATGAAACGGTAGTGGATGAATTTGAATTCCAAGAGAGTGGTATTTTGAAATTTTTGAGGCAAAAGAGATATGATTAAACAGTCGTGGCCGAATTTGAACCCCAAGAGAGATGTATTTTGAAAATTCTGATATTTCTCTGGCAAAAGAGATAGGATTAAACTGTCATGGCCAAATTTAAATCCTAAGAGATATGTATTTTGAAAATTTTGATATTTTTCTGGCAAAGGGGGTAGGATTAAACAGTCATAGCCGGATTTAAATCCCAAGAGAGCGGTATTTAAAAAATTTTGATATTTTTAAGGCGAAAGAGATAGGATTAAATGGTCGTTCTCGAATTTGAATTCCAAGAGGGAGGTATTTTTAAACTTTCGATATTTTTTAGGCAAAAGAGATAGGATTAAACGGTCATGGTTGAATCTGAATCCTGGTGAGATAAATGGTCGTTGATGTATATGAATCTAGATGAGATAAACGTTCATGGCCGAATCTAAATCTCAGAGAGAATTTATTAGGATTAAACAGTCGTAGCCCAATCTGAATCTAGATGAGATAAATGATTGTGGCTGAATTTAAATCTTGGAGCGAGGCTATTAGGAATAAACGGTTGTGGCCAAATCTGAATCACGGTGAGATAAACGGTCGTGACTGAATTTGAATTTCAGAGAGAGGTTTTTGGAAAAAAAAAAAAGATATTTTTGAGGCGAAAGCGATAGGATGAAACGGTCGTGGCTGAATTTGAATCCTAAGAGTGAGGTATTTTGAAAATTTTGATATTTTTTATGCTAAAGAGATAGGATTAAACGGTCATGGCCGAACTTGAACCCCAAGAGAGAGGTATTTTGAAAATTTTGATATTTTTGAGGAAAAAGAGAAAGGATTAAATGGTCGTGGCCGAATTTGAACCCCAAGAGAGATGTATTTTGAAAATTCTGATATTTCTCTAGCAAAAGAGATAGGATCAAACTGTTGTGGCTGAATTTAGATCCCAAGAGATATGTATATTTTGATATTTTTCTGGCAAAGGGGGCAGGATTAAACAGTCATGGCCGAATTTAAATCCCAAGAGAGAGGTATTTTGAAAATTTTGATATTTTTAAGGTGAAAGAGATAGTATTAAACGGTTGTGGTTGTATTTGAATACCAAGAGAGAGGTATTTTGATATTTTTGAGCAAAAGAGATAGGATTAAACGGTCGTGGCTGAATTTGAATCCCAAGAGAGAGGTATTTTGAAGATTTTGATATTTTGTATGCAAAATGGATAGGATTAAAAGGTTGTGGCCAAATTTGAAACCCAGCAGAGAAGTATTTTTAAAATTTTAATTTTTTTGGGCGAAAGAGATAGGATTAAACGGTCGTGGCTGAATATTAATCTCGGAGTGAGGCTGTTAGGATTAAATAATCGTCGCCCAATCTGTATCTCAATGAGAGAAACGGTCGTGGCCGAATTTAAATCTTGGAGAGATGCTGTTAGGAATAAATGGTCATGGCCGAATTTGAATCTTGGAGAGAGGTTTTTTGAAAAAATTGATATTTTTGAGGTGAAAGAGATAGGATGAAATGGCCTTGGCCGAATTTGAATCCCAAGAGAGAGGTATTTTGAAAATTTTGATATTTTTGAGGCAAAAGAGATAGGATTAAGCGGTCGTGGCCGAATTTAAATCCCAAGAGAGAGGTATTCTCAAAATTTTAATTTTTTTGAGACAAAAGAGATAGGATTAAACGATCCTGGGCGAATTTGAATTTCGTAAGAGTGGTATTTTGAAAATTTTGATATTTTTGAGGTGAAAGAGATAAAATTATATGGTCGTGGATGAATTTGAATCCCAAGAGAGATGTATTTTGAAAATTTTGATATTTTTGAGGTAAAAGAGATCAGATTAAACTGTCGTGGCCGAATTTGAATCCCAAGAGACGGGTATTTTTAAAATTTTGATATTTTTGATGCAAAAGAGATAGGATTAAATGGTCGTAGCCCAATTTGAATCCCAAGAGATAGGTATTTTGAAAATTTTGATATTTTTTAAGCGAAAGAGATACGATTAAACGGTTGTGGCCAAATCTGAATCTCAAAGCGAGGCTGTTAGGATTAAACGGTCATGGCTGAATATTAATCTCGGAGAGAGGCTGTTAGGATTAAATAGTCGTTGCCCAATCTGTATCTCGATGAGATAAACGGTCTTGGCTGAATTTAAATCTCGAAGAGAGGTTGTTAGGAATAAACGGTCGTGGCCAAATCTGAATCTTGGGGAGAGGTTTTTTTGAAAAGATTGATATTTTTTAGGCGAAAGAGATAGGATGAAATGGTCGTGGCCGAATTTGAATCCCTAGAGAGAGGTATTTTAAAAATTTTGATATTTTTGAGGCAAAAGAGATAGGATTAAATGGTTGTGGCCGAATTTAAATCCCAAGAGTGAGGTATTTTGAAAACAATCTTATCATCTTTTAATTTGAGTAATAAGAGAATCACCTTTTTATTATTTTTGCTTATTGTCATCTCATTTATTTTTTCTTTTTCTTTTCTTTTTCTTTGCCATGTAATTTTTACCCATGACATCCCTTCGGGAACTTTCGCCATGCCCATGGTCTTTTCCCCTAATTTTTTCCTAGACCACCACCCATTCGGGTTTTCAATCTAGTGAGATTCTTTTGCCTAGGCCGCCCTTTCGGGATTTCAACCTAGCATGTTTTTTTTCCTTTTTTTTTTTTGTTTAGATGTTGTATTTTCGGAGTCTATCCATGTTAATTGGGCGAAGCATCTCTTCCCCTTCCAAATTTGTGATCCTCGTAGCACCTCTAAACATGATCTTCTTAATGATAAAAGGCCCAGACCACTTTGGCTTCATCTTTCCTCTTGGATCAAAAGTCTCATCTCTAAGCACCTTTAGGACCAAGTCCCCTTCTTTAAGGTTTCTATGTTTCACTTTCTTATTGAATGCTCTAGTAATCCTTTTCTGGTACCCTTATGCATGATATTGTGCCTTGGCCCTTTTCTCATCTAGCAAGGTCAATTGTTCATTTCCTGCCTTAGTCCAATCCTCTTCTAGGACTTTGGTTTCCACCAATACCCTCAAAGATTGTATCTTCACCTCAATAGGTAGCACCACCTCACTACCATAAACCAAGGAGTAAGGTGTTGCTCCAGTCAACACATGGATAGAAGTTCTATAACCCCATAAGGCAAACGGAAGCTTCTTGGCCCAATCTTTGTATGTCACTACCATTGTGGCTAGGATATTCTTCACATTCTTATTAGCTGCTTCTATGGCACCATTAGCTTGTGGTCAATACAGTGAAGACTTGTGATGCTCAATGTTGTACAACTCCATGATTCTTCGAACCTCCCCCTCAAAGTGGGAACCGTTATCAGAAATGATCTCTTGGAGCACCCCAAACCGGCATATGATGTTGTTTTCTAAGAACCGAGCCACATGCTTAGCCTTCAATACGGAGTAGGAGGCTACCTCCACCCACTTGGTGAGATAGTCAATTGCCACCAGGATGTATTCATGCCTATTTGAAGCCTTAAGAGCTATCCTTCCAATCACATCTATGCCCCAAACCGAGAATGGCCATGGAGAAGTCATGCTATACAACTCACTAGGCAGTACATGGTTCAAGTTGGTGTGCATTTGACAATCATGGCAACTCTTCACATAGTGCACACAATCAATCTCCATTGTATTGCTCTAAGGTCATTACTGAAGCTTCGGTCTCCCTTTGTGCACTTCCTCATAACTTTGCTCAATCTCCAAGGGTTGTGTCCATACTCCCTCAGGTATCTCAACCATGGAGGTTAAGATAGCTAAGGCATCCGTAAATTGATTTTGAGCTCTAAGGATGATTGTGTATTTAATTTTGTCAAAGGTCTTAGTCAAGTCCTCCAAGTATTGTTGATAAGACTTCAAGTGTTCCTCCTTCACCTTCCATAACTTTTGTGCTTGGGCTATAACCAAGGTTGAATATCCAAAGACTTCGGCCTCCTTTACTCTCAACTCTCGAAGAACTTCCATTTTGGCAATGCAAGCCTCATATTCAGCCATGTTATTAGTTGCTTCAAAGTTCAACTTGATTGCCAAAGGTATGTGAGATCCCTCGGGAATGATCAAGAGTATTCCTATCCTATTCCCATATTGGTTTATAGCTCCAGCAAAGTACATTTTCCATGTCCCTAACTCAACATCCAAAACATCCTAAAATCTTCTTTACCATCTTCTCCCTCTATAGGATTCTCGGCACAGAAATCTGACATGACCCTTCCTTTGATAGTTTTCCTAGCCATATACTTCAAATCAAATTCGGCCAATAAGATCAACCATCTTGACAATCTTCCACTCAAAGCAGGTTTCTCAATGAGATACTTCAATAGGTTCGTTCTTGCTACCACCCAATTTGGAAAGGTAAGATGATATGTCTCAATTTGTGTATGACCCAAACAAGTGCAAAGCATGACTTTTCTATGGGAGTGTACCTAGTCTCATAATCATGGAACCTCTTGCTCAAATAGTATATGGCCCTCTCATTCTTGTCATTGTCTTCTTGTGCAAGCATACTTCCAACTGCATCCCCTATAATAGAGAGCTATAAGAGTAAAGGTTTTCCATGTTGTGGAGGCACTAGGATAGGTTGGTGGAGGAGATATTCCTTAATAAGTTCAAAGGCTTTTTGGCACTCATCGTTCCATGTATATGGTTCATTCTTCCTTAGGAGTTTGAAGAAAGGTTCATAAGTAATGGTGAGCTTGGCAATGAATTGACTAATGTATTGTAATCGACCCAAGAAACCCCTTATCTCTTTCTCACTTTTGGGCGACGGCATCTCCAATATGGCTTTGATCTTGAAGGGTCAACTTCTATCCCTCTATTACTCACCAAGAAGCCTAGCAATTTTCTAGCGGTTACTCTGAAGGTACACTTTTGTAGGTTCAATCTGAGCTTATACACTCTAATCCTCGCGAAGAACTTCCTTAAGTTTATGGTGTGGCTTCCTCTATCCTTGGATTTCATTAGCATATCATCGACATACACCTCTACCTCATTATGCATCATATGATGTAGTAAGGCTATAGCCATCCTTTGGTAGGTTGCCCTAGCATTTTTAAGGCCAAACAGCATCACCGTGTAACAATAAATTCCCCATTCGGTAGTGAAAGTGGTTTTGGTCATATCTTTGGGACCTATCTTAATTTGGTTGTACCTTGAGAAACCATCCATGAAAGACATCAAGGCACTCCCTACCGTGTTATCCACTAAGACATCAATGTGAGGGAGAGGAAAGTCATCCTTAGGGCATGCCTTGTTCAAGTCCCTAAAATCCACACACATCCTCACCGTCCCATCTTTCTTAGGTACAGGCACGACATTAGCTATCCATTCGGCTTAGTGTATGGGTTTGATGAACCCTACTTTTAATTGCTTAGTGACTTCCTCCTTGACTGTTAAAAGCCATTCGGTCCTCATTCTTCTCAACTTTTGCTTAACAGGCACCATGTGATCATGAGTATCAATGTGATGTTGAGCTATCTTAGTGTTAATTCTAGGCATATCCTCATAAGACCATGCAAACACCTCTTGAAATTCCATGAGGAGCTGTTGAAGATATTTTTTTTCTTTTTCATTTAGAGTTGAGCCAATTTTAATTAAGCGTGGATTCTCATTATTGCCTAAATTAATAGTTTCAAGAATTGGTTCCATAGGTTCAATTTTATTTTCCAGTTGTTTATTAATTTCATTTTCAAATTCATTCAAAACATTTAAGTGTAGAATTTCAATGTTACGTGACAAATCAAAGTAAGCCAAATCAGAATTCATCTTATTGAAAATATTAAAAAGTACATTGGAACTTGCATTACAAAACTTTTTCCCCATGTTTTCAGAAAACCCAACCTAAGTCCAATTATTAATTGGCCCCACAATAGACATGATGAATTTAGAAGGATCACTTGGCTCTTCATCAGTGATGGTGAACACATCCCCACTCGTCTTCATCATGGTCTTCATTGCTTCAGCATCCGTGTAGTTCACCCAATCGACCTCTTCTTGTATCTCTTTAATCACCACAGTAGGCTTCTCCTTAAAGGTGATTTTTTCATTAAAGAACATTTCCCATCCCGGATACACATTTCCATCCTTGCCTACCCAAGGTTTGAGGAAGCCACAATAAGGGAAGTTTCCCCCTTCCTTCATGAAGTTCCCATTGAGAGTGCCAAGGATCTTCTCGATTCTATCACAGCCTTCAAAGAATCCTAAACCTTCCCTAGTCATTTGAGTCTTGACATTGGGGAACTCGACTACTCCCTTTCCTTCTTTTCCAAGGCCTATACCAGGCATGAATCCCATGTTCTTCATCATTGCAATCACCTCATGGCTACAATATGGAAACATGTTGGTAGCATACCTTTCATCTTTCAACCCATAGTCAGCCATATTCACAAACTCAAAGCCACTCATTTAAAGCTCACTCCCTCCTTCCTTAAGTCCATTGTTAGGACATATGTGGATCATGTTAAGAACATATGTTTTTTAGAATTGGCTAATTCTTTGACAAAACGCATTTTACTTGTAATTGGGTAGATTTAGGATGTGTTCAACACTTCAAGGAACAAGAGTTCAAGTCCAAGTGTTAAAGCCATGCAAATCTATTCAAGAAACAAGTAAAGAAGGGCTGTATTTTAAAGCTTGATTGATAGCTCGACAGAATGTATCTATTGAGGTTTAAAAGGAGATTTTAGCCCAATGCTCGACAACTACTCAACAGATACCCTATCTATTGAGAATTACAAAATTCAGATTTCCAAATCTGTTTTTCACGCATATCCAAGTTATGTTTAGGTTTTCAATGTTTAGGAATGACCAAATGAGAATTCGCTGACCTAGGAATGACCCTCAGCGAGCTTTCTTTGGGTAGGCTAATGTTTATTGGGGTATGATGACACTTACATTTACGGGATTGGGTGCTTTGGCGGTGGTTGCTCCCTTCCATATGTTTTCTTGGTTGGAGGCTTACTTTTACCTTTCTCCAATTGTCCATTGTTGATGGCGTCTTCAATTCTTGTCCCACAATCACATAGTTCTCCAAATGAGCTAATAAGCGATGACAACAGCCTACTATTATAAGCCGGAAGCAAGTTCTTGATGATCTTGTTGATTTCCTCCTTCTCATTTGGCCTATTGACCATCCTAGATGCCTTGGTCTTCCATCTAGTCATGTATTCAGAAAATGTCTCCCCTACACCTTGTTTGGTAGTCTCCAAATCCCTTAAAGTCACATCAATTATGGTGTTGAAGATGAATTGGTCCACGAACAACTTAACTAGTTCATTCCATACCTTAGTTTTACTTGGATCAAGGTATGGAATGATCTTGATCTTGATCACTGGTATGATCTTGTTCTCTTTCTTTCTTCATGCAGTTCATTCATTTAGACCTAGGTTTGGGGTTTTTGTAAAATTTTTGGGGTTTTTCAAAAATTGTTGAGTTATTTGTGAAATTTTTGGGTTGGGCTATGTTTAAATGATCCTATATGCTCATGCATTGCATCACATTTGCACTTTCACAATGTTTCATGCATTTTAGATGTGTGCTTTGTATATTGGAACCTTGTGTGCTGGTAGGTTTGGATTGGGCTGAGCCCATGATGTTTTTATTGTTGCATGTCACATGTTCATGCATACGTACCATTCTTTTCTTTCCTTTGTTATTATTGATGATTGGTACTTTTCTGCTTCTCTCTCTCTCTCTCCCTTTCTCTCAGATAGTCTGTGCATGGCACCCAAGCACAAATCCACTCCGTCCCAAAACCCTCTTCGTTCCGGGGCATCCTTTTCTTCTGATCCTACTCCCTCCCATGTTAGGTTCCGTGATGATAAAGCTCGTCAGGACTTTTCGGAGAACTTCTCCAAACGTGGCATTCATTCGGAACACCACGTTATCTTATCAGACATACTAATTTACCCACTATCATTCATAGTCGGGGTTGGGAATCTCTTTGTGAGATCTCGGTCAGTTGTCCTTCCGTGATCATATAGGAGTTTTACTCTAATATGCACGGATTTGATTCTTCCATACCTCATTTCATCACTTCTGTTTGAGGTAGATGTATAGTAGTCACACCAAAGCTTATCTCCGATGTAATACACGTTTCGAGAGTATCGCATCCGGATTACCCCAGATGTCATCGGCTACGTTATCTCCGATGTAATACACGTTTCAAGGGTATCGCATCCTGATTACCCCAGATGTCATCGTCTACAGACTATGTCCAAAGACAAACTCTCGTCTCTCTTTTGTGAGACACCTTTATCATGGCGTGATCGTCAAAATACCTTATGCTCGGGCTTTGCAAAAGGTCTGAGGTTCCTTAACATGGTGATGATATTCGTTCTTCATCCTTCGTCTCACTATGACTCTATTACTGAGCCTCGTGATCGCTTTTTGTTATCTCTCCTTGAAGGGCTTACCATTGACTTTCCATTTCATTTCATACTTTCCCTTATAGATGTCTATAAGGATACGGTGACCCGTGATAAGCTTATTTTCCCTTCTGCTATCACGAGGATCAATCGCCATGCGTCTATCTCCTATCCTGAGTCTACTCACTTCTTTATCATGGGTGCCATCAGCGGCGTGTCCAGATGGAGCGAGGCCCAGCTTCGATCGAAGCTGCCACGGACCGAGACGGCAACTCCTCTAACCTCTTCTGCTCCTTCTACCTCGCACCTTCTTCTTCTGTGAGTGATGTGACCCTTGAGGTGGTCATGGTGCAGCTTCAGCACATGGATGCTCGCCTTGACACTCTCAGTGATGAGTTGTGTCAGGTGAACACCCGTGTTGGTCGTATTGCATGACGACAAGCTTGCCTTGGTGGCTTCGTGGTGTCTCTCTCTCCTTCTCTAAAGGCATCTTAGAATGAGGACAATGATGGTGACTTTGATAGTGATGATGAGGATGTGGATGTTAGCTCTTTCGGTAACAAGGAGATGACTGCTTGAGTGACTTGCCCTTCGTCATTTGTGACGAAAAGGGGGAGTAGTTTTGGGTATGAGAATAGTCATGTTCTTAGGGGGAGAGTTAGTATAGGATATTTTTGTTAGGGGGAGTGTTTATCTTTTTAAGGGATGTAGTGAGGACTTTTTGTATCTTTTCTTTTCTTTATCTTTTAGATACATTGTTCTTGTAATATCGGTCTTGTGACCACTTAGTGATAGCAAACCTTGTATTTATTTGATATATATATTTGATGAGGTTGTTATTACATTCTTTCACCTATCTCTCCATGTGTTGTTTCTTTTCCCTTTTTATGCACATGCTTCTTATTTATTGTATGCAATCTTTTATTTCTATTTCACACTAAGATGTCGTGATGAGTTTTGTTTAAAGTATTTCAGAAATACAGGTTGTCAAAGTCTTCCATGCCATGAACTCTCTTCTTGCAAAATTTTTCAAGAGTTTGTGTTAGGGTAGATTTTATTGTATTCAACAAGTGAATATGAGTTGAGTGATTCATGACTTCTCTCATATTTTATTTGTTTATTGTGGTTTTGTCACAGATTGCTAAAAGGGGAGATTGTTAGGACATATGTGGATCATGTTAAGAACATATGTCTTTTAGAATTGGCTAATCCTTTGACAAAATGCACTTTACTTGTAATTGGGTAGATCTAGGATTTGTTTAACACTTCAAGGAACAAGAGTTCAAGTCCAAGTGTTAAAGCCATGTAACTTTGTTCAAGAAGCAAGTAAAAAAGTGTTGTATTTTAAAGCTTGACAGATAGCTCGACAAATTGTATCTATCGAGGTTTAAAAGGAGATTTTAGCCTGATGCTTGACAGCTGCTCGACAGTACTCTATTCATTGAGAATTACGAAATTCAGATTTCCAGATTTGTTTTTCATGCATATCCAACTATATGTTTAGGTTTTCTTTTCTCACAACCCTAAACATATATAAGGATTATTCATTGAGGTTCCAAGTGGGAGTTATAGGATTAGGCATGGGTGTGGGGTCTAAAGATTTGATGAATCCATTAGAGGATAGGTTTTCATATGCTTGGGTGAGGGTCATTCCTAGGTCAGAGAATTCTTAGCGAGCTTTCTTTGGTTAGGCTAATGTTTATTGGGGTATGATGGCGCTTACATTTACGGGATTGGGTGCTTTGGCAGTGGTTGCTCCCCTCCATATGTTTTCTTGGTTAGAGGCTTACTTTTACCTTTCTCCAATTGTCCATTGTTGATGGCATCTTCAATTCTTGTCCCACAATCACATAGTTCTCCAAATGAGCTAATAAGCGATGACAATAGCTTACTATTATAAGCTGGAAGCAAGTTCTTGATGATCTTTTTGATTTCCTCCTTCTCATTTGGCCTATTGACCATCCTAGATGCCTTGGTCTTCCATCTAGTCATGTATTCAGAAAATGTCTCCCTACACCTTGTTTGGTAGTTTCCAAATCCTTTAGAGTCACATCAATTATGGTGTTGAAAATGAATTGGTCCACGAACAACTCAACTAGTTCATTCCATACCTTAGTTTTGCTTGGATCATGGCTATAGTACCACCTTGATGCACCTTACGTGAGTGAGAGGGGAAATGCATGCAAAGTTTGCTTCTCATCTAGCCTCTTCATTTCAGTGATGCTTAGGTATCTTCTTGCGTGTTGCTTTGGATCTCCAGTCCCATCAAATTTTTCTGCATCGGAAATCTTTAACTTGGTTCACAATGCAATAGGACCTTTTTGATAGGCCAAGAATGTATTGACCCCTTGTGATGAATTAACCAATTAATTAGCTAAATTAATTAATTAATTCAATTAGCATGCAATAAGTGTGGTAGCACAAACAAATGACCAACTAAGTTAAAATGCAGCTGAAAATAAATTGACACGGTGATTTGTTTACGAATGGGGAAAACCTACATGGCAAAAACCCCACCGGGTGATTTTAAGGTCACCACTCCCAAGAATTCACTATTATCACAACAAGCGGTTACAAGTAAAAGAATCCCAGTACATTATACCAACCTACAGTTGAACCCTTACCCCAATACCCAATTGGACTTGTTCTGTAGTGACAATCTCTCATTTCAATGCACGGCTCCTAGTACGTGACTAACCAATTCAATGCGCGGATCCCTATTCGTGGCTTACTCACCAACTTGAGAAGGATGTTGGATGTAAAGTTCTTTAGTTCATCAACATGATGAAGATCACGAAGCTCTTTGGTTACAAAACCCTATGGTGTACAAACACAGCAGCTTCTTGAATAGAAAGATGAATTAGGGCATATGTCTTTGGTTCACAATATGCTTGTGAAAAGCTTTTGCATTGAGTTGCATCAACTATGACGGCCATTAAAACAATCCTTATATATGTTTAGGGTTGTGAGGAAAGAAAGCCCAAACATCTATTCACGAATTAGAGTGAAATTAGATCTGAAAAACTGATTTTCATAAACCTCGATAGATACCCTATCTATCAAGAAGCTGTCGAGCATCGGGCTTAAACAACATTTTAAACCTTAATAGATACTAGATGTCGAGCTTTAAAATTCAGTACTTCTTCACTTGATTCTTGGACAGACTTGCATGGCTTTAACACTTGAACTTGGAACCTTGTTCCTTGAAGCATTAAACACATCCTAGATCTACCCAATTACAAGTAAAGTGCGTTTTGTCGAAGGATTAGCCAATTCTATATTGACATATGTTCTTAACATGATTCACATATGTCCTAACACCTTTGAACTCATTCCCCCCATGTTATAGAGGTAATCATCCATCCCTTGTGCCTTGTGGAAGGTGAGTTGTATTTTCTCCATCTTTTCCCTCATAGCCATGGTTTCTGCGGTAAGCTTCTCAAATTGCTTGTTCCTTTCATATTCCACTTTGCCCTTTTCGTCCCATTCTTCCTCTTCTTCCTCATCATCATGGATTTCCACATGTGGAGGCTTCTTGAGCTTAGATTCCTCCACCCTAGTGAGATGCCCTCCCATTTTCTTAAGGGCCTCTCCATGGTCATCCAAAGCCTTAATCTTGATCAAATGCCTTCCTTTCTCTCGAATCCAAATGGGAGTGGGGATGTGTTTTCCTGACTTTGATGGTGCAATGATGCCTGAAAAGAAGCCCCATTTTTATTAAGCTCATGTCCCAATTAAAGATTTAATTTTTTTTAGATGTCCTTAGAAAGTTTTCAAGTTTATTTTAATGAAGGCCCAATTAAAATATCACTCCCTTCCCTCTCATCAATTTTCCCTTGTTTCATTGGGCTTTTGTCCATTTACAACAATGCTCTCATCTTACTCTTATGGGCTTTTATTAGAATGTACTTAGAAATCTTAAACCCTTTGTCTCAAACATGGGCTTACAATGTATTCATCAAATGGGCTTCTGATTTTTATTTATCATTTCATTTTTATTTTTTGAAATAGCCCTTTAGCTAGAATATATTGTAGCATTCCTTTCAATGTCCATGAAGTTCTCATCATTTTGGGCCTAGGCATACAACAAGGAGGCCCAAGAATAGGGAAATTCACATTGTCTTTGTAGGATTTTGGATGCTAAGTCCATAGCATACTTGTTACCTTAGGCCCAAAGTCCTCTTTTTCAAAAGGGTTTTTTCCAATTAGGCCTATGATAGCAATTAGGATATGGTCTTATGAACCTCTCAAGTTATGATATACCCTTAGATTTTAGGGACAAGCCTCTTATATGTGAGAACTTCTTTTCTTTCATCCCATAACATCTTAGGGTATACCATAACTTTAGGGCCATCCTTCCATTTTTACATCTTTTATTTGTTCTTTAGAATTAGGTGAACACACGATATATGGTTGAACAAACAAGAGATATAAAGGATATCCTTTATGATCGGGTCTAGGATCTCTCTAGTGTGGGTAGGCTCCCTAAGGTTAAAAGGATAAATAAGTAGGTCACTCACAACTAGGTGGGCTATGATTCCAACTGAGGGCCTAAGTGGACCCTATAGTGGATTGGTAGCAAACCTTTAACGTACTCAAAGCCCATTCTAGGCGATGGCACCGATTATGAGTTGGTGGGATGAACTTCGGAAGATTTAGGCTTGAATGAAGCCTTCCATCTTCCCACTCATCACCAACTGAGGTTAAGGGACAAAATAGAACAAGTGATGTGTGTGCAAAAAAGTTTCGAAATAGTTTTTAGTAAGGTTAAGAAGCAAGACACTTACAAATTAACCTCACAATCCCTAGTGGAGTCGCCACCTAGTTTTTGCAATGGTCTAGGAATCATATATATAGTGTCCTCTCAAGGAAGGACCTTTGATCTTACTACCAGAGTATGGGTTTAGAGTTTAGGTACGCTCTTGGGAAGGTGTTAGGCACCCAAGATCGCCCAACCCTAAGGTTGGCCTCCCATCGTTGTGTCTTATGTTTTAACCTTATTAAAAACTAATTCAACATTTGCATTCTAAACTCACACACACACTAACATGCATCTAACATACAATCATGGCATTTTTATCCCAAAACAACACTTATCTAACTTAAAGCAAAAGAGAGCCAAACTCAAACATGAAATAAGAAACCCTAGCATACATCTAACATGTGAACACCCTCTCATACATCTCATGGTGAGGCAGAAAACCAAGTATGGCAACAACCATATCATGGCAATCACAAAATCATAAGATACGTACGATTGGAATTGAAAGACACAAAGCAAGACATTCAACAATATACACCATCCATTGCATGTTCATACCAATGCATGACTTACCTTTACCTACCTTTTAACGACACAACACATATGGCATTAATGCATGAACATGTGAATGAATGGCATAGCAATCGTTAAGCAAGGAAA